>JALBCR010000402.1:0-585602 GCA_030710515.1 Abscondita cerata
ATTTTCAAACAATCTACAATGTAAAGTAAAGATATTCAAACCAGGATTGTGTTGAACACATTTTTCGTTTATCTTCGTAAGAAAAATTAAAAAAGTATCTATGGGAGCTTTTGTAGATAATATGTGGCGCTTTGATTACCAAAAGTACAAAAGATTACGTTTTCAAAGAAAGTAATAAAACTATGGCAGTTAAATATCGATATATGTTTCACTAAATCTTGTGAATTTGATTTATGAAATTAAATATTTAAATGATTTGCAAAACATCAATAACCATTTAATCATTTCGTAGAAAATTAATTTACTTTAAAGTGAGAGAGATATAACATTGTCTAAATATAAGCAAAAACATCACAATTTATTTCAATGCTTTCAGTTTGATTGATGACCGTTCAAAAATTAAGTTAACATACATTTACAGCGCATATTATAAATACACAACACATGAATCGACAGCGAAACCAATACATTGTAGTGGAATTGTTAATTAAGTAATGAATAGTATCAAAGATATTGTTAAATAAAGATCACGTGATTACCAAATATTATTAATTATTTAACCTACAGAAAAATTGTGATATAAGCATAATTACTCTCTAAACAATTCCTATAAAAAAAATAAATACGTACAAAGAATATTTTTTAAAGTACTTAAAAAAAACTAACAATGTTTTCTCTAAAGTGCCTTCTTTCAGAAAATATTATTTTTGTTTAAACATTTTTTTTTGCTTAATTACAATATATAAACCATAATTCATGGTAAAAGCGAAAAGAGGGGTGTTACAATTTTGGATTTTAAAACCGTCGCATAACTACCTTTCTTAAAAATTTAGTATACAATAAAACGTTAATAAATAATATTGTTTTAATTTATTTTTTACTATAATTTCAAGTGAAAGATAATTTAAAAAAGTATCCCATTTTTTTAAAAGAGATAAAACAAAATATAAAATACGAAAATTTGAGTACGGAAAAATTATATTCTGCTCAAAAATAAAAAGGAAATATTTCGGGTAATAAAAATTTTGGTAAACTATTAAATTTGTTATAAATGTGATTGACTAATATTTATTAAAAAATGCGTTTAAAATAGATTTCAGAAACTTATTTCCTTTTTTGTCATGTTGATAATATTATACACCTTTTTTCTATTTCAACAATTCAGTAAAAAATATTGATTTTATATCAAACTTAATTTATTAACTTTATCAATAAAATGAGGATCCATTACTTAATTCGTACTGATGTTATGGTTAAATTAATTAAATTATTTATGAAACTTAAAGTCATATTTTGACTAAAATAATCAGTGATATTCAGAATTACAGTGACATGAAAATTTTATTTAAAAAATGAAAGTATAAAAACTTTTTTATGTCACTGAACTTCTGACGATAACTGCTTTAATTTTTACTAGATAATTAAAAAATGCTTAATTAAAAATAATGTGATTTTAAGTTTTATAAATAATTTATGTCATATAAACTCACTTTCTTAAAATTTTTCCATATAAACTAGGTGTTTTTCATCTAAATTATTACTTTTTTAAACTACAGAGAAAATAAGTATAAGTTCTCCCACTTGACCGACGCATTTACAAATACAAATTACCCAAATAAATTGGATGCCTACCGAATTATATTTCCAACTGCAAGTTTCGAACTTAAATTGCGTTATCTTTCAAGTATTTAATTTGTAACCTTTCTTGATTTTCTGGAATACAACCAACATAATAACACTTTTATACTATATGTATTAAATTAATTAATTAATCGATTCGACAAAATTTCAATGTTTTTAACAAGCAAGTGCATAAAATTATTTTTGTAATTATAGAAAGTTTGTTTTTAGTTTTCTATATATTATATTTTTTCCTTACATAATTATTTTATATAAACACAATTTTGTTTATTCATAAAGCAAATTTTATAAAATTAAAGAAAAAGTGCACCGATAATACTGGTAAGTAGGTACTTGTAAAAAGGCATTAACTTTAATACGTGCTAAGAACATTGCCGAGACACGTTTATGCAACTTTGATTATAAGAAACAATAATTAAAGGGTTATAAAAACAATATCAAAAAGTAAGGAAGTTAAAATCTTCTTAGAGTACGTAATGAAATAAGAATTGTGAATTACTATAAACTTAATAACAAATGCACAATTATCGTATGATTAGTAATTTTAAACTGTATAATCACCTTTAATTATTTCTCAATTGGTTTTAATGAAGTTGCAGTAATTGCAAGACGTGGGAAATAATCAACAATGCAATTAAATAAGTCTTAAAGCTGTCGTCAAAGTCACACATAAACAAGCACTATTTGATTTGTGGTTTTTTATTAGAAACTAATTTAATCTTACCTTCCAGTTTTTGTGATAATCATTTCAGTTCCTAAATCGTTAAATTTATCCCATAGATCTTTGGTTTCTAAATGGCAAGTAACGTTTCTAAGTTCTTCGCAATTCCACCTTTCTTGTAACAGAGGATTGCGATGGTGAGTTGGAGATCTTCGGCCCGAATGACACGCGACTCCAGATTCGGAAGTTGATGTTACATCCGCTGGTGATTCTCTTCCACTTTCTATATCCGCTGGTGATACTATTGTACATTCTAAACCTACCGATTCGGGCGTTGTTGCTACAGATGACGCAGAGGTTTCAACAAATTTTTCTGAAAAATAAAAATTTTATTGAAGTAAAAGTAAACTTTTTCAATCTAGATAAAACAATAGTCAAGGTTTTGTGTAGATTTAAAATCAATTATGTATGTTACCTTTAAGAGTTTTTAATCGTAGGTTGTGTAACGTATTTTTTAAAAATTCGTACAAGACAAAAATTACTGCGTGTTTCATAGTGCAATCGTGTAACGCTAGTTGCGTAATTGTATAAGAAAAACTTGAACGTAAATGATTTTATTGTTGTAGTACTTAAATATCAAACGCTCAGTAATAAATATAAGCAGTAAGTAATTATTGTAATTTGAAGTATTTTTCACATTTTATACTCCTTCGTTAGTGTTAGTGTAAATTTATGTTTGATATTTAAGTCTAATTGCACTTTTGAATGTTTACATAATAAAAAAAAATATTTTAGGTAATACCCATATATGAGATAGTAAAGTCCTAATGCCCGTACCCATAATCACGACTTGAAGCGTACTGTTTTGAGGGGTAGATTCCATACTATAAACGGCACAGTGTCTTGAGAATTACTTTACTTACGTATAAATCGTAAATCAAATGTTAAACGACAGCAAACTGTCAATCTGCGTTCTACCTCCAAAATAAAACATCCTAGAAATTAAACTTGACGTGTTAAAATTCCCAACAAGCCATATTCTTGAGTATTATCTTCAGCGAGTTTTTGACGTAGATACGACTAAAATAAAGGACTCAATTGTACAACCAATACAATCTCGACTAAGTACGCCTTAAGCTTGAGATTGAGAGAATGACCATGAGTAGATAATAGTAAAAATTCTTATTTTTAATTTTCATTCAAAAACTTTCTATTTTTTTTTTCAACATGGTGCACAATTAACGTAAAAGAAAATTGATCTTTTCTTTGCTTTCTTGTAGTTAAAAAGATAGTTAGTTATATTTTTATCATTACAATAACCATTTTCGCATAACATTTTATTGCAAATTAGCCCAATCAATGTACACATTTGGGTCGAACAAAATCAAGAAATCTATGAAACTCTGATATTAGTAGATAATTAAATACGTATTCTATTAGATTAAAACACTTTCTCCAATTGATATTACCTGTGCAAATTTTTACAATTTTAATTGTTTAAATTTAAACTTCTTTAAATAAAACAATATGAAACAAAGTTTCAAACAAAAGTTGTAATTTAAGACCTTACCTACAACTTTTGTTTGAAAAAATTCTTTAATATCTCAATTTGTAACAAAAAATACAAACTGATTTTCAAAAAGTATTTTTTGACTACTGCGCATGAGTTCACTTATGACATTGACATTGACAGTTCCCAAGATATTAATTTTTAAACTAAAGCTAGAAAAAGTATTTTTGAAACACTGATAAACATTTTCTAGAAGTTATTTTGTCATTATTATTTCTTGTTTAAAAAAACTCTAGTTTTAATAAAGTGGTCCAAAAATATAGGTCGTAAACTATACTAAGCATAAAAAGTTATGAACATTTTTAATATAAACTTTTGTTTAGTAGGGCTTACTTAAGGAGGTACGGCCTTGTAAAGTTTCAATTTAAATTTGATTTTTTCTTATTTTCTCAGAAATGAGTTAAAAATATAATCTAAAAATTTATATTGTAAAATATGTCATTAAGGTACACAATTTAATAATCTTAAAAAAAAAGATCTTAAGCATGGGCGTAGATACCGGGGTAGCTGTGAGGTTGTTATTTAAAAAAATTGTAAATCTTAGAAATTTTGATCACTCTGTAGAAATTTTGAGAATTTATTACGGACAAAAATTGTTCTTTCAATTTTTTTTTGAGAAAATCGTTTTCTTTAATGTCTGTTTCTTTCATCAAAAATAGAAATAGTAAAGTGGTCATTGAAAAAGAAGTAAAAAAAATCAATATTTTATTTTTTTAATTTTTTAAATTTATTTAAAATGAACATCAACAATAAAAAAAAATTTAACAATTAATATTACATTTACATCTTACAAGAGATTCTTAAAATTTTGCCCTTGTGACTCTACACATGCCATGATTTTGAACTATTAACATTTATGTTATAAAAATGATATAAAAATACAACTACGGTCATAAAAACAATTGCAGTTGTTTAATTCAGAAAACCTCCTATTATTTATTTAAAATTTGTATTTTGCTTTTAAATCAAACGAAAAACGGACATTAAAAGAAAACGATTTTTCTCGAAAATATTACATTAACAAAAAAGTTGAAGGAACAATTTTTTGTCCTTAATAAAGTGCTTATTCTAAAATTCATACAGAAAGATCAAAATTTCTAAGATTTACATTTTGTTTAATAATATCCTTACAGCTAACCCGGTATCTGAGCTACTGTTTAATATATTTTTTTGAAAATTTTAATAAATTGTGTATCATATTAAGGTATTTTATAAATTTTCAGATTTTTTCTTTAACTTATTTCTGAGATAATAAGAAGCTTATAAAAAAAAATTTTATAACTTTTTATGCTCAGTAGCGTAGTATAGTTTGCGACGTATATTTTGGACCACCCTGTATATCTCGTGAACGATAAATGTCAATGTCAAAAATGACTCATGTTTGAACTTACGTCTACCCAAAACTGCAAAAAAATTAGGCAGTGCCATTTAAAAAAAGGATCGATAACGTCATTGCAAAAAGTAGAAGGGGTAAAAAAATGAATTTGAATTTTTATGAAATATACGTTTTAATAGTGGATTGCGTAAAAGAATTGTAAGAAGCATATTACATACGACTCGGAAGAGTTGTGCAGGAGCCGCGTAGCCACATAACCACAGGATTACGTAATTCTTTTATATTTTTCGCTGTCTTCATTTCCAAAGAGTTTTGTTAAAATAATGTCTGTGTAAAATGACCTTTACTGCACTGTATAATTAGATATATTGAAAAACATTTACCTTTGTAACATATAAAAAATTAAAAAATGTTCAAATAAAAGTTGTAGCTTAAGATCTTAGGTACAGCTTTTGCTGGAAATATTTTTTGCATTTTTATTTCTTAAAAAGTTATATGTAAAAAAAATTAAAAACGCAGGCAAATACAGGTGTGCACATATCACTTTGCGTGGAGAAAGTTTGCTTCATTATTAGTACTACAGTTCAACTATCTAAATTACAAATTAAAAAATAAATGCTTAAATTTTTTATTAATAAAAAGTCAACTTCAGACTTGCTAAAAATCTAAAAGAGCAAAAATAACAAAACTGGTAAAATTAAAAATAATAACCACCAAGAGATCGATGGAAACGAGACTCAAAGAACATCGAGCAAACTGCCCTCTGGGTTATGGAAACTATACAATTCCACAAACATCCAGAAAACTTCAACCGAAAAGAAGAAACCTGAGGCCCAACTCAGAAACAGTATAAATACAAGTCAATAGTCTACATCCAGCATCAGAAATAGAGGAACTTTATTTTACTTGTTTTAAAGAACCGTTGATGACACTAGTTTATCGCAAAGCCTAAACCAATTTGTAAAAATAATAGAGATACAATATTACTTTTGTGTGTGAAATTAAAAATTATAAATATACATGTGTGTCTACGGGATTGAGTGCACGTAAGGTATTGACAACTAAATTATAGTCAACAATAGTTTAAGTTTTCTTTATTTTAAATACATGACTTGTACATTTGCTGGTTATTGTATCGATCCATTGTATATATATTTTCCTTTGTTGATAGCTTAAGTCTATGCAATATTTCTAAATTTTGTATTGTAGGTATAGGTGATTATTTTTGTTTTTGAACAATTTTATCGTGCATAGCTCAAATTTACAACCCTTTAGGTATCTTAGGTCCGGTGATCATAATTTAAAAACTTTGGCAATTGAATTTATCATGGGACGAATCTGTACCTCTATACCTTCACACAAAAATTTACGAACTTTAGTTAAGTTTTCTAAACGGTTTAAGAATTCCTAGACATGTCACATGCAAAAGACTAAAATTAGTTAAACTACATGCATTTTGTGACGCCTCTGTAAGTGCATATGGTGTTTGTGTCTACATGCGTAATTTAGACAAACAAAACGTTTGTTCTGTTAGATTACTTTGTGCAAAATCTCGAGTTGCCCCCACTGAAAAGGATATCACTACCTCGTTTAGAACTATGTGGTGCATTACTGTTGGCACACCTTGTTAATAAAGTCAAAAAAGCTCTTGACATTAAAATTGAATCATGTCACTACTGGTGTGATTCTACGATTGTTTTAAGTTGGATACAAGCCGCTCCAAACAAGCGGAAAACGTTCGTGGCTAACCGTGTTGCTAAAATTCAAAACTTGACAAATGTCGCTAACTGGAGGCACATAAACACTAAACAAAACCCCGCTGATCTAATATCGCGTGGGCTTCAGCCATCTCATTTAGTAAGCGCCGATATTTGGTGGAGGGCCTCTAAGTTCCTCTGTGACAGTGATTTTAATCCTCGCTCAGAAATAGAAATGACAGATTATGGTAGCAACAATCAGCTGGAAGCTCGCGCGGTTGTAAACGTAGCAACTGAGCTACAGGACTCACTTCTGTTTAAACAGTATTCTTCCTTATGGAGACTACAACGAATCATTGCATATTGTTTTAGATTTGTAAACAATGCGCGCCTAAAACGTCCAAACGGGGCTTTAACACCCGCGGATTTGCAGTATGCATTAATGTGTCTTATAAAAATCGCACAACATGATAGATTTGGTCTTGAAATCAATTCTCTAAAACGGGATCAGACGGTTAATTCGAAAAGTTCATTATTGTTCCTTAATCTATTTCTTGACGACAATAGCATTTTACGTCAGTGGTCGCATTAACATTCAGATTTTGAATATGCCAAAAAGCATCCCATAATATTGTCGGCAGGGCACGCGCTAACAAAGTTAATAATAAAACAAGAACATTTTCGGCATATGCACTGCGGGGCTAATTTTTTTACTTTCTTCAGTAAGAGAAAGATATTGGCCAATTTCAGCCAAAAAATACCATTAAAGGGTGATACACGACTGTGTAATCTGTTTTAGGGCAAAACCTAAACCAATACAATATTTAATGGGCTCGCTGCCAAAGCCGAGAGTAACTCAGTCCCCCGCCTTTTTACAATTGTGGAGTAGACTATGCTGGTCCAATTTTGATAAAAAACAAAAGAGGTCGTAGTTGCAAATTAATTAAATCTTTTATATGCTTGTTTGTTTATTTCGCCACAAAAAGCAATTTATATCGAATTAGTTGTTAATTTAAGCACAAACGAATTTTTGTCAGCACTACGCAGATTTATATCTCGTCGCGGTATACCTTTAAATATGTACTCTGATAACGGCACAAATTTTGTAGGGAGCGAATTCACAACTAATAGAGTTGCGTAACTTTTGCTAAATGATAAAACCAAAATGAAATTATAGTATCATTGAACAAGGAACAAATTTCATGGCATTTCATACCTGCATGGTCGCCACATTTTGGCGGTTTGTGGGAAGCATCTATAAAAAGCGTAAGTACTATTTACAGCGTATAGCCGGTAAGATTAATTATACGTTTGATGAGATGTATACCCTTTTAGTACAAATTGAGGCTATACTTAACTTCCGTCTCCTGGCACCATTATCTAATGACCCAAATGATACCGAACCATTGACTCCCTCACATCTTTTAATTGGACGTCGATTAACAATGCTACCAAAGTCTAGTTTGACTGATATAGCAGATAATAAATTAAATAAATATCAACATACTCAAAAAATGTTGAAGCATTTCTGGAAGCGTTGGAGTTCGAGTATTTGAGTCAGCTACAGACTAGAACTAAATGGAAAAGAAACGACAATGCAGTTTTACAAGTGGGCGTCCTGGTGGTCATTCGAGATGATAATCTACCCCCTTTAAGATGAGGGTATTAATGAAGTTCATCCAGGTATCGACGGAATTATTCGTGTTGTATCTATAAAGACTTCCAGTGGAAAGATAATAAAGCGTTCAATTATTAAAGTTTGCGTGTTACCCCAATAAGAGATTTGGTTTCCTTCTTCATAATGTTTATGTGATAAGTACATCTTAAAAATAAAGTTCTTTTGAAAGTAATATCTTTCAACGCGGGTGGCATGTTGACAACTGAATTATGGTCAACAATAGTTTAAGTTTGCTTTATTTTAAATACATGATTTGTAACATTTGCTGGTTATTGTATCGATTCATTGTATATATATTTTCTTTTTGTTGATAAGCAAGTCTATGCGATTTCTAAATTTTGTATTGTAGGTATGGGTGATTAGTTTTGTATGTTTATACATTTTAAGTAATCCTTTCCCACTTTAAGACTTTTCAATAACATGTCAGTCTCAAACTTGTTCTTGTAAGATTAGTACCGTCTAATGTACATTTTTAAAATAATTTTAACGTCAGTTCTTGTCGAAATTTACGTATGTAAAGAATGTAAAGCTCGCTCGACTCATTCGGGATTATAATATTATACTAGTGTTAAATGTTTATGGTTTTTCATTAGAACCCAATAATACAATTTTCTATGCTGGCATAGCGGTGCACTAGTACTTTAAAAAATTAAAGTGCAACAAAAAACATAAGGTGTAAAGTGACAAAAAGGTTGAGTTGAAATTTGACTTTTTAGAATCAGCCTTGCTTTGTCTAAAACTAAACACAGTGTGTTTTTACAATAAATTTTAAAAAATTTGCAAAGGTAAAGATCCTTTGTTTTTAAAAATATTAAACAGTTTACGTTCAAAAGTTGTTCGAAATTAAAATTAATCAATTACATAAAATTATTCAAGTTTTGTATTAATCTTAAAATTTTAAATCACAAACAAAAACACTTTTCTGTTGTTAAATTTCTAGCACATTCAATAAAGCTTAACTTTTATAAAATAATTTAAATCAGTTACAATATTCTCTTAAAGGTTGCATAATGATTTATACTTTAGTATAACTTCTTTTTTAAAAGCAGAGACTTTAAAAATTAAAACCCAACTAAGTGGGGGTTGATCAATTAAATAAATTTCAAAAAAATAAATTTTTTGAAACCTGTCAAAGATCAATAATTTTTGAATTTAAAAAAGTATCCAAAAACTCAATTCTCGGATGGGATTAAAAGTTTTGGTGAAAAAAACTATGTTTTGAAATAATCGTAATACGTAACAGGGGGCTCCCATTTTGAACAAGATTTATAAAAATTAAGTACCAATGTACTTATTGTTAATTTAAGTTACAGATGACGTCTAATGGTGGACAGCAGTTAAATAAATTCCGTCGACTGCTTCATTTTTAAATTTTTTTAAGGATTTGTTGTAAGATTCGCAGCTTGTTCGATAGCTATTGCAACAAGGAAGTTTTAACACAATTTGTACGCAAGAAACGTTGAGAATTATTTGAAAAATTTCAAAGAATTATCACATCTGATTTTGAAAAATTATTTTGTACAAGTTTTTCTTTGAAATTATCACATCATGGAAATGCTAAGGGATATTTTTTATTCCATACGAAAGACCATAGTGTTGGGCAAGTATTCCATCAAAAAAGTTTCACAAAGTAGGCGTAAATTTTTTGAAAATTACATTTTAACATATTAACATCAACTTTTTTAAGAAAAATTGAAAATCAAAATATCTCAAAATCCATTGAGTTTTGTATAATTAGGGGTTAAATTTACTCCTTACCTCTTGTTCTATCAGATCTCCAAAGGAATGTATCCAATTACCAGTGACCCTGTATACATATTTGAGATAATCATTTAGATAAAAGGTCATTCAGATTAATATCCATTAAAATCTCAGTGTGTCGAAGGTATAAGTTGCATTGATCTATTATAGAAGATATGATTTTGTTAGGCAATAACTTTACACAAACTAAAAAGGACGAAAAGTGTATATCAGACACAAATTATCTAATCAAATAATAATCACTTGCTAATTGCAGATTTACAAACACCACCTACGTACAGGTATTTCACCTTATGGGGACGCAAATCTATATGGTAGCTGAAACATGAGCATATAAAATTCAATGTAAATTATTTTATTTGTTTTGGAATTCACTATGATATCATAAAGTACCAAATGTTTGCCTTTTTAACACGTTCGGATAGTGATAGTGCACAAATAATAATAAAAAAATACAGTTGAAACACAAACTTTGGTACCTGCGCTTAGAACTTATTACAAATTCCAATTAAAATCTAATCTTGTAGTTTATTCTAGTTTAACATCAAGCAAAAATTAATCTAAAAAAGCAATTATGTAACAAAGCATTCCGCCTTTTAAAAACAAAACGGTAATTATTGAATAAAAAATTCCAACAGTAATGGAAACATTAAATTAAATCTATTAAAACATCTCATTAGAAGATAAAATTAGAATACAATCAAGGTAAAACAAAAAGCCAACGCCAATAATTAACTATTTTTAGTTATTTTTATATTTTTTATGACTTACACATTTGACTCGAACGAACAATTAACTAATAAAAAAAATAGTTTAATTATCCTTATGGCGCATTAAAAATTATATACGATTTCCTTAAAGGGTAGCTAATAATTTTTAACACCATATGCGAAAAAATTAAAACGTTATATGTAGATTTGAAATATAAAATACTAGAAATTGTCACGTAAAGAAAAAAGTTTATGTCATTATTCCTTCACGCCATTCAGTCGCCCTCGGCTTCCAACAACCGTGAATGTTTCGTTAAAGCGTGTAATATTTTTTGCCGCCGCCGTGCCTTTTTTAAAGCAATTTATTACATTAAAATGTAATACGTAACTGACAAAACAACACTTTATGAGCTTATGGGAATTTTAAAAAGCCGATTTCTTTCTATTACATTTACAAAAGCTTTCACAAAAGGAATATTTGAACAATGTTCCTTACACGACACAATGTCAGAATCAAAATTTTCTTTGTACTGTTCGTATAAATTAAACGGTATCGGCATTAAATTACACTAAATTGGTTTTGATTGCAGTAGCAGGTACCGTTAAGCAAAATTGCGCTTTCGTAGGTACCTAAGCATTATCCGAAAAAAATAACGTTTGGTCAGTTACCTCTTACTTAACTAAATTTAGTGCAAAGATTTGTTGCCATATAATTCAACGTTTGTCACCACATCAAAGCGTTTGTGAACTTTTTTCGAAGTTCTATCTATAGCAAATTTGTACAGATTAACCCCTTCTTTTATTTAAAATACTGACGCAACCAACGTAATAAATTTATGTTTAATTTATTAATGCCACGGCAGGAATTTACTAAAATTTATTAAAGCGGCGAAGTAATTTATTTTCCATTAGTACTTGAAGGTATTTGAGAAGATTATCAAATACCCTAAAACTCACCTATTCTGTCACCGTACTCATCAAATTACACACAAAAGTTGAACGGAAGTAGTCACCTAATGTTCACAACACAATGCTATAATAACAATAATAATAGCGATGAGATGTTATCAGCAGATAAGAGGATCGCGTATGTAATGATACTGTAAATTACACGCGCCTAATGTTTCTCTACCTATTACAAAAACCAATAATTAGATTATACAGGAGTGTTCGAATTAGACGCTCTGTTAAATTTAGTTTTATCTAAAATTAATATGTCATAGTTTTTTGTTTGTATAATTGTGGTTTCCACGCATTATTTCACAAATTACAGACTGTGAAGACCAATTTATTTTTCTTAACCCAAATAGTATATTAATTTGTGTTTGCGATTTAAATTAAATTATACGTATTAATTTTAGTGCAAGTTTATAAAACTCCAATTAAATAAATGTTTGAAAATGAACCATAAAAATTATTGTTTTTAAAAAACGTGGTTTCAATTATTTAATAAAGAAAACCGTACGAATTAATCCGATAAATGCGATCTTAACTTTTCTACCTATTTGATAATTATCTCACGTTTTCTTTTTTGATTATACCTGTAAATACTTCTATCTAAATATAAAGCAAAAGAAATTATTGAATTATTACAACAAACTCAAGACATTAATCTAGACTACATTTTCAAATATTTTCAGGAACGGTTTATGTTTAAAATTAAATCAAAAAGAAAATTTAATTAGTTTTTACAAATAACTGGAATCTTTACACACCTAATCAAGAAAATAAATTAAAGAGTTAAACATATATTATGGCTGCTATCATTAATTGTATATGTATGTGGATGACATATTGAAAAGTAGTTTAACACGTTTAATTAAGCTTTACAATTCAATAATATAATTGGAGATATATTGCAATGGTAAATTAGTTGTTGACACGTTCTCTATTACTTACTATGTGCTAACATTTTTTTTTAAATTTTATTATTCTGTTTAATTGAGAATGTTGTATCTGCCAATTTAGCAATAATGTTCTAATTTTCATGTATAAAAATTTTCAATTTTTAAAAATCAACCAATGCTAAACGAGAAATACTATGACTGCATTATTCGCATATTGGAGAATTGTGTAACGGGTGTTCAAATAAAAAACTGAGATGGGTGGGTATTGGAATTTTCTTTGGGTAACGAAGTAGTCAAGCTGATACAAAGTTTAAGTTAGAATTCAAGGTATCTAAAAAAACTTTTTATTTCTGTCAATTTTTAGGTTTTATTTATGTTAAGTTTTAATGCAGAGTTCCACTCACCACGCGTTATTTTGCTTTAGTGTACACTTAAATCAATTCAATTCCACGGCCCGTTCAGTTTTTTATTTGAACACTGGTTAGTTACAAAATATATCAATAAAAATAAATAAGTAGATACAGTAATACAGCATTTATGGCACCCAACGTGGGGCAGGTCTTTTGAAATACTATACAACCTCGATCAATCGGATGCCCGCTTACATTACACATTACATTATGTATAGTTTGGCTGAAGGTTGGATCCATTTACAGTGTTTGTTAAATTATAAACAAAAAAACAATCTGAATATTTTTTATAGGTGTTTGTTTTATGACAGATGTTACTTTTATATCAGAATAGTTACTTTTACAACTTCTGAAGAAGACAATTATTGTTTATGTTGTCGAAACGATCGCTAAAGGTTTTAATAAAGTATTGTGTAACGACGTAAAGTTTATTTAGATTGCTTTTTCACTTACGTACATTATGTACGTTTTCATTTTTTACGCATTAGATGATTCAGTCAATTTTGACTTCAATGTTTGTATAGTATAAAACCCTGACTTTAAAAACTATTATTTGTGAAATGGATACATCTACCACATTGGATTAAAAAAACAAATGAAGATACATATACCGTGTGTCCCCCGGAAAAGTTAACATAAGCGTTTACTATGTTAAATTAACGTATATATTTTTTTGACACAATTCGAACACAATATAACAACAATTAAATAGATAAAATAAAACAAACTGATGGGATAATAATGGGAATTCAAAGCGTATTTTACTAAAAAATCAGTAAAGCATTTTAGGTTCTTTTTTATAAATTTTTATTTATTAACTGAATGAATTTTCATTTCATAAGCGGTCTTCGTAGACGAATTTGTTAGTGTGTCTACTAGTAACATTGTGCGTCCCCTAACCAGGGTTCGATTCCAATCGCAGTATTTCTCTTTATTAACATTATTACCCACAATTTTTAAAGCGGAGTTTTGACGTAAATCATTATAAAATGTTTACTGTTTTAATTAAAATTCGCTTTAAACACTTATAATACCAAACAAATTTGTTCTCAATTAATATAGCTAATAAAATGTATACTTTTCGAATATAATGAAAACGAAATGGCAAAATTTCGGATTTTTTCGAATATCTCCGAAAGTAAGCCGAACTCAGCAAAATGTCGATCCCTCAAGTAGACAACTTTTTCCAAATTTAACCGACTCTGTATCTCTCACGATTTCCGAGATCTCCATGCTGTTCATCCTTATCTTGGACACACTGTATAATATAAGAAGATAGGAGAAGTACAGAGAATGTTACAACATAAAGAAAATTACTAATATCAAGGTACATCAATCTAAAACTAAGAATTAGGCTAGTAACATGTATCTGGGCGTAGCACTTTATAGATCTAAAATGAAGAAAGAAATAAAGCCATAAACCCTCAGATCTAGAAGGTTGGGACGGATAGAAAAACACCTAGAGAAGTGCTGGAACAAATAGGACAACAAATAAACCTAATGAAATTTCTAAATAGAAGGAGACATTAGACATTTATACAAAAACAGTCAATGTATTGTAAACATCATGGAAGGTTTGATAACGAGTATAAAAGTCAGCGCTAGACTAATCCAAGGAATGAAGAGAAGTGAGATAAATGTAATAAAGGTCATACCGTAAAGAGACGTTAAATTCGATAAATATCTGAATTTTTTGCAAATGTTTTAATGGCGTAATTAAAAGATGAAGAAAATTTTTTTGTTTTATATTTGAAAAGGAAAAATTTTATTTCATTTCACAATCAGTAATGAATTCATTTCGATTACAAAAATGAAGTGTTATTTAGTTGAACTTCTCTAAGTAAATGAAAGTGAATCCAAAGTAAATACTGAATCGAAGCGTTATACGTGTCCGCAAATTATCCGTTTCATTGAAGTGCATTTATGGTAAACCAATTTTTTGTTTTTGGTCTGACGTTAACACAAACAAAGCGGATGGTTTTCAACTCGTGAAACCAACGTATAACTGCCCATGTAAAAACAATAATTTTCTAAATTTATCCCGCAAACACTAAGCGATTGGCCTTGCGACTTGTTAATTGTCATTGCGACGCACCGGCGCCATCTACTTAAAATATTGGTTTGTAGTACATGCTATGTATCAGAGATGGCGCTGTATGTGAAAAAATATTTTCCCGCTTTTCTGTTGACATTTTTCCTGCATTTTCTTTGCTATAAACCTCTCGGAGCCCGAGACCTTTCCAACGAATGCAAAACCGTGGAAATCGGTTCGTGCGTTCTGGAGTTATAGCGTCAGGAAGGAAAACCCGATTTATTTTTATATAGTAGATAATATTAGTTGTGAAGTTAGTTACTTTGGACATAACATTATTGATTTCAGTAAATATATTTTAAAAACTGACAAGTAACCGAAAAAAACAACATGACAAATACATGATCCTGGTAATAATTTTAAAAATCATAATACATCTAATAATGTTATTATTACTTTACGGCTCTGTGACATAGAAGACATTTATTATTTTATAGTACAATAATGCTAATACAATAATGTAATTGCAATTGACAAGTAACCAAAACAAAACGAAATGACAAATACATGAACCGATAATTGTTGAAATTGTTAGTTATGTAAATTGCGAGAATCAACGAAGGTATGTAAAAACTAATGTAGAAGAAGATACTGTAAGTTATATCTTCAGACAATTACAATTGAAAATTGATATATTAAAAATCATATGTTGTAACCTTGAAGAAAAAATAGTATACAACGTGTAAGATAAGATGCCCACTATGGGGATCTGAAACGGTAAGGATGGAAGGTCGGTTAAATGGAACAAAAGTTGCGCATTTAAGAGGATGTATTATAATCTTTGAAGAATTTGGATATCTCTCTTAGCCTTGAGATATTTGAAAAAATTAAGTTTTCTGATTTTGTTTTTATTTTTTTTGACCTTATTTAAAAGAGATATCAAAAAGAATAGCACATTTTCATTGCCACTTTCTAGCTCTACCTACTGGTTTTATCATCGTTGAATTCAGTATCAAGGAGAGAATTAAATAAATGGCAAAAATTTTTTTTCCTGATTTAAAAAATAAAGTCGATGATGGTTCTAACAAACGAAACGTTGTAATCAAAATTGGATAAAACCATTAGGTAGAGCTAAAAAAGTGGCAATGAAAAAATGTGCTATTGTTTTCTTTTGATATCTCTTTAAATAAGGTCAGAAAAAAATAAAACGAAAATCAGAAAATTTAATTTTTCAAATATCTCAAAGACTAAAAAGAGATATCCGAGTTCTTCAAGACTATAAATACATCGCCTTAAATGCGCAACTTTGGTTCCATTTAAACCGACCTTACATCTCTTACTGTTTTCGAGGATCCCCATAGTGAGCATCCTATCTTGGACACGTTGTATTAGTGCTTGGAGTAGATTGCACTGGTACAGCAGCAAGCTTTTGAGTTTAACACAAAATAAACATTTTGTACTCCTAGTACTATAATATACTATTAAGAGGAAGTGAATAATGATTTTTTTGAATGGTTTCTTATTTGCATTATCAAAGAATCTCAAAAAACCTAACCTTATTCCTGGCCAAATATGTAATAGCATATTGAGTCAGGGCTGTACTAAGAAAATGTATACGAAAAAACACTGTGTTTACAAAAGACACTGTACCTGGACAAAATAGTATAATCAAGAATTCAACTTTTGGCGACATGGTGTTCTTCTTATTGACAAAACTTCAAACCATAGATTTATTGAAAATTAGATTAATGACGATGGTTAGTGTAAACATTCTCTTTTCTACCAAAAGTGGCCTGCAGCCAATTGATAACAACTATATTAGATTCATTTAGTTGTTTTACAGCAAAAGTACGACTGAACAAATGTTGATCAGTTAAAAAGCAATTGTTTAATTTAATAAAAATATGCCCTTGAAAAAGACAGCAAAATAATTGTTGAAACGTCAGCAGTTTTGAGTGTAACTTACATAAAAACTTCACTGAGAACATAATTTTATTGTTTTTATTTTTATTTTTTATTGCAATCTAAAATATATGGTTTGATTTCTTAGTAACGCTTGACAAAAGTAAGGTGGGGAGAAATAATACGGATTGTGATTCATCACGGAAAATCGGGAATTTGATACTATTAAATCAACTGCGCAATTGATCTTAAAAGAATGTTTCATCAAATGCTCAACACTTTAAGTGATTTACATTTGAAATGCAGGTAGATAAAGAAAAGAAGGCAAATCTAAAATAACCGAAAACAGACGTTGTGAAAAGGGTTGCGACATCTAGTGTCGCCTCGTACTATTGTAACACGTCCGAAAATGCATTTGCGTTAAAGCAACTTTGTCGACAGATCTGGTGACAGAGTTTTTGTTAAAAGTTTAGGTGAAATAGGCAATAATGTTTTCTTCTACCGCGACCCAGTGCAATTTAAAACTGTAATTTTTCTGATACATTTTGCTTTCTAAATGGAAATAAATTTCTTGTTTATTTAAATTAGATTTTGGCATTTTATAATTTATTGACAAGACTATGGGTCGATTTCTAAAGTTGGCAAAGCAATTCAAATTTCAAGAAAAAGTTGAAAGTATTTAGCAAAAAATTATTTTTTCAAAACCTTTGTTTTTGAAAAGCAATATTCTGAAGTGTAAACCTGTTGTCCAAATATCAAATACTATAACCTTAGATATTTTGTGGAAAATTGTAAAATACCATTTTTCTGCAACCATTCAATTCAACAAATATAAATTAATTCTATCCATAAAAAAATTATTATTGTTTAATTGTCTAATAAAATTTCTTATAAACATACGTAATGTAATGTTTGCCTTATAATCGTGTCAAACCATCTCACACACGAAGATGCTGTTGAATTGTGTAGTAAAATTAGTGTTACCGTCAGATACGTTTATTTAATACAAATATTATTTTCAGATTTTTACACACTGGAGATTGATGTTTTTATGGTGCCTGTAGTGATTAATAAATTTGACAAAATATTGATAATATTAAGTTAGAAAAAGAATTCTCACTTAAAACACCCATTTTTATACGCATATTGATGCATTATTACAATGTAGGTTACCCCGCCTAAGCATTTGTTTTTAGAGAAAATGAGAATGTCTAATGTTCATACTTAGGTCAAATTTTAATCTTAGGCTTGAGGCGTATTTAGTCGAGATAACCTTCTTTGTAAAATAGACTCCTTTATTATAGTCGCACCTTCGGCAAATCTCGGTCAATAAAACACTCAAGAATTTGTTGTTGGAAATTTTATCACGTCAAGTTTCTAGGGTTTTTTAATTTTGGTGGTGGTACGCAGATTAACATCTGATTTAAGCCTGCAGTCGGAAGTGTATAAATTCGCATTTTCGGTGATAAATATGACACATTTCTTCAACAACAAAAAATAATTATTGCAAGGCAACGATTGCATTCAAACTCTGTCGGTAACAAAATAACATGTCAAACTTATTTGTAGTGGTGCCATCTACATCCAGAACCGTGCACTGATGCGTGACACTCCTCACGCCGCTAGTTTAACATAACCTACAAACCATAGCTAATAGATAGCCGGCTCCTCGTTGATCTCCGAAATAAGTTTTAGTTATACCTCATGTCGCTATTCGCAGAATGTAGATAAATACAATTCTAGCTGCAGATAATAAATTTAGTTTTAACGAAGGTTTTAAGACATTATTTCATTAAAATTAAATTTCTTTTACACTTTGAAATTTGTTCACAATAATTGCATAAAATTGTCAATTCTATTATTTTATTGTCTACGTTTCTTATATGTAACCACTTCAAATATCTTATTAATATTAGATACCCCTGATTCTAAAATAAAACAATACGAAATTTTTCATAAATATAAATTTGCATATTATGTTCTTGACAATTAAAATTAAAATGTATGAATTTACAAATTTTCTTGGTAAGGATTTTCTGAATGTTCTTTACTACTAGTGCATATTACAGGTAAAAATTTATGACTTATCTCAATGCATTCTTCTCAATTAATTTTTGCTCTGGCAACGAAGAACTTGTAAGAAGATATCTTTGATAGTATGTGCATGCATTTACAGTTTTCAATATATATTTTGGCATATAACCAGCAATGTATGCATGGGTATTTGTATTTAGAAGAAAATGAAAATGTTTCAGTTTTGTCATTGTCAATTTCTTCTGACTGAACAACGCCTTTATCAATTGAATACCTTTGCTATTATTCCATTCACAAGGAATTCCTTGCAAACTAAGAGCAACAAAGTTGTTAGTTTAATTTAATTTTAACTTAAAAAAATGTATGAAGCCAGAACAAGAAGGATTAATGTTTCTCACACCATGACTTCGAATGCATCAAAAAAAAAATTCCACATGATCGTGGTTTAAGATTATAGGACACAAATACATAAATCCATTCCATTCCAGTTTTTTCCATAACTATATGACACCTTGTACTGCACTTATCTGGTTTTGAATTGTTGATGGTACACGTTCAGACACAACTTTTATTGTTTTTTTTACACAATTAACACATAGTACCAAAACTGTACATGAGAGGATGTACTTGATACTCCAGACTTCAACAATTTTCCATGTTCTGCTGTTAGAGTTCTTCCAATAACGCTGACAAAAAATGTATCAAACAACAATTAAAAATCTGCAAAATGTGGCATACATTTATGTCCTGTAACAATTATATTTTTGAATATTACTCTTTTCATACCCACCACTGCTATGTAACATGAGAATCAATTAATAAAACTTTGATTGATCTTATAACATGGAACATAACATGTTAAAATAATTTTGTTATTACAATACAAAACATATTGACATAACAGATATATATGACAGTATGATGACAGAGCGCGACTGGCGACTTTTTACGTGAGTGAACAGGGTATGCTAAAAACTAGAGCAAACGACTGCTTCTCCACTCAAGCAATGCTTGAGGTTGTATGCCTATTAACTTGAGCTCGAGCTCAAGATAACAATAAACTGAAGTAATTCTCAAAGCGAAGTGTCGTTTGTACTATGGATTCTGGTCTCAAAACCGACTTAAGTACGTCTCAAGTCATGATTGTAGGTACGGGTATTAGTAAAATTTAATTACATAGCAATTTGCATAAACAAGTATTACTGAAGAAGTCTCCACATATTTGTGGACAGAAGAAGCAAAACAAAAATTTCAAGATATTTAATTTGCATCATCATGGACGTAGTTAATTAATGTTAGAATGATTTGCTCAAAGAATTGCATTAATTTCTCTCAAAATTTTACTAAAGTTAATGTATCTGAAGCAAATTCTAATTAGCTTTGCAGAATGCATCACATTATTGTATTTGCACCTCATCGAAAATTGGCGTGTCTAAATTTGGCATAAAACAATAAACCGTGGTAATATTTGGCACTGCTAAAAACTATAAATTTTGTTATTTTTGTAGTAGAATTGATTTATATTATTAATGAAATTCATAGTAAAATAAATCTATGACAATAAAAAATTTCGTAATTATTCTATACTGACAAAATTTTTAAATCAATATATTATGTAATACTTAATTATTTTACTCGGGGGCAATACCATTATAGCTCAGATTTGGGAGACTATTTTTTTTTGTTTTTTGAATACTTGCGTTCATTGGTAATTTAACGAGAGATAATGACAGGACGAGCTAAATTACCTATATAAAAGTAAGTGCGAGAAAAAAAACGTAAAAAAAACCGGCCCAAAATCTGAGCTCAAGTGGTATTTGTTAAGACAATTCTACGAATTAAATAACATATAATAAGGCAATTAAAATAACAGTGATAAGATTATAAACTATGAGGAACAAAGTTATAGGTTTTTTTTTCAGAACAAAATTATCAATTCCATTTAATATTTTGGCTTTGCAGATATACCTATACGTCATTGTGTTATGTTTAATTGTCAAATATTCAGTTGACAGATATAATTTTCGAACTGACGTGAGGTTTTCTACACATTCTTACATATGGACTCACCATGGTAACGTAATTTATCCACTTGCAATTCTGTTCCTAATTATTTATCTGATAGAAAACTACAATTTTTGTATATACGAATGGCATTTTTTATATATGAGTGCAATTGTCCACATAATTAATTAATGTTACATAAACCTAATACAAGGCGCTTCGTTATTTTTCCATAGCTTCATCAATTGCAATTTATTACAGTGCGGCAACAATTATTGGACAACATCTTTTGAGTGTAGAGACTGTTAATTATTATATCTTTAATCATAATACGTATACCTTCATTAAATCAAATGTCGGCTGTATTAATAAAAATTTCTTTGTGAAAACTTTAGTAAAAATTTTCACGAAAACAGTAATGATGACTGATGAGAGAATGTCTATAAAAAATATACTTAACAATTACTGCTGACAAGATTGTGATTAAAAACAAATAAAAATTGGGATAAATAGTTCGCCTTGATAAAGCACAAATTTGTTAGGGGCAAAACGTCGGCACTACTCCTATAATGACAGTTTTATTTCACCTCTACTCTAAGAAGATTCTTAAAAAATGAATAACTTTCAGTTGATTTTATGATTAAAGACAGAACCTTAGTCATTTAAAAATGTACTTGAATTTCACACTATTTAACGCCAATAAATTACTGGAGAACCGTTTTGACAAAAAAATCAAGTCTGACAAGATATTTTTCTTACACTTCTACTCTTCTTATGCCATATGGTATATTATTATTTTTCATTATTGTATTGTGTTGTAAGTATGGTGTTCCATAAGATCAGTGTAAACCTGTATAGTGTGGTGACGAAACCGTATACAACTGTTGTTCAAGGTTTTGGAAAACCCTGATCCACCTTAGTATTCATATGTAGTAATAATTGATGTTAAAATTAACGCAATCGAATGCTTTGAGTATGTAACAAAAAATTCTTTGATAAAATGTTATATTTTTGAATAAAAGATTGAAGTTTGTTCAACAAACGGTATTCAAATATTTTGAAAAAACGAAGGTCATTATGATTTGTCTATAGTTTGACATGTTGAGAGGATCATCTATTTTGTGCAGAGGCATGACAGCGCTTGGTTTTAAGATTTCTGGAAAGATGCTTTCTTCAAAACATAGATTCCCAAGATACATTAAAGGTTTACATATATAGTCCGTTCAGTCTCATCTGGCGGTTATAGGATTATAGTGTAGGACGTTCGTTTTTGTGTTCATTGTTATAAATCACGCCCTTAAAATACTTTCCATTCTATGCTATAGAAAAAAGAAACAAAGATAGTTATACACTGTCTCAGAGGTAGTGCGTGCTATTCTTGACAGTGTATTCAAACTTGATTTTTAATAACTAGGTAATAGAGTCCAATTTTGAATGACCGACGAATTGTCTACATCTTACAAATAATCCAGAAGTTCTCAAAATTCTACTCGATTTTTACTCCACATCATAGTATACGATGGGAAGTTATGCGACGATTTCTAAACCGAAAATTTTAACCCCTTTTTTTTCACTTTTTCCGACGAAGTAGAGTTAGTATGTTACAAAGAAGCAAAAAAATTTTGTTTTTATGCCGACCGGCCGTCCGCACGTATGTAAACAAGATTCCGGCTAAACCACAAGTCCGATTTTCATGAAACTTGGCATGTAGATGTTATTTATAAATGCCCAGATCTGATTAATTTTTGGGCCTAATCCATCCAGCCAAAAGGGTACATCACCTACATAGACTTTCTTATTTCTAAGGAGTAATTACTGAGATATTTGTTGTCACGTGACATTAATAGTTTTAATTATATAGTGAAAGTACTCTTTATTTTGAAATTCCATAACATTAATAGGTGTAATTATAATAATGTCATTCTAGTAATTAAGTATCGATTGCTGTGATTATTCTTGTTATTATTATTTATTGTTAATTGTTAGTTGTTGGTGTAACTTATACAAGTGCGGTTGATTTAATTCAAAATTTTGCAAGATGCCAAAGAAGTTGACAAAACAATGCCGTGAGTTAGTGCTAAACGTGTTTGACTATTTTTCTGAAGAAAAACAAAGCGGTGGTCCTCTACTATCTGTATTTGCAGTTCAGCAAAGAACAGCGGACTCGTTACAAATTTCACTCAGAACCGTACAAAGACTGTGCAATCTAAGAAATGAATGTGTTGATTTAGAACCAGTAAAAGGAAGATAAATAAAATCCGTTCTATCGATCTACCAGATAGTAAAAAACAAACTATTCGTGAGTTAATTTACGAAATGTACGTAAAAAAGAACACGTTTCCTTAGATTCTCTATTGGCTTTAATCAAGACGAAAAGTGTTTGTGAAATAAAAAGAACTAGTTTATCTTATTTACTAAAGCATATGGGTTTCCGATTTAAGAAAACAAACCATAGACTCGGTTTATGTGAACAAAGTCATGTTGTGTCCATGAGGAACGTCTTTTAAGAAAATATTTAAAAATGTCAACTCCAAAAATTCAAAGCAGTTTGTTTTTTGGATGAAACATGGGTGTTTAGTAAAGGAAATTCTAAACGTAGTTGGCAGGACGCAAGTTCGAAGAGTTTACAACAACCAGCCAAGACATCAAATGGTAAACGTTACGTAATTGTTCACGCGGGTAATATAAATGGATTTGTTGAGGGAAGCAGTTTAATTTTTGGCACACAAAATAAATCCTACGATTACCACGATAACATGAATTCTGAGTTATTTGAAAAATGGTTTGAAGAATCTGTACTGTGGCGACTAGAAAAACCGTCTATCATTATTTTAGATAATGCAAGCTACCATTCTAGAAAAACTGACCAAAACCCTCGACTTCCTGGAATAAAAACCAGATTATTGATTGGTTGCTTAGTAAGAATATAGAATTTGAGTATTCTATGTTGAAAGCCGAATTACTTGAAATAGTTAAAAAAATGCAACCGAAGATGGTAATAAATACGTCATCGACAATTTAGCTTTGTTTTATGGTCACGAAGTCCTACGTTTGCCCCGTATCATTGCCACTTCAATCCAATTGAATTGGTATGGGGCATTTGTAAGGAATATTATGACAAATGTATTGGAGCTACATCTGGAAGAGAAGAACACGTTCTAAGTACTTGGAATGAGGCCCTGAATAAAATAACCGCTGATACCTGGAGAAGATGTATCCAACACACAGAAAGTATAATAAAAGACACTTTCGACCGCGAAAAATAATTGATGAAGTACGACCTCTGATTTTTACGGTCAACGGTGAAGATAGTGAAGACGAAGACATTTTTGATAATTTAAGTGACTCGGATGAGGATGTATAATTTCTTTATTTATTATTATTTATATTCTATTTTAAAACAGCAATTACTGTCACACCGCATTGAAATATTGGAAAACGATCCAGTAATTTTATTGTATTACGTTTTAGAATTCGTTTTTATATATAAATTTATTTCATATGTTTTTTGTACGTTTCACTTTTTTTAATTGGTTTGCTCACAAATCAAGTAAAATTGCTCTTTGTACTAATATTCCTAATATATATTATACTGTTTACAGTGCATTTTTTATTGCAGGCAGAAATATTTTACAATAATTAAAAAATTATATCAAATCTTAACTTTTTTTGCATTTATAAAAAAAATACTTTTCTCTGTGTAAGGATATAATAATACTTAAATAAAAAATCGAGTAGAATTTTGAGAACTTCTGGATTATTTGTAAGATGTAGACAATTCGTCGGTCATTCAAAATTGGATTGAATACACTGTCAAGAATAGCACGCACTACCTCTGAGACAGTGTATAACTATCTTTGTTTCTCTTTTCTATAACATAGAATGGAAAGTATTTTAAGGGCGTGATTTATAACAATGAACACAAAAAACGAACGTCCTACACTATAATCCTATAACCGCCAGATGAGACTGAACGGACTTTAACTGAATTTGTATCAATAATCAGTGTTATCACGACCTGAGAAAATTTTTTTTTCAGTTTATTCTTTAAGATAATTTTTGCTCTGTAAAAGGAAATAATACATCTGATTGACATAAGGTAATTGTCAGAAATTGACTATAAGTATCATTTCAAATGCTGTTATTTGCTATTGCTGATGAAATATTTGAGAAAACAGCATTAAATGTTTCGGCAATTTGTGTGGGATCTTGGATGTTTTATTTGAAACTATAATAGAAACGTTTTTTTTTTCTTGTAAAAGTTTTACCTATGGCAAAATTTACTGTGTTTCTAATAGCTTCGAAATTGTTGGTCGATTCAGTAATTCTCTTTTGATAAAAGCGTCTTTTTGTGAATAATTTTACTTGAAAAGTCAGTGTTCACCAAGACTCATTACAAAAGTAGAAATGTTTTGTAGTCTAACATTCTTTTTTGGGTATATTTATTTATCATCCATAAACCCTCTTCAACTTTTACTTTTTGAGTAAATACAAGGTTAATAATTAAAATAAAAAGTCTTATAAATTAAAAAAAGCAACCCCGGTGGTTTTGACAGTGTTCGGAAATCACTGAGGAGAAGATTTAATTTGTATGTCCTCGATGAAAATAGTCATATTTAACAAATCTTGTACTTCTAATCTAATTCTCTCTCAAAAATTGTGATAGCCATATGTTATCTTCATAGCCAAGCGGTTTTTCAAAAACCAAAAAATATTTTTAGAAATATTGAGAAGTATAAGAATGTTTATAATAAAACACCATGATTTCATAAATTCATAATTTATCATACAGACCACCAAAATCGGTGTTTGAGAAACTATTAACATATATAACAACCAAAACAAAAATATTTCAAAAACAAATCTTAAGCGTTGAGTTTTATTGACAATCTAAATTGTAATAAAATCTTTGCTCAAACATAAAATGTGGCACAGTTTTTCCTCATTCTCTTTCATTTTAAACCAGATTTAACATTTGTCAGATGCTATAATTACATATTAGAGAATTTGTTAATGCGTTAAAAATAAAATAACTGGTTCAACACATTTCCTGTCGTATAATTTAAATTAAATTATATATTAATGAATTTATATTAATGAACTTTCAATAAGTCGTTTAACACGTTTATTTTAACAGAAGGACGACGCAAATAATAGCGTATGCCAGAAGCCGAGTTAAAAAAACAAGATTTTTATTATTAATTACATTAAATAATGCCACCACCAAATCAAAGTTAAGTTTTTCTCTAACTTGAATAATAGGTTGTAATTGTTGCGTGTTACACGCAAATATAAGTCTAAAGAAGAATTGCACCAACGGCATTTTAAAATTAAATAAATAGTTTTTTGTTTAAAAATTTAATTTTCACTTTCAAGTGACCGTAAAAATTTATGTATATAGTAAAGGCAGCTGTTTTCTCGCATTTATTAGACATTATTAGATTGGTTGTTTATTAGGGGACGTCATTTTGTAAGTTTGTAATTATTAATTCAATTGTAAATTTTACCTAATCAAGTCTTTAGTGCACTGATTATCTACGTTTCGGGCAAACATTTATCATTGTAATCAATCTGAGCATCTGTTTGACAATTAAAAGTTTTTTTCTGAAACAGTCTTTGAATTTAAAATTAAATATTAGCAGATATTAAATGTCGGATAGAAAAATTGTATTGAGGGCAATTATTAGTAAAAATGCAAATATTTAAATAACGGATATTATTGACATTTGTAAGTACAATTTATTTTCAATTAGTTTTTTAATCGAGAAACCGTATTTACATTTTATACTAATATTCTATAATATATTCTGTTTTACATAAATAGGACGTACTTTATTTAAAAAAATGCGCAGTTTAAGTTGTAGGTAATACAAGTAAATGATACTTTATATAACACAAACAGGTCGTATTTTTCGTATTTAAGACTTAAAGGTTGCGATAACATAAATATGCAATTGTAGTGTTCGCATACTCGTTTAATAATTATTGAAAAAAAATTGATCGTTTCTTGGTTGAATTGGAATTATGCGTATCGAAATTATGCACCTCGAAAAGTAATAAGAAAGCGGCCTGAGCTTTTAATAAACCATTTCTTTGCTAATTACCAATTTTGAACTAATGTTAAAAATAATAATTTCGATTATATTTTATATCAGTAACGGGATTAGCGATTAATCACCGAGAAGATGCAGACGTGGAAAAATCGTGAAAACTACATGTAGATTCCAATAAATTTCTTAGATAACCTTTGGTGGGTCAAAAAGTATAATGTTTATATACGTAGCGTGAATGTATTGTTATTATTGTTTTATCTAAAATGGAACTTTGCTATCGCTTTCATTGTCTGTGTGTGAGTATTTTTTATTTATGAAAGATAATCTAAATAGTGTCAAATTGTTGAAACGTTAATCATAAGTTATCTATCTGTTAGATTATTGTTTGTGATTTGTTGCTAGAAAATGATAATTAAGTTTTGTTTTTATTATTTATTGTTATATTCATATGGTCCAAAGCTTTTACTAATAAATATTAAACATTTACATTTTTTTTTGAATTTTTGAATATATTATACATACTATTGAACAAATTTTTTTTAAATCATTGAAATGTGTTTACCTCAAGAAATTAATTGATACAAGTGAAATTAATTCAAGATAATATTATGAGTAATTAATTTCTTTTCAAGTAGACTATGTTTTGTAGGTTTCTTTCTTAATATTAAATTAATATTTTGCATGTAGTGTAATTCACTAGAGAAGCTTGTGCATACATAACACTCTCCTACCTTTTAAGTTTTGTTTTGTGTACATTGATTGACATTTAAAATTTTTTTTATAAAACCAAAAAATAAAATTTCTATATTATTATAACGGGTGTTCATATAGAAAACTGGACTGGGTAGCTTTTGGACTCTTCTTTGACATTTCGTAATTTTTTTAGACGTCAAACTAATACAAAGTTTAGGTTAGAGTTCGTGCAGTCTAAGAAAACATTAATTTCTCTTAATATTTAGGTTACATTTATATCACGTTTTAATGCCACCACGTGTTTTTTTACTGTATTTTGTACGTACACTGTAAAAATTAGTAAATGAATTAGTTCGAAAGCCTGCTTCTTGATTTTAGTTTTCCTTAGTAATCTAGCATTTTCGTTTAGTAGTGAGTGGTTGTATTTTCAAGCAAAAAATAGTTATTATTTTACCGATGTTTTGATTGCCTGATAGAGACAACTAATAACGTTGGCTAAATAATAAGAGCAATTTTCGAAGTGAGATATTATTGTAGTTTGCTTTGAAGTGAAGTGTGATTAATTTTTAAAAGTAAAATCTAAATATTAAGTTTTTGTAAGGTTTTTATTAATCAGCTATATGAGTGGGCTAACTGTAAAGTAAACACATTTTTTTAATTTTAGGTTTAAAACAAATTAATTTATTTTAAATATTTTAGTTCGATATACAAAGAAAATTCATCACATTTTTACACTCTCCTATTATTTTCTTTAATGTTCATATACCAATTACGTAGTTTAAATGATTTTGTATGAACCCAAATAAACAGTATAATTTTTTTTATAATCTTATAAGCTCAAATTTTTACATAACATTTTTGCTTGTACTGGTCATGTATGTACCAAAGTTGTCGCTTTGATTTAGTATAACTTTAAGAAATTCGATGATTTTTTTGTCATTTTTGATAAAATAAAAAAACATATTCTTTAAAAATGTTTTTACTAATGTTAAAGCATGACTTGATAATAAAAATATTATTGATTACGTAACTTTTTTAATACAAAGTTTTCTCAAACAAATTATGACATGCTATACACCAAACTAACGAAATAAAACTTTGTATCACTTGGTGAAAAAATTATTATGGCGTTGATAAGAAAAAAATAATGTATTTATTGATCCTCACAAATGGTATCACCAGTTCATCCCTTACATCACTTCACATAAAATTGCGTTAATATGTGAAAAACGAGCGTCAAATTACTGAAAATAAAAAAATTTGAACTTAATATTAGTTTAAAAAAAAACGATGGTATGTTTTGTTTAAATATTCAAGTAATTTTTTCTCAAAAATGTATTAGTATAATTTAATATGAACTCAATAACCTGAGATTGTCGACGTTTTTCCCCTTATTGTGTGGCCTTTATCAAGGCTTTCGCAGATAAGAGTTAAACGTATTTGTTTATTAAAAAATCAATTAATTAAATCAATCAATCAGATTTAAAAAGTTAAAATGTAATTTGTACACATTAATTTAAAATTTTTTAAAAACATACATGAAATAAATTAACACATAAATTAATCTCAGCTTATTGAGTTGTTTGTTCACCCTACATCTATAAAGAAAGGGCTTTGTATGACCATATTAAATTATAATTGTGGTGTATATTTCTCCTTTCTTCATATAATGTAAAATTGTAACCAGGGAGCGTATGAATCCTGAAGAAGCACTCACTAGTGATGCGAAACGTCACCTCAACTATAATCCACAGTTTTATTAGCCACACATTCAGTACCTTCTATAAAGGGTCATGGGGCCTCAATACGCTCCCTGGCTACACATAATTTATAATCTTTAAATATTGTTTTATTTTTATAAGTATGATTTGAGTTAAAAAGAAAAATTTAAATTTAAGTATTTTCTAGTTCTTTACGGCTAGTTTTTTGGGATTACTGCAATGCTGATAATTGTGGTCACAATTGTCTACTGAAAGTTAACCTCAACTAGAGATTAAAAATTTGCTCTTAAGGCCCAGTTGTACAATCTCCGCTAAAGTTAACTTTGGCTTAATTTCCTAGGCGATAATTGTTGTCACAATTGCACTATTCGAATTTAAACCATAGTAACTTTAAGCGGTGATTGAAAACTGGTCGTTAATGTATTTTTCAAACGCATTGAAAATTTTTAATTATTTTAATTTATCAAAAAGTTTAATAAGCAATAATTCCTCTTTATTGGGTTTTTTATAAATATGAAAGAAATTCATTGAAAACATTCCTTGAATTTCTCTAATAGTAAAAAAATAAATACCTCCTATGTAAAATAATTATAATAACAATTGTTTTGCAGACCATGTCGTACCTGCAGTGAACTATCGAAACGATATAATATCGGAAAGACATGAGTTTATTTAAATAACCCGCTCGTAAGATTGTGGCACTTGCTATGAAAAGTATATTGTTGGTAATTTCTGCGACAAAAAGATTAAAATTGTCATAATTATTTATTCAAATTTTTATTTAAATTATTTACCCACAAAACTGACAAAATAAATTAATCTAGAGAATGATATAATTAAACCAGTGGTACTAAGAACAATTTTTATTAAATTTGTAAAATAGAGTAGCAAAACCCTTCATATCTATATTTTACCTACCCAAATATTTTTATAAATTCTTTGTAAATTCAAATATCCATTCAAATCATGAGAAATGTTGATAATGTCCAATGAGCAGAAGAAAGCAAATTAGTTAACAGAATAAATATTGTTTGTTTTGGAACTCTTTGGTGCTGATTAAATACTAGATTAATTTTATTTAATTCGTCGAAACAAAGAGCAATAGTCCCAATTTTTTGCATTTTATTTATTTGGGTAGGTTTTGTCAAAGTAAAAATTTTTTCTCATTTTTGTTTGCTTCAGTAATTATTCGTTTTGATTCTTTACAAATTATTTATGCAAAAACCGACCAAATAAAATAATTTTAAACAATTTTTACTACTACAAAAATACTAGATTAATTACTTTTGTTGCAATTTACCACAATGCAAATTCTTATACTCTATATATTTGAATGTATGGTTTGCCTGAATAAAAGTTACTTTTTCATCCCGAATTTTGATTTAACGATAAGTTTTGATTTTACATAAATTATATTAATTATTTTAATTACAATGCACAGAAAAAATAAGAGTAATTGTGCAAATTCTTACACTTTTTGTTAGGTACCCTATCTGTTTGTGAGTTTTTCCAAAATAGTTAGTTCCTTATTTCAAATTTTGCCTTCCATATTTTGTAAACATTATTTATTCAAAAAACATACCATGAAACATTTGTAACAAGTCCATAACCTTCGTTTTTATGGACGAGCCACAGACTATAGACGAGCGACGAAGGAGCGAGCCATAACTGTGGCGAGACCATAAAACAGATTATGGACAAGCTGCATACAAGATTTTATAGTCAATTGTATGATTTTACTCAAAATACAAACTGCGTTGGTTTATAAATTGACAGTTTTTACTCTTAAACACATTTATTCTGACATTCATGTTTGACATTGACAACCGTCCATAAAGTAACAAAATAGAACTAGTCTATAAAGAGGCACAAAAAAAACTGTATCATAAACACCACAAAGTTGGCCGGTTGACCGTAAATATTTTTATCTAAAAATACCTTCTTTTATTATACAAAATATAAAACATTAACGTGTAACATAGTAATTACACCGGTGGTAATTAAAGCATTTTCTTCGATATTTCAGCAAGCAATTGAAACGGATAAAAAAATTGAAACAAATGTGATTTTCTAATATAAAACATCTAAGCTGTGGAATATTTAAAGCAGGGGTACTAAAACATTTTTCTTGCAATTTTTAAAACAGAGTAGAAAAACTAATCGCCTTTTTAGTGTCTATAATACTGCTATGTGATATCTATAGTACAAAAGTAGAAGAATATTCAAGACACCAAGGAATTGTACTTGATAAATCTCCAATGAGCGGAAGAATAATAATCTTGCTGAATGTATTTTTTATTATAAAGCTTTTGTTTGTCGATTAAATTCTAAATTAATTTTTTTATTTCAAGAAAAGTCAAAATTCTACTCAAAAATACCAGGCTAATTCTTTTTATATCAATTCATGAGATATACTAAGAGTTCTTAATTCTTACACTTTGTTTGTTTAAACTAAGATGTATTTCCCCTATTTGAATTTTGCTTTAGTACCGTCCAGATTTATTTAAAATTATGTATCCTAAAGCTGACCAAATAAATAAATTTTATTTATAAACAAGCTAATATTTGTACTCAAAAATACAATCAATAAGACGACACCTGGTAATGGAATAATTAAATCAGTGACACCAAGAACATTTTTTTACTTTTTCCGTGTGTATTTTTACAAAAAATATTTTTATTACCTCTCTGCCCAAATGCAGAATATGTTTTTATTACGATTTTATTTATTTAAAAATTTTTATTTATTTAAAAAAATATATGTCAATGCAACAATAATGAAACCAGTGGTAGTAAAACACATTTTTTTTTATTTTTCAGAAACAACAGTGCAATCATGAATCAACGTTAATTTTACTCTAAGCGCCTAGATAAGTTTCATATAATTTCATAAAAATAAGTAAAATTAAATTTTCACATGTATGCGAAAATCATCTTATAATTTAATCAGTGTGAGTTATGTATCTAATAAATAATGTTTTGTTTTCTTTATATGCACAAAGCAATTTTTGGGTTATTAACAATCTTCTAAATGTAAATATTGTGTCCGTAAACATTATGGTGTAATGGTATATAAGCATTAATTATTCACGACGACCGAATACTTCACATGATAAACAAATACATTTTGGTTTTCGTAATTGTAAGGTACTATTCAAAATTACCAATATTCGAACGACAATGTTCACTTAACCCACCCTGGCACTTTTATAACATTTCGTTCTAATGACACTTTTTTTTGTCACTTATACTACATACAACCGCACTTAATGCTTATTCCGTATTAACAACCAACTTTTATCGAACTTTTCGTTATTTGTTACACGTTTCAACATGCAATTTTTAGATTAGTGGCGTATCAAATATCTAATACAAATATTGAGTGTCAATGGCGACTAAAACCAAATGTTACATAAAACATTAAATACTTTTAGGTGCTCCATTAAATCTACTTTTAATTATCGGAAACTTCAACTACTTTTGTGTGTTTAGTTACGGTTTTGTATTTGATCAAGTATGAAATGAAAAAGTATACGATTATCATTCACAAATGTATACAAATACATGATAAATGATGTTTAACTTCAAAAAAATTAATATGGACGCTTTCAATATCGAAATTTGGTATAGTAATGAAAGATAATTTTATTTATTAGAATCGCACGTATTTTTTTCTCATTGTTTACCTACACTTAATTTAATTCATTTGTACTGCATTGACAATTATTGCACGGTATTCACTATGCAGATTAGTTTCAGGTACCTACTTTTAAAATAGGTATAAAAATAAAAGCATCAATGGACCACCATGAAGCGCAGCTTAGTGTACTTTTTTAACTCATTCACGATTTTAGTTAATTAGAAAATGGAATAGAAACGTGTTTTCTTGTGTAATCGAAGATTTGTTATATTATTAAATAGCTTACCCAAAGGTGACATAGGATCCGGCGGATCACGTTCGCGACACCGTGATGAAGTTCGAGCCCTTCCGTGCCTCGACATTATCGCCGCTATGCTAAAGTCTGTGGCGCACGGCCTCATCGTGCAATTTTCATCCATCACCTAAAGTTCAGCATCACCACAATATTTAAATAGTTTTTCTGTACTAGTTATATTATATATTTTTCACCAACATTGTCGAGATTAATATTAACACGCAAGTATGATTGAATTTGCAATTATAAATCGGTTCAAACCAGTGACAATAAAAAGATAACATCCAGAAGTACTTAATTGACATCTTGCTAGAATAGCACATTAGAGGTTGTCCTTAGACTGTGAACGTATTAAATTGTTGGGGGTGAAATGTAAAAGGGTAACTTCCGAAACTAGATCACTTAGAACTTTCACTGCGTAAGGTGTGAGGTAGTTTACACGCCACAACAGAAGCAAGATGTTTTGACAGAATGAATATTTAGAATCTTTTGACTCACATTTAACAAGATTAGTTTGATACGCGGCAAGAGCATCGAGATTGGTTGCTCCCACTTTCCGAGGCGTTCCGGACAAAACTTCACGCTGTTGCTGTAATTGATTTACACGCGGATGCTTCAAAAACAGCTTCTGGAGTGAAATATAAAAAGATACGCAGCGTCGTGTGAGTATCGGTGGTTTGGTACGACTGACCACACCGCCGAGACGCTATCAAGGAATGCAACGGCGCCAACACAACGACGGTGATTCTGCCATTTTTTGGTGGCATGATCCCCTCTTTCCTCTCAGACAGTTCGATGACAGCATGCTAGGCTTTTGTGTCCCCGGAGTTCCCCCTTTATATTCCCCCTTACTTCGGCGCACCTGGGCGGGTATAATAATACATATTGGGATCCTTTATTCTCAAGCTACGAGTTTGAGGGAGATCAACTTGACTCCGGGCTTTTAGGTAGGACGTTAAAGGCGCCACTCCTACTGGCAGGACTATAGTTAGAACATGCCTTTTCCACTATATCAACCCATGGACTACTCGTGTTTATAGGCAGTGCTATAGTTTTTAATTTTATTACCACTTTTTCCATTCTGCTCCTACCCTTTCAGCAGTAATAAAATGTCTCCCTGATTGTTTTTATTTCTTAATAACTGCTTCTTGCCTTTTTACTTTTATTAAAACAAAAATTAGGCTTCCCGATTTTTATAACTCAAATTATAATTAATTACAAACAAATTTGTTAACATTCTGAAATTAATGCGGTCACACAGCACTCCATTTGTAGGTCTAGATTATTTTAATTATAATAACAACAAAAAAAGCAGCAGAATATTTTACCGCCAACACAAATAGATAAATTCTTTTAATTTAAAAAGTTATTAAATTTTCTTACGGCAATTGCAAATAATAATCATTTCATTATTTTATTTGAACGATGGTAATGCACAAAAGCGAGAAGTCGCTCATAACTAAAGTATAATTTAATTCATTAACGTTAACAAAAATTACATCCATCAATTTAAAATTTTAAATGTATATTATTATTAAAAAATGTAACGAATGGTCCTTGATACCGTTTTTTTTTATTAATACATATATAAAAACTTAATTATACCCTACCGGCGATCTTACAATGATGTATAATTTATTATTATTATTTTTCGTTATTTTTGTGTTAATTTAATCTTTCTGTTGCGTAATAATAAATATAAATTGAATGTCTAACATATACTTTTAGTAGGTAGCTAATTAAATTTAAAACATTTAATTACATTACCATTTTCAACGCCTTCTAGGTGGTATCAGCTATTAAAAATTAATAATATAAGTTGATTTAATTAGAAAATGTTACACTATATTCTGTACAAGCTGTTAAAATAATTTAAGTATTAAAATTTTTAGAATAAATAATTATTTTGTTCGTAGAATCCGGATTACCATTTTTTTATGGGGAAAAATATGCACTTTGCTTTACAAAAGGATTAAATTTTGGTAGGTAGGTAATTAATATGATTAGTTTTAAGAAAAAAAAGTTTTTGGTTAGGGACATTTTTTTTTATAATGTCTGTTAACCTATGAGATATATTTACTATTACTATTTACACATCAGTATTCAAAAACTTGTTTAACGTTGAAGACCATAATTTCTCAGAATACCTAAATAAAAGCGCGATTAAGCAGTTCAAAAAATCAATAGAAATAAACAAACCTAAATTTTTGCCACTAAAATTACTTCATAAAATAATTACAAAAATACTAAAATAGAAGTTATTGTTTTTTTTAAATCTGAAAATTTGTAGGTATAGATATGTCTCAAGAAAATTAAAATCATTTTGTTAAAGTACACTTGATCTAATATTTTTTTTTTATTTTTTAAATTGTTTCATCGGGTTTTAAGGAACTTTAATACCAAATGAGGGTAACAAAAAATTACCGATAATTAAAAAAAAATGCATTGTACCTGAAAAATGCACAAGGTAATTTTCTTTGTTGTTTCTGCATGAGGATTCTTTTTTTTGCTATAAACAACAAGTAAAGTAAAGTAAATGACGATAAAAAAAGATTTTTGACTGAATTAATAGGTTAATTTTTGGTACTATCCGAATGATATTCAGAACAAATTTTTTCGAATAAAAAAAAATAAATATAATAGGTTAAATAATATTTGTTGTAAATATACAATTAAAGGACTGGACACGACTAGTGTAATTGCTCTATATAAACGATCAGAGTAGATTTTTCACGGTTGAATTATCAGTACTATTATGTGTCTTGTGTAGATTAGTCGATACAATTTTTTGCTAGAAACAACGAAGAAAATCAGCGGCGGAATTGCTTATTTACTATAAACATCGAAGAAAATTAACAAGTACTGAGTTTTCAGGTAACACAATTTTTGTCTGAATTAAGAATTCGGTTAATTTTATACTCAAATGATATTCGCCTGAAAATTTCTCAAATAAAAGAAAACAACATAATATAAATAATATTTGTTGTTAATATTGTTGTAATATGTAGGTTAGTTTCCCAATTGTTTGGACCATCTTTGGAGTGAAATTAAGAAGTTTTTACTATGAATTAACAAATGTATTAATATATAATAATAAAATTATCTCAGTTGAACTATTAAATTTTCAGTATGTAATTTTATCTAGAAATTTTAGTAGAAATTCGGTAAAAATTGCATTTCTCGAATTAAAATTTTCGGTTAGTACCGATAAAAATGCTTGTTATACAACACGAGGTTGATTTTAACAATAGCAATAACACGACCCTGTTAAAAACTAGGAAGAAAATAAATTAGAGCGGGTTTCATAAGTAAAATAACACAGATTTTTCCGCAATTTTTGGTACCCGAATTAGGTACTCGACAGAAAATATTTCGAATAAAAAGAAACAACATGGTAGGAATTACCTAAAATTTGTTCTAAATAAAATTACAATTACATTAAAAAAATGTGATTGATCCATACAATTTAATTATCAGAGTTGAATTTTCACGGTTGAATTATCAGCACTATGTAATTTCAGCTTGTTGAACTTTCAGTGTAAGCATTTGGGTGAAAATTGTATTTCTCATATGGGATACACAATCCAAAAAATTCTGAAAACTGCACGAGGTTTCTTTTTCGCTTCTGCATGAGGAGTGTTTTTTTGCTAGAAACAACGCAAAAAGTAAACGAGTACGGTCGGGGTCATTCCAAGTATCATCGTATTTTTCTGAATTATTTGGTTAATTTTTTGTACCCAAATAACATTCAAAATAAAATTTTTCAATTAAAAAGAATCAACATAATATAAATAATAATTGTTGTAAATAATATTACAATCGTTGGAGTTATCTGCTGCAGAATTTTCAGTCTAATTCGGTGAAATCCAAGAGTATTAATTTTTTGAGTATTTGTCAAAAACGTGATTAATTAGTTCGGGCAAAACGTGATAATCGCGAAATTTCCAGACTCAATCAACCCTCGAGTGGTATTCGGTAAGAAAACTAAATAGCATTATCAGTATTTCAAAACATAGTCTAATAAAATTAAATCAAAGAGAGATATTTATTAAAGTAAAATAAATTTATTAAATGTATTTATTAAATATAGGGTTAGTTTTGTTGTCAACAAATTATTGCTTATTAATTTCAGTTAACGTGTCCAAAAATTATTGGATTGTTTTTTTATTAAATGCTAAATGTTGATTGGTTCTTCCACAATGTCATGCACGTTCAGTCTAATTCGGTGAAAATTGCATTTCTCGTAAGAAAATTTTCGGTTACCGATAATTAAAAAAAAAATGCTTTATTTTAAAACTGCACAAAGTTACTTCTAATAAAAAAACATCCCTGCTAGAAATAACGCGGATTTTTTCAGAAATTTTTATTTGTTTTTTTTTGGTGCCTCAGTGATATTCGATAAAATTTTTTCAAATAAAAAATAGTATAAGTAGGTAATATTTGTTGTAAATAAAATGATAATGATTGTAATAGACGTTAGACATTGACAAGTGTGATTGATCTATACAATCGAATTATCAGAGTTGAATTTTCACGATTGAATTATCAGCACTATGTAATTTCGAAAACCTTATTGAACTTTCAGTGTAGGTAGTTCGGGATATTTTTGGATTTTTTAATGTTCGGGATATTTTTGTTACAACAATTATACACAATTAAAAAAATAATGTGTGTTACTTGTAAACTGCACAAGATTATTTTTTTGCTTTTGCCCGAAGAGTGTTTTTTTTGTATCATCGTATTTTTTCTGAATGATTTGGTTAATTTATGGTACCCAAATAATTTTCGAAAGAAAATTTTTCAATTAAAAGAAACAACATAATATAAATATTTCTTGTAAATAGCATTACAACCATTGTAGTTACCTACTGTAGAGTTTTCAGTCTAATTCGATAAAACCCGAGGGTAGTGATTTTTTTCGGATTTTTTTTTAGTAATTGTCAAAAACGTGTTTAATTAGTTAAGGTGAAACTCAATAATCGCGAAAAAGAAATTTACAGATTTAATCAACCCACGAGTGGTATTCGGTAAGAAAATTATAACATCAGTATTTCACTACACTATACAGGTTTATACTGATCTTCTGGGGCACCATACATAACACTTACATCACAATACAATATTTAAAATGTGCTCACCATACGAATAAATAAATAAATCAATATTCAAGAAAAAACTCTATTAAAAGTAAAGCAAAACGAAATATTTATTAAATTAAAATAAATTTATTAATTAAATGAATTTATTAAATTTGGGATTAGTTTTGTTGTCAAAAAAATTTTCACTTATTTAATTTCAGTTAACGAGTCCAAAAATTTTCGGAAATTTTTTTATTAAATATTAAATGTTGATTGGTTAATTTGATTCGGGGAAAATTGCATTTCTTGTATTAAAATTTTCGGTTACCGAATTATCAATACCAACAGTCATTGATTATAAAGCTACAATGTAATTTCAATTTGTGGAGTTTTAAGAATAAGTAGTTTGATGGTAATTGTATCCCTCATATGGAATATTTTAGGTGGCTACATTATAAGGATAACAAATTGTACCGATAATTCGTAAAAAAAATGGGTGCTATCTGAAAACTGCACGAGAGTATTTTACTTGTCATTTTTGAATAAGGAATGTTTTTTAGTGTTTTTTTGCTAGATATAACGAAAAAAATGAGACGCGGGGTGCGAGTATGGTATTCTCTTGTAATATTTATTTTACCTAAATTATTTCTTTGGTACCTGAATAATATTTATAAAAAATTTCTCAAATAACGAAAAACACCATAATATAAACCATATTGGATATGTTGTAAATAACATTACAATTGTTGTAGTTATCTACTGTAGAATTTTCAGTCTAATTCGGTGAAATTATCGGTTACCGATAATTTCAAAAAAAAGTATAGGTACTAGTTATTCTAAAACTGCACGAGGTTACTTCTAGCAATAAAAACACGACTCTTTAGAAACTACAAAGATAATAAGTGAGTTCCGGTTTTAGTAGTAATAACACAAACTTTTTCCAACATTTTTAGTTAGTCATAGTTTTTGGTGCCTGAAATATAAATACTCGGCAGAAAATTTCTCGAATAAAAAGAAAGAACATAATAGGCATTAATAATGCTTTTTGTAAATTTATAACATTGTAACATTATAAAATTACCGATAATTCGAAAAATGACGTGTGATAACTATACGAAGTTATTTTCTTCGTTGTTCTATAAAAAAGAGCCCTACTCAGCAGGAGGAATTGACCTGTTTGCTAGTAAGGACGAAGAAACTAAACGACTTTCTAATTTTTCCCAATTTATTTAGTTAAATTTGGTCACCAGAATGATAAATTTTTTTAAATGAAAAGAAGCTATTAATATAAATTATAACTTTCATTTGTTGTAATTATTATTATTGACATTGGCATGTTTCATTGATCCTACAAAGAAATCACTAATTTTCATTAATAAATTATCGGTGTGTTGGTCATATACAAGGTGCCCAAGACTTTTTTACAGGCTGCAACTCAGGAACTAACAAGCAGATTTATTTCAAAATAGGGCAATCTTTTTGAGACCTACAGTTCACTCAGGGTATCTGTGACGTCATGACAGGAGTACCTACGTCATCGCAATGAGAAAAATTCAATGGTAGGATCAAACTTAGCTGAAATAAAAAGGTTTTTTATTTTAAATTCAACGGTGTATCTGCACATTGAGGGTACTAAAGTAGATAATTATACCAAATTTTCAATTTAATGTTTATAGATGACGTACCTCCTCCGGTGATGACGTTACAGATACAATGTATACCTCAAATGAAAGTACTGTGGATTCCAAAAAAATTACCCAATTTTTAAATAAACCTATTCGTTAGTTCTTGAGTTAATACAGCCTGTAAAAAAATCTTTGGGGCACTCTGTACGAATATTGACTCTCTTCAAAAAATGTTTTTTTCTGTTTATTTAAAAACGTATTAATTTCTGAAATATATCAATACAGGTTTGTAGTATTCGGTAAGAAAACCGAATGGTTGCACATCGTTAAACTTAAACGTATATTTGAACCTTAAAACGTTACAAAAATCAAGTAAATAGTAATATCTTTATTCAAATGTGAACTACATTTAATTTTAAAAAAATCATTTAATTGGAGTTAAATAACCAAAACAAATTCCAAAAAAATTTATGTCTCCATAAAAATAACATGTAATTCAATGTTGCATTGGTGCTAATGCAACTTCATGCGATTTCTAGTGTAATTCTCATTTTTATATTTTTCTATGTAGTAATCTATAACATAATTAGATAATAACTTTTTCTTAATGTCATTCCTTAATCTAACATAAAAATTAAAATGATTATTATTGATCAAAAACTATACTACCTACCTTTACCTTTCAATCATAAACAACTTCCTACTAAATTTTTTTGAAACTATGTTGCCGTCGACTAAGAAAGTTTTCTAAAAAAGTCAACCAATTAAATTTTAAGCGTTTTTCATGTGAACAAAAAACCATTTTAAATTTTTCTCTGTAAGTTAATAATTTAATAACAACCTACATACCAAGAGAACATTAAATATAACTTCTTGCTATTTTTATGTGTAATAATTAAATTTTATTTTTTTTAATTAAGGTACCATTAATATGAATTCAATTCCACTAAATTTATTTTCTCTCTGTATCAATAAAATTCAATACCAACACTTATTAGAATACATATTGTGATGGTCACCTGATTTATACACTAATTGCAGAGTAATTACGATACAAACAATTTTTGTAATTGAAAAAAATAATTAATAGGCTCTTGGTGCAAAGTCAATATTCTCCAATTGGTTTTCTTATTTTTTGCATCAAATATCTTTTGGTTTCAAATACAACAAAACTAATATTCACTAAAAGAAGGAAATAATCAACTGAATGCAACTGTTAAAGTATTCCTCTCTAAGAAAGTTGGTTATGCCTTATTTACCTAGTCTAACGGTTTATAAAATTTTATAAATTTTTCTATAATTTTTCTTAACAAGTGGTGCTACAAAATAGTGTGTAAAATAAACAAATGAAATTTATTTAAAAAGAAAATCTTTATACAGTGACCGGCAAAGTGTTTGCAACAAATGGGAAACATTTTTGTAATTAAGATATCCAAAATTTTTTTATGGCAAATGAATTCAGCAAATTAAATAACAAAAAAAAACGCTTTGACAAATGTCATGTAACCACTGTCATGGCGGCAAATTTAAAAAAAAAAAATTTTTATGTAAAAGTTAGGTTAGATGACAAGATATTGAAAAATGCCTAAGAGAAAAGTTGTTCAAAATTAAATTATACATCTGTGCGCAAATTTTCAATAAAAAATAATAACTTTTTAAAATTATCAGTTTTCCGGCATTTTTTCTGGAAATATTGAGAAAACAAAATTTTTTGCCTTTGATTTGCATAAAACACAATAAAACCAACAAATAAATTTTACAATCCAGTAATTTTTATTTATTAGTCTACCAATTCACGGTAAAAAACAAAAACATTGTTTTTAGAAAGGACTTGGTTGCAATGGCCTACAGAAAACAAAAGGTTAAAATTACAAATTTAGAATTATTTTAAAATAGTCTTAAAATGATCAATTCTTTCATACTAAACCGAATTTAAACAATTTTTTTAATATTGCCTGGATAATAAACTCATACAAAAAATTAAGAACAGCTATTTTTTTCTTTTTAATTGTAAAAAATTGTTTAAATTGGGTTTAAAATATATAAAATTGATCATTTTAGAACTATTTTAAAATAATTCTAAATTTGTAATTTCAACCTTTGTTATCTGTAAGCCATTGCAACAAAGTTCGTTCTAAAAAACAATGTTTTTTTGTTTTACCGTCCATTAGTAGACTAATAAATAGAAATTACTGGATTACAAAGTTTATTTGTTGGTTTTATTGTGTTTTATGCAGATCAAACGCAAAAGGTTTTGTTTTCTCAATATTTTCGGAAAAAATGCCGAAAACAGATATTTTAAAAAGTTGTTATTTTCACATTTGCACATAGACGAATAATCTAATTCTGAACAACTTTTCTCTTAGACATTTTTCAATATCTTGTCATGTAACCTCACTTTTACATATTTAAGTAATATTTTTAAACTTACCGCTATGACAGTGGTCACATGACATTTTTCAATATGTTTTTTTTTGTCATTCAATATGCTGAATTTATTTGCTAAAAAAAATTTAGGATATCTCAATTACAAAAATTTTTCCCATTTGTTGCAAACTCTTTACCGGTCACTGTATAAAAAAAATATTTATTTCAATTCTAATTGATTGATCTTAACACAAAAAAACCTACATTCTTTTAAATCTATATATTTTTTTAAATATATGTGCGTTTTTTAGTATGGTTGGACCTTTCCTTTTTCAAATTTTCACGTGTACAGAAAAAATGTTTAGGAATAATTTACGCTCGTATATCTACAAAAGTAAGCTGACATTTCAATTTATGTGCAGATCATAAACTGTCAAAAAAATTCGTAAATTTTTCTGGTTGTCATGGTAACGATTTTAAAATAAAAGCGTCTTATTGGTTTTAAAGTAGAGTTGTGAAATTATCTTCCACAATGTGTATAAATTATTAAATATATAGTATGTTCCGGGATCGAAGAAAAAATTGTTACTTTTGTTTTTCAGAAAATTTTATTTTAAATTTTTAGTAAGCGCATTTTATTGGAAAATACAGATAATCACATTTTATGTTCATGAAGAAGTCCTGATCTTACAATAATGGATTTTTATCTGTGGAGTCGTTTTTAAAACGCCGACGCTAGACTAGACGATGATGAAGAGCAATTAAAAAAATAAGACAAGCATTATTTGAATATAGTAAATTATAGTTTAGCTTTTTTAAAATTTTATTTCATTTTAGTAGTAATTGTTGAACATTTTTTATCAAGAAAATATCTCGAGAATAGTTCAAGGTAAATAAAAAGTAATTATTTGTGTTTTGGAGGTTTCAAATCAAGCAAGACAAATCACCAAGCTGTCTTAAGAAATCAGTCATAAACTCCTCTTTTTTAAAGTCGATCCGAAGACATACTGTAGTATACAGTGATTTTTATTGATGGAAATTGAAGCACGTGGTTTTTGTATTATAATTAAAATAAAACTTATTTCACAAATCACAGTTTTTGAGTTTTTTTATACTTAAGTTTTTCATTTATTTTGCTATATTATTGTGTGTTAAAAATCTTAACCGCATAATAAAAAGCGCAACTCCTTAAGTATTCCTTATATATTTTAACAAGGTTGGAACGACAAATTAATTAATAAAAATCAAAAATTAAAGAAAAAATTTTACTAAATAAAGTTTAATTAAAGTTTTTTGTAATTCAATAAAATATTGTTTGGATAAAAGACAAATTAAACTTTATAGCAAAAACTTTTATTTATTTTATTATGGTTACATTTTTTCTGTTATATGTTTATACTTATGTATATTATAATTTAATAAATTATAAAACACTAGTAATTTAAAAAATAATTAGAACCATAACGACTAAGATGTGCAGTTTAACAATTATTATTTAAATATATAATTAAATTTGAGCATAATATAATACTTTACACAAAATATTTATATGAATGTGAATGCGACGCCGACGTTAAAAAAGAGTTCTCCCACACTAAACGCTAAAAGAAATAATAAAATTTTAGGTGTAATAAATTAAAAAAATAATTGCGCTTTAATGTATTATTTTGCAAATCTCGCACTATTCATACGTTAGTTCTATTTATAACAAGTAAAAATATACTGTTAAATTCAACTTAAATTGATTATTGAAAGCGTCTTAAATTATGAACAAGTTTTCAAATTTCTTTTAATTTAGATATAAATAAAATCTATTAAATATTAACTGATTGCGATTTGCATATCAAAAAAATGTTACGTAAATAAGTACGGTTTTTAGTGAATACAAACCACATTCTAAAAAAAACTTTTCATCAAAGGAAAACAGAATTTAACGAAATTACTAGTGATTTTACTTATGAATAATAGAATAACAAAATAAACAAATCATTGAAAAACATTATAATAGTGTTTCAGGTTCCACTACGACTTTCTATAAACTTTAATTTATAAGCTATAAAAATTAGAAAAAGTTACGAAAAAAAAACAAATTTTGTTTTAAAACTTTAATTAACTTAACTGATGTTTATTTTGTTTATTGACTTTATCTTAGCATTAAACGTACGACGGCTATAAAATTGTCATTGAAGCCGTTGGGCAGCTACAAGGGTTGCATTATATATCTTGAATAAAGTATATATTTACTAAGCAGAATAATATAGAAGTGAAATATAAATCTTTTAATTTGTCAGTTTTTACAGCAACACGCCTTTATGTGGGTGTATTTATGCCTTTAATATGTTAATCAAGTTTCATTTAAAAATGCCAACAGCGGCTCCTGTTTATTTATTATACAGCAGTAGAATCTTCCACAAATTTATTAATTGTTAATTTTTATGTCGATGGCTTCCTTTCAGCATAAATATCTTTTAACTACCAACAAACGCTTACATATTTTCGATAGTGTCCTTCTTTTTTTTTTGTAATTGGTCGTTGGTCAATTTCGGTCATGTTCCATTCAAAACAACAAATTTATTCACTAACATCGAAAATTGTATACAGTTTTATTATATTATTTTTCTTCTTGTGTTGTATATCTTTATATTTTATAAGCGCTTATTAACATTTTAAAAATACAGAAGCCGTATCTTCGCATATTAATGTTTGTTGTACCTATACAACCGAATCAGTAGGTGTTTAATAAAATAACTAAATTTTGAACTGAAAGTAAAATTTAAAAGGAGTCGTAAAATTGTAAATGCTATAAATTCAACAAATATTAGCGTTATATTATAAAATTTAAGTACTATTTTTGTATGGGTGTGTAGTATTAAGTGGGTGTTGTGTTTATTTGTGACTTTTTTAACAAAAATAATTTTTTTGTACTTTTTTCTTAAACTATATTAACTGATTAAACGTTGCAAGAAACAAACATTGTACCGTTTTATACTAATAGCATCTATTGATTTTACTTTCTCTTTCTTAATAAAATTCATAACATAAATCAAAATGCTTATGGTTTTTAGAACTCCCTACTTTTAGATATTATTGTGCGGAATTCATAATTTTCAAGTTCGTTGGAAAAATTAAACAGTTACAAAAGATAAGAAGAGTTTAATTTTCCAAAATGATTAAAAAAATAGCATTTCATCTGGAATCAATTTATTTAATTAATTAATTTACAACTCCAAACTGAAATCATACTACGATATGTGCATATACAAAAAATATTCATAAGTAATGTCAACAACAACTCCACTCTCTGTAGTTTGGACATAGAAAAGACGAGGAATGTAATGAAATTCCACGATTGGTATAAACTAATTATGTTAATAAAGAAATGTCTTAGTAGCCTCGTTTTCAAATGATATGCTTTCATTACATACATGCAGCAACGTAAAGGAGAATGCTTATAAAAAGCTCTTCAACAAAACGTATAATATCAAATTAAACCAGTTGGATCGTTAAAATAAACCTACCTAAAAGTAATGTAAAATTTTGATGAATGACTAATAAGTAAAGTAGAGAAATAAATAAGTAATAGCGAATAAACACGACAACGTTGTATGTAGAAAGAACAAACAAATAAATCTTTCAAACTCGATCCGTTAGCGTAAAAACAACGCAAAACAACTTAAACGCAAGTGTCTGGGCATTGATTGTTTAGGACAAGCACATAAGTCTTCACCCCCAAGGGCCGCGTGATTTGTCCGCTAATCGTAGTAGCCTGGGGATCAGTAATGGAGCTCATCTGGAGGGACGTATTCCATCCTTCCTTCTATAAGATTGAAATAAAGAAGTTTTGTTTTCTTGATGATATTTAGTAAATTAGAAACATCATTGTAATTGAGTTTCATTTTATGGAAACGTGCTGGTCTTCATGAAAGAATTTACGAAAAATCACGAACTTTTCTAATGGTGAACGTTCGAAAGCTATAAACAGTGGGGATTATTTTTATAGAGGGAGTAAGAAAGCTTATTTTGGTTAGCCAACATTTTGTAAGCGAATGTCAATCAGATTTTGTGGCTGATGTAGCATTTCTTTTGTCGATTTCTTCGTGTATCTTTTTTCTTTACGAACATAAAAAACATATTTTAACATCTAACTGATAGATGTTTGTTTACATTCTTTATTTAAACGGTTTTAATCACTACTTGTATATTTTCTTAAGAAAATTTGAGAAAGTACATTTGCTTTTTACTAAGTGTAAACACTGACCGAGCCCCAAGTTGACAAATTTATCACGATTGAAAAATATATTTGCAACAAACTATAATTAGTGAATGATTTTGTAATTGCGTGTGTCGGTTTTAAATTATACCATATTGGTTGTGTTGTGATTTATTATATTATAGAATTTCCGGAAGTGAAAGCAAATTTAATTCTCGTTACCACTCTTTGTTGTACACAAAAATTTGAGCGCCACTAACATAATGATCCTGATTTTCTTAATGAAAACGACGATAACTAAAATTACTTCCTCATTTATCAAATAATGTATTGTCGTTTATAGTATTTTTATTCGATTTCCATATAATTACTAAGTGTTGGTGCAGATGTATAATCTACAAATAACTGTAACTTTCTAAAGATAAATTATATACGTAAATTGCAATATGGCGACTAAGAAACACTTTATCACGCTTGCAAGTTTAGTAATAATTATAAAATGTTTTATTGTGTCTTCCGCGTAAAATAAGAAAGATTTATTCTCATGATAACAAAACCTATTAGTAATTTTTGTAACTGTTGTGAATAATTTGTTCCATCATTTTTTTGCGACTTATATTTAAATACCTATCAAAATGAACAATGCCGTCAAGTTTGCTGCTCATGACTTTAATGTATAAATTATTTAACAATTTACCATTGCTTAGTTTATAATGTGTAACATACACAATTGTAATGTAAATAACAGCCGTAAAAAGAATAATTAGAAACAACTGCTAAAGTTATTACATCGTAATTATTTTAAACGCATTAGGTAACAATAATTCTTCATACTCTAGCTTACTTTTCATAATAAATAAATTAACTAAAATTTAAAAAAGCTTTTTTAGAATAATGGATATGTTCAAAAAACTATACAGTGATTTATTTAAATGATTGATGTAGCTAGTGTAACTAAATCACAATAAATCTTCTGAGTCTAGCATTTTATTTTAATATAGTTGCATTAACATTCTAATGTGAATTTTAGTAGTAGTTGTGGATATTTATTACCTTTATATTAAATTAGAATATTATCTTTTAGTTTATTATTTGAATTTTGTAAACGAAAAAAGTTTGAAAAAACATTCGTTAAATTGAAAAATTAATTAGTATAAATTTAGTTGTACACAAGGTGCGCCATTTGAACGTCAACGTCCTCAACTATATTTTTCCTTCAAATTACAAACAAACATTTTTGATATTTTGTTTGCGGATTATTAATGTTTTATATACTCAAAAATATTTTTGTCTTTCTACACAGCTTCAGTTTGTCTGTGTCACTTAAAAATATAACATATCCATCTTTTTAAGTTTTAAATTTCACTACTTCAAAAATTATTTTTTAATATATTTATAATATTTATTAAATAAATGCAGTATCTACAGAATGTTATGAATAGAGAAAAAACACAAAAAGGACAAGTTTGTCTTTCGAAATCAATACTTTAACTTTTATGTAAAAGTATAAATATGTGTAAATATTTTGTAAATTTTAACTAAACCGAATTTTATTTTTATTTTTTGAATTCTGCATGTTAATAAATATATAAGTTCATTTGTGGCTTCCTAAAGTTAAAGCCGCTGAAGCAATATAGCTTCCTTTATCTTTAAAGTTGGTGGATATGGTTTACCTTGTTACATAAAAATTTTTGTTGAAGCTGCATTAAAGTTTAGTTTTAGTTTTATTGAATTACACGTTTAATTATGGTTATTCTTCAAGTTTATTTATTCTCTATATATAAAGTTTGTAAATATAATTATTATGTTCAACTCTTCTTGCTTCTTGATGATTTTAGCGCCAAAATGAGTAATTAAAAATTAAAAATATTTAAATTAATTTAAATTTAATTATTCACTTTTGTTTTGTTTTTCTGTACCATTGCATTAACTAATCGGGTTTATTAATCATCTTTAATATTTGGTTATTAGTTTTTATATAATACAATTGTTATTATATTGATTTGTATTAAGAGTGGATTATTGAATTTTTATTGGATAATTTTTAGTAAAATTATTTTTAATTTGATTAATTTTTATACTGTTTTTTAATTAATTATCAGAATTAAACATTAGATGTCATTATCTAATCAAATGGTTGATGACATTTTACAACCAAATTTTAATTTTAAATAAATATTGTTAAGAATTTACTCTCTAAATTTTCTTAAATAGAAATAATCGGGTTTGTTAATCATCTTTAATATTTGGTTATTAGTTTTTATCTAATAGAATTTTTATTATATTGATTTGTATTAAGAGTGGATTATTGAATTTTTATTCGATAATTTTTGGTAAAATTATTTTTAATTTGATTAATTTTATACTGTTTTTTAATTAATTATCAGAATTAAACATTAGATGTAATTATCTAATCAAATGGTTGATGACATTTACAACCAAATTTTAATTTTAAATAAATATTGTTAAGAATTTACTCTCTAAATTTTCTTGAATAGAAATAATCGGGTTTGTTAATCATCTTTAATATTTGGTTATTAGTTTTTATCTAATAGAATTTTTATTATATTGATTTGTATTAAGAGTGGATTATTGAATTTTTTATTCGATAATTTTTGGTAAAATTATTTTTAATTTGATAAATTTTATACTGTTTTTTAATAAATTATCAGAATTAAACATTAGATGTAATTATCTAATCAAATGGTTGATGACATTTTACAACCAAATTTTAATTTTAAATAAATATTGTTAAGAATTTACTCTCTAAATTTTCTTAAATAGAAATAATCGGGTTTGTTAATCATCTTTAATATTTGGTTATTAGTTTTTTATCTAATAGAATTTTTATTATATTGATTTGTATTAAGAGTGGATTATTAAATTTTTATCTGATAATTTTTGGTAAAATTATTTTTAATTTGATAAATTTTTATAACATTTTTTAATTAATTGTCAGAATTAAACATTAGATATAATTATCTAATCAAATGGTTGATGACATTTTACAACCAAATTTTAATTTTAAATAAATATTGTTAAGAATTTACTCTCTAAATTTTCTTAAATAGAAATAATCGGGTTTGTTAATCATCTTTAATATTTGGTTATTAGTTTTTATCTAATAGAATTTTATTATATTGATTTGTATTAAGAGTGGATTATTGAATTTTTTATTCGATAATTTTTGGTAAAATTATTTTTAATTTGATTAATTTTTATACTGTTTTTTAATTAATTATCAGAATTAAACATTAGATGTAATTATCTAATCAAATGGTTGATGACATTTTACAACCAAATTTTAATTTTAAATAAATATTGTTAAGAATTTACTCTCTAAATTTTCTTAAATAGAAATAATCGGGTTTGTTAATCATCTTTAGTATTTGGTTATTAGTTTTTATCTAATAGAATTTTTATTATACTGATTTGTATTAAGAGTGGATTATTGAATTTTTATTCGATAATTTTGGTAAAATTATTTTTAATTTGATTAATTTTTATACTGTTTTTAATTAAATATCAGAATTAAACATTAGAAGTAATTATCGAATCAAATGGTTGATGACATTTTACAACTAAATTTTAATTTTAAATAAATATTGTTAAGAATTTACTCTCTAAATTTTCTTAAATAGAAATAATCGGGTTTGTTAATCATCTTTAGTATTTGGTTATTAGTTTTTATCTAATAGAATTTTTATTATACTGATTTGTATTAAGAGTGGATTATTGAATTTTTTATTCGATAATTTTTGGTAAAATTATTTTTAATTTGATTAATTTTTATACTGTTTTTTAATTAAATATCAGAATTAAACATTAGAAGTAATTATCTAATCAAATGGTTGATGACATTTTACAACCAAATTTTAATTTTAAATAAATATTGTTAAGAATTTACTCTCTAAATTTTCTTAAATAGAAATAATCGGGTTTGTTAATCATCTTTAGTATTTGGTTATTAGTTTTTATCTAATAGAATTTTTATTATACTGATTTGTATTAAGAGTGGATTATTGAATTTTTTATTCGATAATTTTTGGTAAAATTATTTTTAATTTGATTAATTTTATACTGTTTTTAATTAAATATCAGAATTAAACATTAGAAGTAATTATCTAATCAAATGGTTGATGACATTTTACAACTAAATTTTAATTTTAAATAAATATTGTTAAGAATTTACTCTCTAAATTTTCTTAAATAGAAATAATCGGGTTTGTTAATCATCTTTAGTATTTGGTTATTAGTTTTTATCTAATAGAATTTTTATTATACTGATTTGTATTAAGAGTGGATTATTGAATTTTTTATTCGATAATTTTGGTAAAATTATTTTTAATTTGATTAATTTTTTATACTGTTTTTAATTAAATATCAGAATTAAACATTAGAAGTAATTATCTAATCAAATGGTTGATGACATTTTACAACCAAATTTTAATTTTAAATAAATATTGTTAAGAATTTACTCTCTAAATTTTCTTAAATAGAAATAATCGGGTTTGTTAATCATCTTTAGTATTTGGTTATTAGTTTTTATCTAATAGAATTTTATTATACTGATTTGTATTAAGAGTGGATTATTGAATTTTTATTCGATAATTTTTGGTAAAATTATTTTTAATTTGATTAATTTTTATACTGTTTTTTAATTAAATATCAGAATTAAACATTAGAAGTAATTATCTAATCAAATGGTTGATGACATTTTACAACTAAATTTTAATTTTAAATAAATATTGTTAAGAATTTACTCTCTAAATTTTCTTAAATAGAAATAATCGGGTTTGTTAATCATCTTTAGTATTTGGTTATTAGTTTTTATCTAATAGAATTTTTATTATATTGATTTGTATTAAGAGTGGATTATTGAATTTTTTATTCGATAATTTTTGGTAAAATTATTTTTAATTTGATTAATTTTTATACTGTTTTTAATTAAATATCAGAATTAAACATTAGAAGTAATTATCTAATCAAATGGTTGATGACATTTTACAACCAAATTTTAATTTTAAATAAATATTGTTAAGAATTTACTCTCTAAATTTTCTTAAATAGAAATAATCGGGTTTGTTAATCATCTTTAGTATTTGGTTATTAGTTTTTATCTAATAGAATTTTTTATTATACTGATTTGTATTAAGAGTGGATTATTGAATTTTTTATTCGATAATTTTTGGTAAAATTATTTTTAATTTGATTAATTTTTATACTGTTTTTTAATTAAATATCAGAATTAAACATTAGAAGTAATTATCTAATCAAATGGTTGATGACATTTTACAACTAAATTTTAATTTTAAATAAATATTGTTAAGAATTTACTCTCTAAATTTTCTTAAATAGAAATAATCGGGTTTGTTAATCATCTTTAGTATTTGGTTATTAGTTTTTATCTAATAGAATTTTTATTATACTGATTTGTATTAAGAGTGGATTATTGAATTTTTTATTCGATAATTTTTGGTAAAATTATTTTTTAATTTGATTAATTTTTATACTGTTTTTTTAATTAAATATCAGAATTAAACATTAGAAGTAATTATCTAATCAAATGGTTGATGACATTTTACAACCAAATTTTAATTTTAAATAAATATTGTTAAGAATTTACTCTCTAGAATTTTCTTAAATAGAAATAATCGGGTTTGTTAATCATCTTTAGTATTTGGTTATTAGTTTTTATCTAATAGAATTTTTATTATACTGATTTGTATTAAGAGTGGATTATTGAATTTTTATTCGATAATTTTGGTAAAATTATTTTTAATTTGATTAATTTTTATACTGTTTTTTAATTAAATATCAGAATTAAACATTAGAAGTAATTATCTAATCAAATGGTTGATGACATTTTACAACCAAATTTTAATTTTAAATAAATATTGTTAAGAATTTACTCTCCAAATTTTCTTAAATAGAAATATTTAAATAAATTTAGAAAACTATCTAAAAAATACTAAATATTATTGATTAATATAGAAGCCTAAATTATCATAATTTATAACCCAGTTTTGTTTTTTTCAAGTTAAACATTTCAAAGAGGAAATATGTTATTAGGTTTATTTAGGTATTCAGAATCTATAAAAAAAGGTCAAATACCGTTATACAATGCTGATGGTAATAGATATAGAAGAAGGGTTTATAATGTTTAAAGCACTCCATGTCGGACGAGTCGTTTTGACTACGTCGTTTTTGGAGTAAAGGCTTTCGGAAACTTTTGGAATGCGATATTTTGTCCACATGCGACGTTTCGTAGGAGCCACTCTGTAAAAATACTGGTTTGACCGTTTTTATCCGATACATTAAGGCTAAGCATTCATGAACAGAAAGTTTCTGAGGGGCAGAAGTGTGCGGGCTGCAATTGCAATAGTAGGAGTACATTAACAGGTGGCTGGGTATGAATCACTACATTATCAGCTTCAGCAGGCCCGGACTTGAAAATGCGTTCATGATGCACATTCTAATATGTACAATTTTAGCTCATTTTTACAGTAGGTATTTGTCTTTGGTGTTTCATACATTTAGTAAGTATTTACCATGGAATGTGATAAACGCAAAGGTAAAAAGACTTTTTTACGTTTGAGTGCTAAACGAAAAAAACGTTCAAGTTTTAACTGTTTTAAAAGAGTGAAGTCAATGGTAGGATTGGATTTGAAAGAATTATAATATGTTTATTGAAATATATTTTTTTAGAACAAATTTGAAAATGATGTTTTAAATGATACACCTCACTTATTATTAGAGGTAAGACTTATAATTTAGTAATAGCGGTAATAGCTATTTACATTTTTGGTGTGGGAAGTTTGATTTGCGGGCCGGAGTGAATTTTGAAACACATCGCAAAGTTTTATATAACAAACTGAGCGCGGCAAAATACTCCCCACAAAAGATTTGTATAAATTTTTTTAATTTCCTGAAAAATATTTTAAGTTTCTAATCATGTGTGTGTCAAATTGGCTTTGTTCTTTAGTTTACCGCATGCATGCATGCACAGTTTACATATTCGAAGGCTAAAAATACTATTACCACGCTAGTAATAATTATGTAGTATTTACATTATCTATACACCTTGTTTCTACAGGGTGATTCTTTTTGTTGGACTATTAGACGTTATGGCCAAACCTGTCAGAATAAAGAGCTAACAATTTGTTATTAGAGATTTCGGATTTTGATTTACCAAATGAAAATATTTATGCCTATTGACAACTTCCGCTTATACAGGTAGTTGACGTCATCTTTGTTATTTTAAATGGAACACCCGGTATATGTTTGAGTTTTTGAATTGCTGACCTTTTTCTACATAAGTTTTAATAACAAAGTGGTATACCCAACTGCAATGGTTTTGAGATAATAAACACTTCATAAAAATATTGAGAATTTAGTGCGACTTAAAAACTCTAGCGATTTAGTGATAAATAGTAATTCTTCAGTTTTCCGTGATATTTTATTACTCTAGATCTATGATATCCTTGAGAAAAATTTGTTTTTTATACAGGGTGAAAGAAAATTGAGGGTAAATTTGGAAAAAAAATTGGCAAAAACTTTGGTTTTTTAAATAGCAACTACTTTTTTTTCTCACTCTGTAGTATTCTATACTCAATTTAGAAAATAATTTCTTAACATATCACTATACCGAAGTTTAACGTTTTCTGAGAGTATAAGCGTCAAACTTGGGTATAGGGATGTGTTAAGAAATTTTTTTCTAAATTGAGTATCGAATGAGTATGATAAAAAAAGGTCATCGCTATTTAAAAAAAACAAAGTTACTGCCAAATTTCATTTCCCAAATTTACCGTCAATTTTATTTCACCCTGTATAAAAATATTCAAATTTTTTACAAGGATATCATAGAGTCATCTTAGAGTAATACAATTTTACGGTAAAATTGAAAAATTACTATTCATCACTGAATTACTAGAGTTCCTAAGTTACAGTAAAACCTCAATATTTTTTATAAAATATTTATTATCTTATAAACCATTGCAGTTAGGTATATCACTTTGTTATTAAAACTTATCTGGAATTAAATCAGCAATTCGAAAAGTGAAACAAATACTGGGTGTTCCATTTAAAATAACAAAGATGACTTTAACTTCCCGTATAACCAAAAGTTGCAAAAAGTCATACATGTTTTCATTTGGTAGATCAATACCCGAAACTCCTAATTACATATTTTCAGCTTTTTAATCTGACAGGTTTAGCCATAACGTCTAGTAGTCCATTAAGAAGAATCAACCTGTATAGTAATAATTTCGGTATGTCTGTTAGTCTAAGAAAATAAGACAAAAACAATTAAAAATGTTAAAAATAAGGCATAAAGTAGTATGCTTTAGTATAAGAAAACATTTGACCCTAATATGCAGGTGAATATCACTTTTCTTTTGAAAACCCGTCTTAATATTTTTCTAAACAATATAGTTGAACAATTACTTCCATTTACACAGAAATCGCGAATTAATGAAATGCCATCAACAGAAATAGAAGTCTGCGATACTTTGAATATCTTGGTGAGTAATATTAATTGCCATGTTTCTGAGATGGAATAACAGAAAGGCTCTATAAGGTCAATTGTTATTAAAATTAAATATATTGTAGTCAGCATCTGATGAAAGTTTTGACGTACCTGTTGTAACTACGGACGAAGTACAAACTGATTCACAAAAAGCATCTGATTCATCTGATTTCAAAAGTATGGAGGTGATACTTGTTTCAAATTTATGTCGATCACGTTTAATTTATTTTCTTACACCTTTTAGCATAATACATCTGCATTCAACCTAGAGGGACGTCGTATAGTAGATATAGCCCATTTCATAAACTCGTTAATTGAGGTTAGTAACCATAATCCAAGTTTTGGTTGCTGTTTGAAAAATATGAGCGTAATTAACGAGGTGAAAAGTGGATTAATATCTACTATTCAATTTTATGTAATATGTGCAACAAGCGTTTCAATATTCACACATCAATTGATGTCAACGATGATGTGAATGATGGTGCCGTTCTTGGAATAATGTCCATCGGTTCTGGATTTTCCCATTTGGAACAACTTACTGCTGCAATGGATATTCCGTGCATGTCCCTTACTACGTATCAAAAATTGCAGAATAAGTTGGGAAACATTTGGGAGGAAACTGCTTTAGAAGTTATGAAAGAAGCAGCAGAGGAAGAAAGTAGACTCGCTATTGAAACTGGGGATGTAGATGAGAATGGTTTCCCTTTAATTACTGTGGTAGCTGATGGTAGCTGGGCAAAAAGATCATATGGAACAAATTATAACTCACTTTCGGGAGCTGCAGCTATAGTAGGATATAAAACTAAGAAAATTTTATATATTGGGGTCAGAAATAAGTTTTGTATAATTTGCAAAATTGCTGAGAACAACCTTAAACCTCCAAACCAACATGCTTGTTACAAGAATTGGTCGGGCTCTTCTACAAGCATGGAAGCTGACATAGTTGCAGAAGGATTTTGTAGAAGTAAAGAAATGTACGGACTAGTGTATAATAAATTAATAGCTGATGGAGACAGTAACTGCTATAAAAAAATTTTGGACTCTCACCCCTATGAAAACTTGATTGTGCAAAAGATAGAGTGTAAGAATCATCTCTTAAGAAATTATTCAAGAAAAATTGGAGGGCTTGTTAAAGATAAAAGTCTGGGACCTTTGGTACTACGAAAACACATTGAAGTAAATATAAAGCAAAAACGAAAGAAAGAAATCTAGATCTATATCTTATGCTATACAACCTGTCTGACTTAATCTGTTTGCAACTCGCTTGTTAGTAAGAGGTTGAAAATTATGGGAAAAGTTACCTAAGGCATTTTACATATGATATAATTTCAATAACAAACTACTTTTCATCTCCAGAATGATGTAAAAAACCAAAAATATTTAATTTTTCATATAGTATAGGTAACACTTTAATCTTTTATTTTTTGTTGTGCATAAGTTTGGGATAGTTTTGTAACTCTGAACATAGTCCCCTATCCCTATGTTTTGTTCAATTTGGTTAAGTATAGATGCTTAAAAAATTATCTATATTTGTATTTGGATTTGAAGATCATTCTACCTTCAAACAAGAGCGTTGCCCAAGATAAGTCAGATCAACTGAAACATAAAAATACGTCTTATTTTTATTTATCTTTGAACAGTTTTGGAATTCCTAATTTCTTTCTTTTTTTTTTGAGAAAGTATATAGTAAAGGATTACAGCTTATACCTTTTAGAAGAACGCACTGCGGCTACGATGGGCAATTTCAAAAGCAATTTCTTATAGAAAAAACGAAAAAACATCTTTTCAAGATAAAATTACCAATCTAAAGAAAGATATTGATAATTCATTAAGTCATGTTTTTGGCGAACATAAACAGTGTCAGTCTCTAGGTTATTTCTGTCAGAAACCATACACTACAAGTGGAACGGTAATGGCAGATTTGAAATTAACAGGTAAAACACTTTGTGATTTAATACTTCTTTATAATGTTTGCATTACTGAAGTATAAGTTTATTCATTTGCAGATCTGCTCGAAAAATTGGAAAGTTTTAAAAATTATTTAGTACAACAATCTCCTAGTTTAATCCACGATGTGGATAACAATAGCGTAGAAATGTTTAATTCTGTAATTGCCAAATTTATTGGAGGGAAAAGGGTAAATTACTGCCAACGAAGATCCTATCAAAGTAGATGTGCTGCTGCTGTGGTTAGTTACAATACCAAAAAATCTATATATGTTGTTAAAAAACGTCTCGCACTTGAAAGGAGTCCTGGAAGATATGCTAAAAAAGTATTCTGTCGTAAACGAAAACAGGCATCTAAAGTAAAAAGAAAGTTAAATTTTTCGACAAAAAGTTGCAGATGGTACTAGTGACAAGTGTTACGGAAACAATTGTGAGAAACCGGACATGACAAAAGAAGTATTTTCTGCAACCAAAATAAAATTTTTAGAGTGTATAAGAAAATCAGACAAGGAAATTGAAAGAATACAATTACTAACAATTAATCAAAGAGAATCTGATGTATGGCACTTAGAAAGAAGAAAAAGGTTGACTGCGTCGAATTTCGGCGAAATCTGTAAAAGGCGAGATAGTACAAGTTGCCGATCTCTGGTAGAAAGGATACTCTATCCAAAAGAATTTTATGCGCAAAGTGTACAATGGGGTATAGAGAACGAAAAAACGCAATCAGAGATCTTGAAATTAAAATAAATAAAAGATAACCCCATGCGGTTTATTTATTGATGCGGAAGTCCCGTACCTTGCAGCCAGTCCAGATGGCCTTATTGAAGAAATGGGTATTGTGGAAATAAAATGCCCTTGGTCCGCCAAAACCATGACACCGGAAGAAGCTATTTTAAATAAAAAGTTACTTTTGGTATGACCACAAAATTAATGAAACGCATAAGTGGTACTTTCAAATACAGGGACAGTTGCACATTACACAAAGAAAGTATTGCGTTTTTGCTGTGTGGACACCGTACGGAATAAAAATTGAAACAATTTTTAAAGATGATCTGTTCTGGACCAACATTATGTTGAAAAATTGCAAAACTTCTACCTTGATTGCGTATTGCCGGAAATAATAGACCCCGAAAAACCAGAAATATGATAATTAGAGACCCTCCGTATATTGAGAATGCGAAAAAGCAATTATCAAAAAAGTAATAATAATAAAGATAAGCAAATAATATAAATAAAGTAACTTAAATATATGACTTAAAATCAGAAACAATAGAACGCTAGAGTACTGTAGTTACTAGACCTAGACTAAATAAGAATAATTGGTGACTTCAGAACTATAAGGTATTTTGTATTTTTCAGTGTTTTCAAACAATCTGACTATTGTGTTTTTCTGTAAATAGAATATGGATTGAAGCAAGAATAGTTTTACTTTTGATGCGAATTATTGTAAGTAATTATGTGTAATATAAATAGTGTATTTATCTTAATTATAATAACTGCGCATGTTAAATAAGTTTCCAATAGCGAAATACGATCCTTGCATTAATTTAACTTGCAATTTGCAAACACAAGAAAAACAATATTTCTGACAATATTTCAAGACAGATTTTATACAAGAAGACAAGTTAAATATATGACTTATATTCATTAAATTTTGGAACACTAAAAGTTTCAAATAAAAGATATATATTCAGCGTGACCAAACTTTGTGAATTTTAATCATAATGTAGTAAAATGTTATCTAAGGATTAAGTCGAATCTTGTGACATTTGCCATTATTTGTTTTACCGAATAAAATTATAGTAACTGAATAGGTTCCATAAACAGGATGTAGTATACAAACTAAATTTTTAAAATTTTGGTATGACACCTTGGGTATTTTCATAGTTTATAGTTGTAGGTGTGCCCTTTCGGATCACAAATATGTAACATTACATAAGATTATTTTTAGTTTTAATTACTTAAAATTAAAAACAATATAGTAAAGCAACAATTTTACAAATACAAAATATTGACATATGTCATGAAATATGACATGGTTTAAAATAATCAATTTAGGAATTATTTTAATTCTCTATATATCTTATATAAAACGGTTTATAATTACTGGTTACAGTTTTAATTTTCAAAATTTGATTAATAATATAAATATGTCAAAAATTGACTGATTGAGTAAGTAATTGAATAGTATCGTTTCTATAAAAATCAACTTCTCATAAGTTTTGGTAACGGTTTTAAATTAATCAACAAATAAATTAGTTTAAGCCAATTTACCTTAAATATGTTTTGTTATCATAGAGATAATACTAAATATAAATAATTAATTAATTTATTTATTTATTCGTATGGTACAATCAATTAAATATTGTATTGTGATGTAAATGTAAATGTATGATACCCCAGAATATTAGTATAAACCTGTATAGTGTGATGACGAAACCTGTGCAATTGTGGATTGGTTCGTCTTGGCAAAGCATTTGCTTCAAGGTTTAGGAAAACCACTAAAACCTAAACATGCCAACCCATACCTATCTTAGTATTCCTATGTAAAAGTTAATTAAAATGTAATAAACTAATGTCTGCTTTCATAACAAACTATTTAAAGTAACTTTAACTAAAGTCACTTTATAGAGAGACAAATAAAGCAATTTATTTCGAGTGCGAGTGAAATAGAAAAGCTACTTTAAAATTAAAGTTAAATTAAATTTGTTATGAAAGTGGCCATAATTAAATTAATTAGTTAATTAATTTTAATTAAAGTTAAAATATAAAATATATAAAGTTCAACGGTATGCATGGAGATACAAACATATTTCTTGTCCAACTTAGAGAAGTTAGTTTTATTTGTTATGTACATTGAGTACTTTATTCTTGTAAAAATAGTTAAATATTTTTAATAAAGGGATACAATAAATATTGTCCGTAATATATTGCAAAAGACGAAAAAAAGATTATTATAAAATTTAATAAAGTCTTCGTGTTACTTTTTGTATTGTATTTTCGTGTGTGTGCTAATATGTTTAGTATGTAAAATTTACTGTTACGTTTATATTATAGTTATTATGTAACTAAAACGATGTATCCCTTATATTTATATTATTAAATACATACAGTAATCATATTTCATAGATATATATTTAAATAAATAATATATAATAGATTATGTACTTTACAGAAAGTGAAAAGAATTTAACGAATTTAGTTGATTGAAAAAAAATTGTGTATATAACCGAAAACACGTAGAGAAAACTTTTCAATTGTAAATAACACTATAAGGTGCCCGCTATAATATTTTTTTAATACGTCTCTTTAGTGTTAGTGCAGTATTACGATTTTCATACTAGATACCGCCACCAACTGATGTAAAAATAAAGCGATACAGAGGTCTCGTTCTCTTCGATTTTTGAAGTCATTTGTTATCATAACTTCGATTTTAAAATTTTATATGATAAAAGATTAACTAATCTAGGATTCTATGGGAACAATTTTTTTCGTAACAGTTATTATAAGTTGTTATTTTGACTTCAACATCAGCTTAATTTGTCACTTTCTAACCAATCTCAGTTTTGTTTTAAAAGTTTATAGTTAAAAAAAAATTCATAGAATTCTAATAATGTTTCTTTTATAAACATTAAACAAATTTTTTTTTAAATATTCGTAAAAATAAGCTCAAAAATAGGAATATTTGAACTCCCCAAATACGGAACCTAAATAACTTAAATGCTCGGCCTTAACACTCCAGTGGGGTCATTACTTATGTTAGTTTAGTTAAAATATTTTTAAAAATCAAATGTAATAATATCAATTACTAGTTTCTTAAACAAAGTAAGTTATAAATTTAGGAAATACAAAAATACAAATGTCTAGGAAATTAGCGGCAAAATATCTGACCGCCAAAAAATATTCAAAAAGGCTCGGTGTCAAAACGTCCCATCGCCGTCCCAACGTAAGCGGTGCCAAAACATCCCACTCCGATACAAGGATACAAGAGACCAATCGATTTATAAACAGCTCAGAACATTAAAACACTAAACATGTAGATACCCAAACTCAACAAACTAAAGTTGTACCTTCGTCTTCCAAACCAACAGCAGCAGAGGCTCCTGGCAAAAAATTTCTCTAAAACAGACAATTCCATGAAAAATACTATAACATTAGTACACCACTTATTAGGCCAGGGACTATCCCAAATAACGTCTCATTTAATTAATAGTCATACTTCTTCTTGTAAGGAACGCACTAAATACTTTTAAACTGTTTATTCAAGCTTCATTATTTTTTGGTGCAATCTGAAGAAGGTAGTACAATAAAGTCACCTTTCTTTACTACTCCTAGAAACAAGAATGATCGCTGCACAGTAATTTCGTGTACGTGTATGGAAATGAAATTACAGTATAAAATCAAAAATTCATTCAATGCCAGCAACTGATTGCTCGTCCGACAGGATGAATATCATTTGTTCACATTCCTTAAACACTAAATGAAGATTATCATGTAAAATTGCTAAAATCTTTGACTCATTGAAACTGATTAGCTTAGGTAAGTAATAAAATTTCCACTGACTTAATCAATGTTGACGTACGAACAGTAATGTAACCAACGTGTACATCAAACCAGGTTCTCGATTAATAGAAATTTGGATAATTAGAAAATATATCCGTACGCAAAACAGAGAAAGAATAATCACGGGTCGTTAATCTCGGCGCAGATTTTTCTAACTTAATAAGTAGAAGGTAGAGTTGACAATACGAAACCACAAGGGTGTCACGGAAGTTGTTGAGATGCCTGACAATTTCTATAATTTTTATAATGTTTCTACTCAGATACAAGTGTCGTCAGTATGTATGTATTCCTTCAGTCTTCCTGCAGTTTAACGTTTTTGTGTATGTGGCGAATAGTCCAGAATGGCGTCTCGACTGAGTCAAATATCTTCTAATAGTTGATTAAGGCCAGGTAGAGCGCTGTGAACGTGATACACTGTGCTGTAGTATTGTCTGCACCCACACTGTTAAACTGATTAGTAAATGTCAAAATTATTGTGAGCCTAATTAGCAATTTGTAAATAATATACTGCACTGATAAGCTAGTAATTATTTATATTTATTGGGTCGCTCTTCTTTGACAGCAATATAATTTGAATTTTCCTCTTTTTCCTTTTATGATATCTGTATGGGTGATCTGTATGGGTGATTCAACCAGAAACTTAATCAAAAAGACGAGAAAACTTTTGCAGCTTTCCTCTTTTTTTCTATTTTATTACTTTGCCTTTCCGGTTTTCTTATTGTGCTTTATTTTAAAACACTTGGAAACTGTGTCAATTCCTAGTAATTCCTCCGAACTATTGTTCTTCCTCAACATTTATCAACACGCTTCTGCTTATTTAGGACGTTGTTTATTATACTTCACAATTACAACATGTTAATAAATCTGTGTGTTTCAAAACTCTCTTACTGTACAACTTATGGTAAGCAGTTTTAAATTTTACAAACTTTGGTATTACGAGGGTTGTCTCTCATATCCCTTCGGACAGCTCCCGATATGTTTTCGTTCAAATGTTTGTACCCAAATTTATTTCGAAATTTGTTTCTAAAGTCATTTGTCAGTTCCCGGAATGGACATTATTTTGTTAATCCTTAGTTTTTGTCTACGAGCTTTGTAGCCTCGCAGTTCTCAGGGTTTTGCATGGAAAATTTTCTGGAACTTTAGTTTTTGAATCACCAGATAATTGATAACCAAGACAAACTTGTATTTTTGCCCTACTTGAATCATTTACGTCTTTATACATCTGCTCCTCTTCCTCATAGTTTGAAGCGCTTGTAGGTGCATACGTATGAATCACCTGGAGAGTGTATTACTGTTGAGTTTTTTTATTATATATGTACGTATATTATTTTTTTTGAGATAGACTGTTGCATGTTTTGCAGAAAAAATATTTAATATCTCTTAAAAACACATAGTGTTATGAAATGATACATGAGTCTGGTGCTTGTATATCTACATACAGGGTTGCCCATTAATGCGAGGAAGGTGGATATATCGGAAAATATTGGAATTAGATAAAAACGTTTGCAATAAAAGTTATGCAAATCAATGAGCTGAACATTTTAAAATTATTGTAGTTACAGAGTGTTCCATAAAACTGCGACAAACCATAGTTATGGTTTTTTAAATAGAATTACCCATTTTTATAACAAATTTGGATTTCTTGGAAAATTCTAATGTGACTATGCATTATACATAGTGTCTAAAATGGAGGGTTTTTGCATTATTTTATTTTTTCCGGAAAAATTGACTTTTCGAAAAAATTAAATAACTCAGTTATCCTGGAATTTATCTATCTGCAATTTTGTAGTTTTAATATGCATTACATGTGCTTAACTAAAGCTGGTTGTTCACTTTTCTAACCTTGCTAGGTTTTGAGTAATCAATTATTTAAATTGAACTCCCTATATTCATGGATAACTTCATTTTTTCAAATGGCACCACCTACTTTTATGTGCCGTTGAACGTACAATTTCATAAGCTTTCTAATGATAAGATTGGAAGTATCTAAGTTTTACTAAGAAATCTACAAAAATTTGTAAGAGTTAGATACATACAACCTTATCATTAGAATGCTTATAAAATTCCACGTTCAACGGCACATAAAAAGTAGATGTGCCATATGAAAAAATCAAGTTAATCATAAATCTGGGAAGTTCAATTTAAATAATTCATTACTCAAAATCTAGCAAGATTAGAAAGGTGAACAACCAGCTTTAGTTAGCACATGTAATATATATTAAAGCTAAGAAATCGTAGATGAATAAATTTCCGGATAACTAAGTTATTTAATTTTTTCGAAAAGTCAATTTTTCTTGGAAAAAATAAAATAATGCAAATCCCTCCATTTTAGATACTATGTCATACTAGAATTTTTCAAGGAATCCAAATTTGTAATAGAAAATGGGTAGTTCCATTTAGTAAACCATAACTTTGGTATGTTGCACTTTTATGGAACACTCTGTATAAACAAGTTTTTCTAACCCCAATATTTTTTATATATCTACCTTCCTTGCAATAATGGGCAACCCTGTATCTTAGAGGTTTGTTACATCAGCAAAAAGCAAACACACTATTATTTATCGAACAATTTAACGATAATGTTGTGTAGAGTGAATAATAGAGTATCTGAGATTCATACATTAACCCAGAAAAACCCAGATGATTTAGCATATATGAGAAATCTTGTAGACACACCCAAGTAGGTTGCAAAAATGTTGAATAGTTATCATACAAAAAAAATAGATGCTCAGCTTAACTGCACCTACTGTTTTAAACTTTGCAACTCGTGCATAAAAGTCTTAATTCACACACTTGTATCATATGTGTATAATTAGTGGAACCATTAAATTTACTCCTCCTGATTGGCTTCTTGTTCTTTGTAATATTACTCCATCGAACATTCAACGAAAAGCTGCGTTAAAACGAGAAAGAGGTAAATACTAACTTAACAAAAACTTACCAATTTGAAATGATATTGAGAATCTTCCAGCTAAAAGACTTAAATCATGAAGTCCTGTATGGTTGCAAAACTATTTACGAGACTAAATTGAAAAGTCTCTGGCCTAGTCAAGAAAACAAAAGAATATCGCATGAATAACAATTTTGTTTTTTAACGTAATCCGCGTCAAGTTCAATGCCCTATGTTCAAGTGCTTTTATTCCATATTTATAAGCCCTTTCGTCCAACTGGTCAAAATACTCGTTTGTGAAAGCAAATCACATCTTCATTCGACTCGTACTTCTTTCCTGCATGAGGTTTCAAGTTTGAAAATAAATTAAAGTCCGAGAGGGCTAAATCAGACTAATAAGGGCATGGGATACTTAATTAAACCGTAACATATTAATTTTTGCTATAGCAATAACCGATTTGTAGCAGAGTGCACTATCCTGGTAAAATAAAATTTTTTTCTTTGCTAATCCGGGTCGTTTTTTTTTAATCATGTCTTTTAGTTTAACAAGTAGGGTTGCATAGTATGATACGTTAATTGTTTCACCGTTTTTAAGATAATCCAAAAAACTGATGCCAAAACGTTTTCAGTTAACGGGACTGTTTTGGCGCTTTTCGGAGCAGGTTCTCCTTTAGCTGTCCACTGTTTCTATTGCTGCTTAGTTTCTGGTGTATAGTGGTAAATCCACGTCTCATTCACTGTAACAAATCGTCGCAGAACTTCTACTGTATTGCGTTTAAACAATTCCAAACACTCTTCCGAAACAGTTTTGCGCGTCAGCTTTTGCTCCAGTGTGATCAGTAGCGGCACCCATCGCGCGGATAACTTTTTCATCCCTAAAACATAGGCTAGGACATAATATGTTCGATTTGTTAAAATGCTTGCAGTATCCGCTATATCTATCACCTTTAATCGCCGGTCATTCAACACAACTTTATGGACTTTATCAACAATTTCTGTCGTAGTGGCTGTTTTTGGTCTTCCTGCTTCTTCTATGCTTTTGCAACCACGTTTAAAGTCCACAACCCAAGTTTTAATCGTGGAGTACGAAGAAGAAGATTTACGCAATGTGCTATCTAGCTCAGTTTTTATTTCTTTTGAGGATAAACCCTTAATATGAAAATATTTAATAACGGCATGAATCTCAACCGGCTCTATTATTGCAACTTTCCAAACTTTAGCAACTTTGACAACATGTCAAACAATTATTAGTTTAAATATTATCCCCTTTTCAATTAACGGGCCGTCTGTAGGAGTGGAAGTGTCAAGTTCAATTAAACATTCTTACTTTTATTGTGAAATTGAACTTGACACTCCCTCCCAGAAAACCCTTTGAAAAAGTAATATTTAAACTTAGAATATTAAGGAGTTTTGGACAAACAATTATTATTTGACAGAAATTGTTGTTATTCTACAGCCAGACAGATAAATGTTGAAACAATATAATGTCATAAAAACATCGGCCAAATTTGGACTCTATCTGGGTTAGGCCGGAGACTTTTTAATGTATCCTTGTAAGTACGGCTTTTCTGAAAAAAAATTATGGTTTTCAATAAACATCTCATTTATGATTCAACAATAAAAGTCCCGGGTTTTGATAAAAAAAAAAGAATTTGTTCAAAGTAAATCGAACAAAAATAGGCCATTCAAAATGCAACTCTATGTTGTTTAAATGGGGTGCGATTTTTAATCCAAATTGTGACTGTCGAAACAAACCAGAGACCTTTGCACATATTGTGGAGAATTGTCAATTAACAAAGTTTAAAGAAGGGTTTGTAAACATTCATAATTTAACGGACAAAGCTATATTATGGCTTACTAATCTGAAGGACATCTGAAGTTCAGCAATATTTTGTATGTTTACACACTTAATTAACATTTTACATATAAATACTAAGGTTTTGTTTTAGTGCTTTTCCTAAACCTTAAAGCAAATGCTTTGCCAAGATGAAGCAATCCACGGTTTCGTCACCACACTATACATGTTTATACTGATCTTCTGGGAAACCGTACATAATATTTACATCACAATACAATATTAATAATGTACAATACGAATAAATAAATAAATCAAAAATATCAATGTAATTGCATGTGATATAGTTATAGTAACTATAAAAATTGGTTATTGTAACCAATTAAGCCCTCACAGATACTAGGTACCGTTGAAATTCCACCAATAGGTAAACATAAACGGATTTTAATTTAATTAATGCAAATTGCATTTTTGTACGTGTTACGTTACACTAGTCAACACCAAGGTGTCGCAACATTTATTGTAAACAAACTCTACTCTATATAAAAAATACAATTGAAATTTTCTTTTCGCAACAAATATCTCAGAAGGGCCGCAAGGTTCAATTCTAGGCCAGTCCTTTATAATATATTCAAATTTTCCAAAATTGAATGTAGTCTTGCAATTAGTAACAATTTAAATTAATAACACTATCTTAGCTTCCAAAAATAGCATACAGAATTTAGCTCACTTTTAATTTCAACAAATTATTTATTTATCCAATATGTTTAATTTCAGATTACTTAACTGGGCCTCGGGATTTTACTACTATGTTACATATGCTTATTTACTCGTTTTGGTGCTGTATATTTTACAGCAGAATTTTTTTATGGGAAAGTTCTGCAAAACAAAAAAAATTACTGAAAAAAGAAAAATAAACTACATAACATAATATTCTCTAAAATAGACAAATTGTATATTATTGTAAACGTGTTGTATAATAAAACAAGTAAATATTCCATGTTTTTATTGAATTTGTTTGATATAAAATTAATCCTATTTCTTGTTATATCTTTACATGATCTACACTGTACTGTAAAATAGTTATTTATGTACCAAGGCAGTAAAGTGATTCTTTATCGGACGAGTCTGAAATTATGAGACGAGCGAGAGAAGCGAGCGAGGCGAATAACAGGCGAGTCCGATAAAGACTACTTTACTGACGTGGTGCATACAAAATTTTATCCCCAACTGTTTAGAATTCGGAATATAAGAAACTGAGGTATATTTAATTGCATTTTATTGAGACGAAGTAAACAGCAAATCTACTTATTATTTGTTATATTGAAATTAAACGTACACCCTGATGCATTAAAAAGTTAATCCCTGAAGTCGAAGGAGTTCCAACTGAAAACGTTTGAGGGTTATTATCTATATTGAAAATGTGCAAATCTTCTTTTTAGATTTGGTGATAACTGAGTTGTCAGTTGGATCATCGCCTAAAATTTTCTTCGCAATTTTGTTTTATTGAGCACAGATTCTTCAACATAGGACTCTGCAATCGTGTCACTTTTCCATCCTCCGTGGCGTTTCAAATTTTCTTTACTACCGCCTGCGTTGGCAAAGAGAGTGGCGGATGTTCGACGGAAACAATGTCCCGTGTAAAGTGATGGTTCTAGCAGATGCAGATATTTGGCAATTTTGTTTGGAATACTTCCAATAGTATGGATTCCAATCGGCTGAATAGTGCATTTACCGTTCCTGTAGGTTAGGAACAATCGATCGTGAGACGTGTGCTTAGGACGCAGAGATAAATATTTATTAAATAGTTCTATGGATTTTACTTTTCCTTCAAATTCTTCAGTGACTACAAATAAACGAGGCTTGTTGGTCTTTGTTTTGGGTATATGAACTACCAGAATTGTTTCTTTGTGCTCTATGTCACATACTTTTAAATTCCAAAGTTCTTCATTACGTAAAGCTCCAGCAATTCCAAATAAAACACAAACCTAAAAAAATGCAACATTATATCATTTTGGTTTTGAAAGTTTGTACAAATTACTTTCATCATCAAGTAGATTTCGTCCGGTGCATCTAGTAAAAACGTAAGTATATCTTCTTGTGAAAGAGTTTTGGATTTCTTTGGAACATGATTCCTTGCTTTTGTTTTAAAAAGCCGTTAGTTTTATATATTCACCGATGTTGACGTCTTGCTTCACTGAAAGGGTTGCCTTAAGCATGGAATAATAGGACCACATTGAAGGGGGACAATACTTCTTTGATAAATCAGAAAAATATGCCAGTAACACGTTTTCACTATATTTCCTTACTTTGTTTCTATTGCACCACTCCATAAAAATGTCGTACTGGCGATTGTATTTTTTCCTGGATTTTTCTGGCAGAAGTTCTAAAGACGTCTCTAATGACTTCTCTTCAATTTCAGGTGGCGTGCACTGACTATCTTCCATAATTTGTTATGAATAAATTACAAGAAAACTATTATCGAGCCGTAATAGGGAGAAGCGTGATACTGACAGATAATAATTTTCGAATAATGTCAAAGTCAAAATACTTTACTTGACGCATATTTCACTTTACTTGACGCATATGTCACTTTACCAGACTGATATGTCACTTTATCTGCCGCGAGGCAGATAAAGTACATTATTGGTATCGGATAAGGTAAACTGTTTGTTTACTTCCGGAAATCAATCTGATAATTGACGGCTTTACTGACGGTTGGCGATAAAATTCATTTATTGTCAGTACAACAGTTGTTCTCAGACATAGATACATATATAGATCGTTCGCTGTCAAAAATTTGCAAAAATTGGTTCAAACCATTAGTAACGTCGTTTCACAACAAAAATACACAACATCACTAATAAAATGAATTTGGTTAGAAGTTGTATTTTAGAAGTACTTTATTTATATTGGGACAAAGAATACTTCAGAGCTTTTGAACTTGAAAAATCTTAAGAATTTTGATAATGTGACATAAACATTTTGAGTTTCACTGTATAATGTAAACCTATTTTGAGATTTTCTTAGAGAATGTTGTCCGAAAATAGATGATGGATCAACCAACATTGTTACAGTGCAATTACCTTATATGACAAAATTTAAAATACCGAAATAAAACCCAGACAATCTGGATACAATGAACTTAAATAGCTTAAGATGCATAACGATAGATGGTAGCAGAATATGCAGCCTGTCTGTGTAGTATAGTATAGTATAGTTTTAGGTTTCTTAGTAACTAAAAATTAAAAATATTTTCAATTATTCAGGGGGTCCCACTTTCATGGACTACCTGTCAACTTTGACATTTAAAAAAAACATATTCTTTATTTTTATTCTGAATCTACGTGAAAACTATGGTGAACTTCTGTATACAAATCTAACTCAAGAAATGATACTTTCCGAGATATCGATTTTTAAACATTTAATTGGGTCAACATCGGTTTTCAGATATTTTAGATTATTTGACATTTTTTCTTGTACTGACCAATGTAAAATTTTAAACCATGGACAGTTAAGGTAGTTACCGTTTCAATTTTAAATTGAGTTTGATTATAAAAATAATAAGCTGAAATATCTGAAAACCGATATTGACAAAAAAGTGTTTAAAATTGATATATCCAACTCATTTTTTGAGAAAGATTTGAATAAATAAAGTCACCATAGTTTTTATCTTGATTCATAATAAAAAATAAAAAATATAGTATCTATTTAATATATCAAAATTGACAAGTAGTCCATGAAAGTCGGACACCCTGTATAATTGAAAATATTTTTAAATTGTAGCTACTAAGGAATCTAAAAGAATGGTCAAAACTGATTTTAAATAAATCTACTTTCTAAACGAAATATCAAATGTCCACGTACTACACGGACATTCTATAGTATAAGACTGGATACTAGATAGACAAAAATGTAAGAATAGTGAAATGTAGTGTTTTTTATATTCATTCTCATTTCAAACTTATAATATTATCAACCGTAAAATTAGTACCTTTAAATTTTTTGCAGGATTGTTAAAGTAGGATGAGATAGTAAGAAATATATTATAATCTACAGATAGTTTGACCAAATAGTCAAACACTGATCTTTTTAGTTTCTCAAAAAACATTATTATTATTTTATAAAATTAAGGGAAAAATAACGTAATATTTTTTATCATTATAAACAAATCTGAAAAAAAGTATAAAAATAACGTCTATCGTTTTGCAGGGCCCTTTGTATTTTAACAGTCGTGGCTTCTAATGGAGTAAACTGTTTTATTTGTGAAATTTTATTGCAAAAAAGTAAAGTGATTGAAATGAACGAGAAAGGATTGAAGATTTTTTGCAAGTCAAATGTGTATAGAATATTCAAGAAAGGTAAACATTTGGGAGGAACTGACATCAATAGTAATTTACAATATTTGTTGAAAACGATATTTTTCTTCATTCAACTTTCATTCATTCAGTTTTGAATATAGGTCTCTTCTATCTTTTATATTTGATGTTTTCCTCAGCCATAGTTTTTTCAACAATTCTAGCGATGTCATCAGACCATCGGAGTAGTGGCCTGGCAACACACGCCTTCCTTTTCTTGATGCAGGGATCGAGCAATTGTTGAGCGCTTCGAACATGCTAATGATTTGATCGCAGCCGATGCACAGGACATGAAAAATTTGTATCAAGCACCACCGACTAATGAAATTCAAAAAAGATTCAAACGATAGTGCAATGGAATATATTTATTTTTATCTTGAGAAACGGAGGATGTTTTGGAGCAAACATCTGAAGTTGAGGAACGAAGAGGATTGCAATGAAACTGATAATCCTATCGGGTATGATATTCAAGAAACGTCTACCTGTGACGTTTCGATCGGAACTGAAAACGATGCACTTATTTATAGAATTGTGCATTGCATGTCTGTTAAACTGGTGATGAAAATGAGGTGTTGTCTATAACGTATGTTGAAGAAGCACTCATACCCTAAAACTATTGATTTAGCAAAAAGAGTATAGCATAAAATATAGGAAAAACCGAATCAAAATCAATAAAATTACTCATTTTTAAACCTCCCGGAAAACTTTTCATGTAAAACTATGAAATTATTGTTTTTTGCTTTTTAAGAAATTGATAACATGGAAATGCTTAATCTCAGAAAAAATAACTACCCAACGATTTATGTGCGCGAAAATCATGATCAAATAATTATTAAATGAAATGTTAGAAATTTATGGGTAACATTGTTATTGTAGTATTCGTATTTTTTTATGATTTGTATTGGACATGTTCTGTTTTATGCGACTTAGTACGTTATAATGAAACAAAAAAAATTTTCGTCCTATGGTCGGCCGGCCTCCCGGCCTTCCGTCCGTCATTAAACAAGATATCAGGAAAACCGTCGGTCAGATTTTTATAAAACTTTGCATATGAGTATTACTTATAATAGTGCAGTTTAGATTTTGCGCATAATCTATAAAGTCAAAGTGGCCGTTAACCTACATCGATTTTTTAATTCTTGGAATATTTACAAAAATATTTATTTTATGCATTTACTCTTTAAATAAAATAAATTTAAAAATTAACGCCACGGCTGGAGTCATTGTATATTTTGACATACTTCAATCAGGTTTTGTATTAACAACGTTTATAATTTAATTTGACACAACTTTTGTTTAAACTATCTTTTGATCTGATAAGTAATTACTGAGATATGACTTGTCTTAAAAAGGTGTGCGTTCGCGGTATTGACGTAAGAATGGTAAATAGGTGGCATGAAGCGTTTGTTTAATAGCTTACCAGTTAGACGCATTTAACAATTGTACACCGTTACTGAACTGTAGAATTCGATTTTACATTTATAATTGCATTTTAAAATTGCTTTGAGGTGCGCTTTTTTAAAGTTGATTTTTGCTACAACGAATCTTTTTTCACTTTTTCTATCAAAATTATTAAGTTGTGAGTTACCACGTTGTTAGATGTTTATTTTATTTTTTGAGTAAAATGTTTTATATCGCCGCACACTTTCGATACTCTTGTACACCTTTGTTAGTATCAGAACGATGTGGAGTTCTGCACTTGTTTGAAGTGAAATTAGTAATACAAGGATAAAAATGTAAAAAGCTGTTTTGTTCCTTACTAATTGCCAATAAAGCCTTTACCAGTCAGTTTTAAAATAGATGGTATCTCTAAATTCGATGTCATAATTTCTAGTGCGTGTTCCTGACATGAAATTATGACAAAAAGTGTCCGTAAATGATTCGTTTTTGATATACCAAATGTTGAATATAATTCAATTTTCTAAAAAACGGTTCGTTCTATAGCGAAATGCAACAAGAGGTCCTTTTTTGTACGTTATTTCTTGCTTTTTCTGAAAATAGTGACGAGTTTTTTAACATTTCACACACCAGAGAGAATCTCTTTGCCCCTCCCCTAACGCCACTTCTGTTATAGATATAGAAAAGTGCTCGATGCAAGATTGTTGGCCGTAATCTATTACAAAACATTTTTTTTTCTTCAACATTCTGTATATCAACAACGAGTCATTTTCGGACACATGTTTATATAAGACTTTTTGTCGTAATTTTACCTCAGGAATACGCACTAAAAATTATGAAATCGAATTTAAAGTTACCCTATATACTACAATAATTTTTATAATAAAATTAGTATCGATGTTATTATTAATACAATTTTTATAGAAAGAGTTTAATCTATTTTCAAAATATTAAGTTTACTTTAAAAATTGTATTATAATATCAATAATAAAGTTAATAAAAAAATACTGCAATCGGAATCGAACCCTCGCTTAAAATATTACTAGGCAACAACTTAACGAATTCGTCTACAAATGTAGCTTGTTAAATGAAAATTACGCTTTGAATACTCACTATTATTCCATCAATGTGCTATATTTTATTTATTCAAATGATATGTTGGTATATTGTGTTCGAATTGTGTCAGAAAAAGGTATACGTTAATTATTAATTTAACATAGTAAATTCATAGAGTGTGGCCCATTAGTGTGAGGAAGGTGGATATCTCGGAAAATATTAAAGTTAGAAAAAAACTTTTGCATTGAAAATTGTGCAAATCAATAAGCTGCACATTTTAAAATTATTTTCGTTTATACCGGGTGTTCCATAAAAGTGTGAGATACCAAAGTTATGTTTTTTAAATGGAACCACCCATTTTTATTGCAAATTTGGATGTCTTGGGAAATTCTAATGTAAGTTTATACGTTATACAGAGTGTCTAAAATGGAGAGTTTTTGCATTATTTCACTTTTCCGGAAAAATTGACGTTTCAAAAAATTAAATAACTCAGTTATCCTGAAATTTATCTAACTGCGATTTCGTAGCTTTAATATGCATTATATGTGCTAACTAAAGCTAGTTGTTCACCTTTCTAACCTTGCTAAGTTTTGAGTAATCAATTATTTAAATTGAACTTTTAAATTCATGGATAACTTGATTTTTCAAATGGCATCACCTAATTTTTATGTGCCCTTGAACGTGAAATTTCATAAGCATTCTAATGATAAGGTTGTAGGTATCTAACTCTTACGAATTTTTACGATTTTTGAGTAAGAGTTAGATACCTACAATTTTATCATTAGAAAGCTTATGAGATTCTACGTTCAACGGCACATAAAAATTAGGTAGTGCCATTTGAAAAATCAAGTTATCTATAATTAGGAAGTTCAATTTAAATAACTGATTCCTCAAAACCAAGCAGATTGGGAAGGTGAACAACCAGCTGTAGTTAGCACATGTAATGCATATTAAAGCTGCAAAATTGTAGTTGGATACATTCAGGATAACTGAGTTATTTAATTTTTCAGAAAATTTTACGGAAAAATAACAAAAATGCAAAACCCTCTTAGACACTATATAATGCATAAAGTCACATTAGAATTTCCCAAAAATCTAAATTTATAATAAAAATGGGTAGTTCCATTTAAAAACATAACTTTGGTATGTCTGCACATAAGGAACACTCTATAAACAAAAATAATCCAAAATGTGTAATGATTTCACAACTTTTATTGTAAAAGTTTTTCTAACCTAATATTTTCCGAGGTATCCATCTTCCTTCACTAATGGAGCCACCCTATATGTTAAGTTTTCTATGAGAAATAAGGCTAGCCTTAAATTTAAATTAAGTTAATTTTTTTTAATAATTCTCATTTTGGGCTTTATTTCATGAAATTATGTGTGCGAAATATTTAGAATTAATAAAATATTTTTTAACTTAATTTAAATTGAAGGCTGGTGTTAGGTTAAAATCATTAAAAAGACAAAGTACTCACTGCTATCATTACATATATTGAAGCAGATTGTATTAACATTCTAACAAGTCTAAGCAGTACCATTTGTAAGAAATGATTTAAACAGATTATTAAATTATAACCATAATTTAGTCGTCAATATTAAAGAAACTTTAATGTTACACATAATGGTTATTACTTACGTCAGTTAAAGCAAATAAAACATCCTAAAACCTGAAGAAGCTCCTACTAGGAAGAGTGGTTTCATCAACACCCAACACTTCTCAAATAAGTAAATTCAACAGATTTGATTATTAACTAAAATAAAGTTTTAAACTTTCTATAAAAATATTTTTTAGTTTAACAAATTTTCTTTTTGTGGAGTGGCAGTTCACTCATCATATAACTTGATGTGATTTTATGTTTTAATTTTTTATTAAAATTATTTTACCTTGTTAATTAGAATTGACTAAACTTTAATTCCATTTTATGTTTACTTTTTATGTTTACTTATTATTTTATCATTCATGTTCCGGTTCGTATATCATCATTGAAATTAAAAAATAAACATGCTTAACAAAGCAAAAAATGATCTCAATTGCCATTACAACATGACAAAGAAGAACGTTTAGGTCGGTTGTCGAATGATTAATGCACAGACATTAATCGTCTTTGTGTTGCTTGCGCAACTGAAACGATTTTAGAAATTAAAAAAATATAATAAAAATTTGTAGACAAATAAATTTCCAGTGCCAGCCGAGATGAGTAGGTTATCTTTTCAGTTAAGTTACGAGCCGCTTTCTAACTGAAAATAATAGTAGTAAATTTACATACGAATGGAAATGGGTAAATTTCTCCTATGAAACATGTAACCATCAACTGCGGTTAACGATATACAATTATAATTACCGCTATCAATCGACCAGTGGTTTGCAATGAACGTCTATTACAGTGATTAATAATACTGTTTTTTGTATGAAGGTTAATTTACCCACTTCTCTCTCGTAGATGTTATTAAACATATTTACCCTTTAAACAACAACAACATTTTCAAATAAAAACCTAATTAATCATAACACTCAAAATCTAGTTTTAGATGTGTGGCTATTTTTTATTTCAATTTAATACGTATAACCGGTCTGTTTTGGCTCATTATAAAATTTTCGGCATTACATCTGACCCCTAAAACCCTAAGAGCTTTACGGTTTCAAGTGACTGTTTTCGGTAAAAACATTGATTAATTTCAACCCCTAAACATCTGTTCTGCGATGAACCATAAATGGTTGATTATTTGTTGTGTACAATATTAAATTGAGAACTTATCTCGATTAGTCGGTAAACATAAAGGCCTTCATAATTTGCGTCTGGTTGTAAGATTATCAAAGGAACGAAAAGATTTAGTAGTCGGTAGCAGGAAGTGTGTTTATATTTAGGTTTAGATTAAGAACATAAGGCCCTTGCTCTGCTGATTAGAAATTATAATAAGGCAATTTGTCAATTTAAGTGTTTCTTTTTATATTGATGTTGGTTAAGACTGGTATTTGTACCATGCATGGAGAACACATTATCAACAGGAACAACTATAAAATTGTTAAGCACGGTGATATTCGTTTTCGATGTAATCTTAACTAAATTGAATTTTTGGGAAAGTTGTTTACGTTAAGCACGATAAATATCATGAACTTGAGGAAGTTGAGGGTATTATATAGTAGGAAAGTGTTCGCCTAACCTTATAGTATCTAATGCGTTATGGAAAAATTGTCGTTTTAAAATTTCACAATAGATATAAACGCAATTTTATAAAATCAAAATATAGAATGGGGCGATATTTCTGTGTCACACAGATATAGATAGTCGGGTCTGGGTAGTGAAATATCACCAGTGGGAAAGATTACAATCCGCTTAGCTGCGCGCTCGGGTGTTTGTTACTTTAGAATTTATTAGGGAGCTCTGGTAGCGCCGCTAACGCGTTTAGTGCGGTGTGGGTGGCCGGGTGAATGGGGTGGAGGTGTCGGGGTTGACGGATGGGGTCACTAGCAAGGCCCTCTCATTATCACATTGCCGAACAACCCTTACAGCTCCCGACAACCATTCCATCATTGCCGCTTCCATGCGTTCATCGAGGTGAAAGAACGTACTTTTACTAATTATAAATTCAAAGAAGTTTTTATCTCAACTTTTGCAACCTGCTCGAAGTGAAAAACTACTCCACACTCAAAATTGTTCTTTTTTTTTCTTTCGTTGACATCAACTGTCACTAAATATCCATTAACTTTGACGTCCCAACTTAACTAAACGTAAATTCTAAACGAACCTTCCTCTTCCAGATGTTCGTCACAAACACGCGTTTGAATTTACTTGAAAAACATTGTTACAATTAATATAACCGTTATTTGCAACAATAGGAATCAAGACAAAAATTATTTCATTTAATCTCACTTTATCACTTTAATCAACTTTAATGTGGAATTAATGCAAATATTTCCGCAGCCTTTAGTATACTTTGAATTTCATTGCACTTGTAAAATCATAATTATTTAAAGTCCACGTCTATGCAATAACCAAAAATATTACAAAGGAGGGATTTCTTTAGATTTCTTAATAAGGTCATAATTAATTATAGTAGTCTAATATGTTAAAACAGCTTTTAATTGCAAATTGCAAGGTTGAACACATCTCTTGCATCCAAAACCTCATTTTCCTCTACTGTGTATAAAATACTCATTTTTTCAGAAAAAATGGGTAGATAAATTTTCCAATTAAATAAAAAGTCGTTTGATTACGACGCAAATTGAGAAACTTTTATGTTTTCCAATCACTTTAAACAGACGCACGAATTTGCAAATTGTTATTTTAAAATCAAAATTTATTACAAAAAGTAATTGTTTAATCTCTGATTATTCCCAGCAATCGCATTATCACAAAAATTTCAATACAATTAATTTAGTTTCCAATGTCCATAATTTTAGAGTTCTCGACATGGTTCGCAGAACACCCTGTTCAAAAAACAACGATAAAAATATTGGAGTCGATTAAATACTTACAGGTTTTAATATTTTTTAAACTTGAGACAAGAAAGTAATTGTATAATTATTTTATCTGACTGATGAATAGTTTAGTTTGCCTACGGTAAAATTATGACTACGTTATGAAAAAGCTTGCTGTTTCCAGAATAAATGATGGCGGAGAGGTTATAATTTTTAATAATAGCCTCTTTTTTTAGACCTGAAAGTTCTATTTCATATTACATATCATATTAAACTCCTCTCTGCTGCATGCACCCCAAAATTCCAATGCATATTGTTCAAAAAAATTGTAAGAGATAAAAATAAGTGTAAACATTTTCAGTCCATTTTTATCTAACAAAATTAAATTAAATTTAAGTTGTTTTTTGAACACATTGCTTTAGTTTTTATTGTATTCACCCATGTTTTCAGTAATGCAAGGACAATTTTTACTAGATCTTGAAAATATTATGTTTTAGGATCTTCTACGTGATGGTATAACAATCTGGAAATAATATAATTTTATTAAGTCATTGATAACTATTAGAAATAAAATTGAGCCACCATACACACTTGCCCTTAGAGTACACTATTTGCTAATTTTTTGGAGTTACATAATTGGTATAATCGGTAAACTAGTATCATTTTTAATGTATGTTGAAGAGATTTTCCTTCGGCAAAAATTTGGCCAAAATAAATTTTCCAGGACCGTACTACAGGCAAACTAGATCCCTTTAAGGAAGATGAATGTAAACCGGATCAAACCAATTTCTACTGGTTGAGGCGACGTTTCGCACTCTAATGTGGATGCTTCTTCAAAGCCAGTGCCAGAATTAAATGGGTGTTAAGATGTGAGATGTACTTGTACGTGTCCTAAACGTACATCTCACTAAACGTACATTTCACATCTTAATACCCATTGAATTCTGGCACTGGCTTTGAAGAAGCACCCACATTAGGGTGCGAAACGTCGCCTCAACTAGTAGAAAGTGGTTTGATCCGGTTTACATTTACCTTCCTTAAAGGGACCCAGTTAGCCTATAGTAATTTTTAATGTCAAAACAGAAAAAACAATTGCAAGTCGCATTCTCAAGATAATGGTCAAAACATTATTTTTTTAAATAGAACACTCTGTATATTTTGTTACGGTTTGAAAGAAAATTGCAAACTGTGCGGGTGTCCTATTTTTGATGTAATTGTAGGGCTTCAGGTATTTTGGGAATTGATAGAGAAAAACCGTGGTCGGGACCCTTGGCCCAATTTTTGAGACAAATTCAATGGTCTAAACAGCACTTCGATATCTCGACTAGTTTAAAAGATACAGAGTGTTTTGCGTTCTATGGCGTTTTCTTTAAAGCTTCATAACTTTTTTGTTTGTGAATATTTTTTATTTTAATCAAAATATTTTTTGTGCATTTTTTATATGCAATTCAATGGCGTACTAATATTTATTTTAGTTTAATTCGTTTTTGAGTAACTGACCAAACATGCATTTTTTAAATTGAAATCATAATTTACTATGACTCCATTGATTAGAGATTTGTTTAGCTGTCTGAAAATGTATGGCTTTATACATTTATCTCGGCAAATAAGGAAATTATAAGCGATTTTTTGAAAAACACCTTTTGATCAAAGTCACCTATAAAACTTTGTTTACTGCGCGTTGGTTTTTGACACTTCACCCAGTTGTTTCTACCACCAAAACGTCATTCAGAATAGCAAGTCTGAATGTTAATTTTTACTTTAGTTTGAAGTGAGTTACTGTTTTATTGTTTGGAAACGTTTGTTTAAAATGCTTTTCCGGTTTCTAATCAAGAATATGATGAAATGCATAATTTCATTTATGGTTACTGCAATGGGAGTGCACGTCAAGCAGTTACGGAATACAGACATTGGTTTCCAAATCGATGATATTTATGAAAGTACACAGGCAGTTTAATTCTTTTTAAAGTCGCCGTTACCGGACGTTGCGCACTCCTTGCATGTATATGTGTTGTGCGTGACAGTAGACACATATACATGGGACCTACAGTTGAACGCCAATTCCGAACGGCTAGAGTTGAGAGGTTTACTAGACAAGTATACCTTTGCTGGTTTGCATTGCCTTGAGAGAGAGTACGGCCGAAAAATTTGATGTTTGCACCGGGAATTGAACTCGAGATCCCAGCTTAGCAGCTATCGCACTTAACTGCAGAGTTACGACCGAGTCTGTATTACACGGATACCTTTTGATAGAGAAGTGAATTTGCCTGCAGATTTTGATTAACAATAGATGCTGTTAATGCCGATCCAACTATTAGTGTACGTCGAATTAGCAGACAATTTGAAATAACAATAACTATACCATTATCAGAAGGTGCAATGTTTGCTTAAAGTAGATCACAATTGTCGAATAGTTTATTGTACCTGGACCCTTTAAGATAGTCACAACAAATAATAATAATAAAGCCTCATTTACAAGACATGGCATCCAAAATCTGAAAAATCTGCATAAGTGGGAACAAGAAAATTTCAATGCAATATGAACATCCAAGTTTCAACCTAAATTTTCGGTGAACGTTTCAGCTGGATTAATTGATAATTTGCTACTTGGTCTTTTCATTTTTTCTATGCGATTAAATGCAGACAACTACCTTCAGTTTATTAATGAGGAATTGCCAACGCTTTCCTTGATCATAAGACAAGACATGTAGTAGCAAACGGATAGTGCTTATTTTGGAAATAAGTTTGGTAGTTATTATTCACAGTATCCTATTCAAGTTATTGTTAAAACAAACTTAACATAAACATATTTAAGTAGGTTTAATTTATCTATTAGTGGTATTAATGCTATTGCTACTCTAATATAGGTTAAGTCACGACTATACCCTCGGTTTCTTGTGCTTAAACGGTAAGAGATATGAACTTAATTTTTTGGTGATACATGTAAATTGATAATGACTATGTTTCTAAATTATTTTCAATTATACAGAATAGTTCATAGAAGTGTAATACATCAAAGTTACGTTTTTTAAACGCAACGCCCTATATTTTATGTCATTTTTAGATTATACGTTGAAAATTAAGTAAACTCTATACCCATCGCGTACCAATTCAAAATTGCGATTTTACAAAAAAATTTTAATTCAAACAAAAACTAATGACAAGAAAACCTCTTACTTTTAGTAACATTATAACGGTTTATTTTGATTGTTAAGGCTGCCATTTGCATTATGTAGGATTTCGATATTTAGTACAGGGTTTTTAGGAAAATAATTCTTATTTTGTCTTTTTCAAATATCAAAAACTCGCTTAACTTCAATAAACCACCCTGTATATTTTTATTCCGTTCTACTTAAAGATTCTCTACGGATTCGAATAAGTATGGGTAAAATGCATTAGATTATTAAATTTTCTCACTGCAAACTGCATGTCGCAACACAATAAGAAATTCGTCAGTAGAATTTGAATATTGTTAATATTTATTTCTTGGGATACCAAAATAGACAATTCTATCTTGGATAGCAACTCTGAGTATTTTTGGTACTTGATAAGTGGCCACAAACTTAAACCTAGGATAATTAATCGAACTCAAAAACAATCTCAGGTTTTAGTGGGTTTAGATTGATCATCTTCTGAGCTTAATGTTTTTTTGAAACTGTTTCCAAAAAGGTTTTTTTTTGGATTTCTAAAAAAACTAACAAACGTTTAAAAATATTAGAAATTGAAAATAAAAAACCTGTAAGACTTACTTTACTTCCGGGAAAAGACTATAAGTAAGTGGGGTTTAGTCTCTCTCGAAAAAAAATACTGAACACTGTGCAGTTATATGTTTGGCAGAATAATCTGGAAACACCATTTAAAGATGGTAAACCTGGTGAGGAATGGTTTCTCAATTTCTCAATTACGTGTAAGACAACAAAGTGATCTTTTTATCGTTTATGATTTCTTTGATCAGTTAAAAGATATTATAGATAACTTGAATTTGCATCAATCTCCTGGTAAAATATGGAATACAGATGAAACGTCATTTAATTATGACCATAGTCGTACCAAGGTTGTAACTGGAATCAGAGAATTAGCGCAAATACAAACTGCAGGCTCAGGACAAAAAACAACAACAGCTTTGACATGTGATAATGCCAGCGGATTCAGTATGCCCCCTGTGATTCTCTACAAAGACAAGATATGGGAAAATATGTATGGTAAAGAGAAATATCCAGAAACGTCCTTCTATGTATCTGAAAACGGCTAGATGACTGAACAAGTATTTTTCCTATGGTTTAATAATATTTTTTTGAAGAATTGCGTAGAACGGCCTGCTCTCTTGATCTAGGATAGTCATTTGTCGCACATTTCTTTTGAATTAGTTACCTTGGCCTTGACTGAAGATTCTAAAATTACACCCACATACTTCTACAATTTTACAGCCTTTGGACGTATCGGTCTTCAAGGGGCTCAAATCCTTGTGAGATGCTTTCTAAACAGATTGGCAGCGTAAAAATCTAGGTCAACATCTAACAGAAAATGAATTCTCCAACCTGCTGGGAAGTATTAAAGAACCTGTCGTGTTGAATAGGTTTCAAAAAACAGGCATTTTTACTCTTTATCCAGATTCCGTTTGTAAAGAAAAATTTGATCCCAAAAAGCTAAAACGATATTATGGAGAAAAAAATGTAGATGACGTTATGACAGACAAACAAACTCAAACTAGCAAGCAAACTCCGGCCATAGCTACAGCTTCTAGTAGTACCACCACAGAAAGTCAGAATGTTACATCAATTTACATTGCTGAATCTTGGGAGAAGGTTCTATTATCTGCAGTAAAACCTTCTTCAAGGCTAGTACAAAAAAAAAGAAAGAGAATGGATGTGGCTGAAGTGATCACCACAAAAACTTATTTAGAACACTTGAAGTTGGCAAAAACTATAATAAAACACTGGCAGAAAAACTACACAAGAAGTAGTCCCAATTAAGTAGCGACGAGAAAGTGGATTATGTTGAAAGTAATGACTTATATGAACCTCGATATGACAATAACAAACAAGAAGCAGCACCTAAAGTTCAAGATACCATTGATATTACCAGGGTTTTAGACGTGAAGGTGTGAGGACGGCTGTTAGTTAGTTAGTTAGAGAATAGTGAGAAAATAGTGAAAAATTTAATTTAAGTATTTAGTTTTAATTTGCAAGTAACATTAAACGATAGATATACGAAGTACAAATATAGTGAGTGTAGCGATATCGGATAACGCGTGTGATAGTACGCTACAGAAACGCAAAGATAATAAAATTTAGCGACTTGAAAAATACAGAAATATTGATATTACTGAATAGCGACGGTTTGTAATTAGTAAATCGAATTTTGGCAGATTGAAAGAAGGAAAAGAATAGCCTTAATTAACTGGGTGATAGCGATATTAAGTAATTAAACAAATAATGTCGGAATCGGAAAGTGCGGAATCGGACACAAAAAAAGAAGAAATGAGGAAGAACTTTACAAGATTTTTAGAAAGAACAAAAAAAACAATAAGGTCACCGGGTAATAAAGAAAGAGCTAGAGTGGAAAATTTAAAAAGGGGGAACACGGAAGGCACGAAGAAAATAAAATAAAGGAATTATGTAAGGAAATGCTAGGGAAATAAAAACAATGAAATTGAATCAAGAAAAGACGAATGAAGAAATAAAACAAATAAGAGCGGAAGTAGAGTTAATAAATCAAAAATTGGAAAATAAATTCAAGAATTTAGAGGTAAAAGTGGACAGTTTAGAGGAAAGGATAGAGACTTCAGAAAAAGAAAGAAAGAGAAAGAATTTGGTGATAAGAGGATTACAAGTAAATGGAAGTAAAATGGAAGTGCAGAAACAGGTGCAAGAAGTATTGAAGAATAAGATAAGTGTAGAAGAAAAAGTAGAAGAGGCAATAGAGATAAAAAGGGGTTAGTTTTGATAAAAATGGGAAGTATGGAAGGAAAAATAAACATATTGAAAAGTAAAAGAAATCTGAGAGGTACCAATATATTTATTGATGATGACTTGACAAAAAGGAAAGAGAGATACAAATCAAAATAAGATCAGAAACAAAAATTTAGAAAAGCAAAGAAAAAGTGTAAAAAGTAGAGTATATGAAAATGTGGGTGAATGGAGAAGAAAGAAGATGGGATGAGAAGGAAGGGTTTTTAAAAAGTGGGTGACAAAAAACTAGGTAAAGGGGGTGATGGAAAGGAAGGGGAAAACGCAAATGCAGGGGTGGAAATGGAGAGTTGAAAGTTTAAAGAAAAAAATAAATTATTGTTTTGGAACATTGCAGGTGTAAAAAACAAAAGTAACGATGATTGGAATTATATAAAGGGTTTTAAAGTGGTGGGGTTAGAGGAAACATGGATAGAAGAAAAGTTGGAAAGAATGGGAGGTGAAACTGCCAGAAGAGTTTACATGGACATCACAGTTAGCGACAAGAAAAGAGAGAAGAGGTAGGACAAAAAGAGGAATAATGGTGGGAGTTAAAAAGCAATGGATGGGTACAGAAAAATGGAAGAGAAACAAGAAGAAGGTATAATGAAATCATATGTAAAAACTGAAAAAGGAGAGAAATATGAAATATTAACAGTCTACAGAAAGGAAATGGAAAGAAGTGGGGGGAGAAGAAAGAAGGATGGAAATAACGGAGGAAGAATTGGAAAGAGCCATACAAAGGATTATAAAAGGCAAAGGCAGTTGGAACAGATAAAATACAAGGGGAATAGTGGAAGTACACCGGGGAGAAAGCGAGAAAGAACATGCTAAGAATAATGAATAGGATAGGGATGGAGAAAGAATTTTCTATTGATTGGAGGGAGGCAATAATATGCCCAATACACAAGGGAGGGGAAAAGAATAATGTGAGGAATTATAGGGGTGTTAGTGTAACTAACGCTGGTTATAAGGTGTATGCATCAATATTGCAGGAAAGGCTGGATAAAGAACTGGAGGAAAAAGGAGTAATAGGGGAGTGGCAGATTGATTTTCGAAGGGGGAGGAGGGCAATAGACAATGTGTACGTACTAAAACAATTAATTAATAAAGAATTTGAAAAGCGAAGTGGAAAAGTGTATGCGTTGTTCGTGGACATTAAAGCCGCGTTTGACAATGTGGACAGACATAAATTGTGGGAGTTATTAAGAAAAAAGAACATACAGGAGGATATAGTAAAGGGTATAGAGGACATTTATAGAAAAACAAAGTGCAGGGTAAGGTTAGAGGGGAAATTAAGTGAGGAATTTTGGACAAGTAGAGGATTGAGGCAAGTGTGTCCGCTTAGCACGAGTTTATTTTCGGTGTACATAGGGGAGTTGGAGGATACACTGAAAGGACATCAAAGGGGAGGAATCGTGATAGGGAAGGTGAAAGTGTTTGTCTTGGCGTACGCAGATGATGTGGTGGTGGTGGCAAAAACTAGAGAAGAAATGATTGCAATGATAGAGACAGTGAAGAAGTTCATTAAAAAAAAAACAATAAAAGCGAATGCGGGAAAAACAAAAATTGTTATTTACCAAAGGGGAAGGGGAGAAGAAAAAAAAGGAATGGAAATGGGGGATGAGGTGATGAAAGAAGTAGATGAAGTAGTATATTTAGGGTTTAGGATAAGATATGACAATAAGGACGAGGCACACATAAAGTAGAATAACAGGGCAGGTGTGGGGTTTAGGAGGGAGGACATTTAAAAGGATGTTGTGAGAAGGGGGTGGTTATTTAAGAAATTAATAAGAAGCGTAATGATATATGGGGTGGAGGTATGGGGATGGAATGAATGGGAAAGACTAGAGAAAGTGCAAGATAGGTATTGGAAAGAGGTATTAGGGTTGGATAGGGAGACACCGGGGTATATAGTGGAAGAAGAAGTGGAAATGGAGAAAATAACGTTACACGCAGGGATGATAGCTATTAAGTATGAAGAAGGTATGGAGAAAGAGGAGATGGAAAGATAGTAAAGAAGTTGTAGGAAGAGATGAAAAATGGAAGTATTAAATATAGACAAGAAGCAAGGAGACTATACTATGAAAGAGGGGGTTATGTGAGAGAGGAAGTAGAGAAGAGAAGAAGAGAAGGGAGAGGAGTAAGAATAAGGAAAGAGATTTGGCAAAGAGATAGAGATACGCAAAAACAAGAAAGGAGGGAAAGGATCAGGACGGGTAAATATAATGAGAAGTATGATGGACTGATGAGGGAGGGATTACCTAAATAATTAAAAGGAGACATGAATTTGAAAAAAACAAGAATTGTGGCGAGGTTTAGATGTGGCAATGAGGAGAGGGAAAATCGGTACTGGTTGGACGACGAGAAGAGGAAGTGTAGAATGTGTGGAAAGGGGTAGGAGAATTTGGAACACTTGAGTAGAGAATATGAGAAACTAAGGAAAGAGAAAAAACAAAGGAAAGAGTTATTAAGAGAAGGGGGAGAGGGGTTGCGATGGATGGAGGAGGTGATAAGAAGGAGGGAAATAGTAATAAGACTAGATAGGGTAGGGGAAGGAGAGAGTTAATGTTTTATATTGTTTTATATTTATGGAATTGAAACCGAATTACTTTTGTAAATTTTTATAGAATTAAACAAAATAAAAATACATACATACATACATATTACCAGGAACATACATTTTGGTAGGAATGAAAAAACGAGCAGTTAGTCATTCTATTGGAGTAATATTAAAGAAGAATGCAAGAAGAAAGTTGTAATCACCAAGTGCATAAAACTAAATATGGGTAATGCGGAAACTGAGGCTTTTATGTTTCGTTTTGAAGACATAGCTAGGATAATTGCAGCTCTATAATCAGGCGAAAATATTGCTCTGTATTTATAAATTTTTATTAAATTTTTGTATTTCTGCATTTACAATATTATTTTAGTATAATCCACAGTTTTCCCGTCCAAGTCTACAGTTATCCATTACATTTGACTTGTCGAAAAAAATTAGTAATTTTCAGGAACTGTTTTTGTTTTTTCAGTTTAAATGAAAGGAACATACTAACAGTACATTAACGAATGTCTTCTAACGGAAAAAAGAAGCGTATAAATTGACTTTATAAGTGGTCGTAAAGTAAAACTTTTATATTTGGTCCACAAACACTCCACTTCACCCTGATTAAATAACTAAGTATCTACTGTAAGAAAAATTAAATGGAAAAATATTAATGGCAATAAATTAAATCAATTCAAAGCAAGAAAACAATTATTTTTGTATCAATTTTATAATTTTACGAGCAGATTTCGTAACGTTCTATAATCTGTTCAATGAACAACTACGAACAGAATTATTTTACTGGTTCAATTTCAAAAGCAAGAATTTTAACTAAATTTGGCATTTTGGTTAACTTACGGCCAGTATCTCAATCCTTGGTTAAAGTTAATTTTTGGTTAATTTCCTAGGAGACAATTGTGACAATTATTATCATGATAGTAAACCCAAAATTTAAGTTAACACATGACTCTTTTTGTTGTTATTAACATCGAACATCACATTTGATACGTTTATTTAAATCAAGTTAATGATTTTCTAATTTTTGCGCTTTTATGAAATTATTACAAATTAATAAATAAAGTATTTAACTCTTTTTGTTGAGTGAACAGATTATAGTGTAATAGTGTATAGTGTACACTGACTCTTGTGGTACTATCGATTAATGTTTTGAACCGAGTTTTGAACAAATAAACTCTATATGTTTGTAGTTTCTTTACCTATTTTTACTTTTTGGGGCACCTGTTTTAAAATTCCATAAAAACTTTTAATTAAAATGATTTTGAGACAAAATATATCTACTAGTATAAGACAAATTGTTAAAGCGTTAAAATGTAAAAACTATTGGGTTTGAGTTTTAGATTTAAGCAACAACACTTTCAGTCAGGGATATATTTTTAATTTTTCAGGACAACAATACAAGTTGCTATAAAGATGAAGACATCGTTTTTTAAACGTTTTAGTGACGTAAAAACTATGACAAACCTTCATTAAATTTTGCTAAATTCATTTTGGGGGTAGGTTCATTTGCTCATAATAACAAAAAATAATATGTCTCAGTTAGGTACGTAATTGATTTTGCAGTAAAAATTACAGTAAACAAATGTTATCACGTCACATCTGAGAAGATGTTTTACAAAGTTGTTTCTTTTATACTTATGTTTATTTCTCTTTGATGGATGTAAACGTATACAATACGTCACTTTCATATAAGCAATTAATTACACCTTTGCATACATAAGTGTCACATAAACCAATAACAACTTAAACTGTAACATCTCCCCAACCGATATTGATGACTCACTCAGATAACGCGTGCTCGAATAGTAACTGCTTAACAATGAAAGTAAATGGCCACTGGTCATCCTGAAAGACATCCCGCAGTTTTCACAATCTATCTTAGCTGTCTAGTACGCACACATCTGCCTTACCCTAAAACCTTGATTGCTACAACACCTTCGAAATGTGGTACGAGAGCACATACTATAACTGTCATTCCGCTAACTGATAAGTGGTCCACTCGTCCAACCGGTCTAAGGCAATTGTGCAAATGTAAGGTATTAACCACAAATAATACTTTATTTGTGCTTTGAAACCATCAGGGTGGTCAAGCGGTCACTCCCATTTAACATAATAGCAATGGGACATTAATTTAAGTAGTTTTACAACAACGATCCAATTATAATACGAATTTTTCAAAAGGCGTTTTCCAAATTTTCTTTTACGATTTAAACAACCATAAAACTAAGCTATTTGATTTTTGAACGCAGCATTTTCTGATAATAATCTATAAGGTAATAGCTTTTGCAATGTAAGTTGTTGCATGCACTTTCAAATCTCAATTAAATTTTTAACTGTGTGGTATATTGTTTATAATTATGATAATCTGCATATAATTAAAGAATAAGATTAAACTATTAATGTTTTATGATACAAAATATACATCAAGCATTCACTATCGGTTTGTACAAAAAAATTTTTATGTTGAATAATGTCAAAAGTTTTGCATTAAAAGTATAATATTAACTCTTTGTTGCAAAATCATCTAAATATCTACTTACATAGTTGAATAATAAAATCATTATTTTATAAAAAAATATAGTTATTATAAAAAATTGGTTCAAACTTATAATATTATAGTAGTTTCGATAAAATACAATATTTTTCGGATATACTTATCGGTATTTGGGGAGTTCTTAAAATATGTCAATGTAATAAGAACTATACTCACTACAACAAATGATCCTGCGCACACAAATATTCAACAAAATATTCGTTCTGAATTTGTAATTGAAATTGTTACTACTACTTTAAATAACAACCTTCAAACTTTTTTAGGCAATGCGAAATATTAAGTGTAGATGTAGAATAAATCGTGAATATACACCGTGTTCAATATAAGAATGAACAGCACGATACAAGGTTGCTCAAATTGCATGAAAGTTGGGCAATTTAGAGTATATTTACAGGCTGTTTGAAAAAGTTTAATAATATTTTTCCTTTTCTAGATTTTACTAAAAAATCAATTCATTTTTCGTATTTTTTGTGCTTATTTTTAAAAATATTAAAAATCTAAAACACTTATTCATTAACACTTTTAGAGCTTTAGAAAATGGTGTTTTTTAGTCCAACATTTCATCTCGGAGAACCATCAACAACTTTATTTTTTTATACAGCCGCATACAAAAAACACTCTGTAGTTCGAAGTATTTTACTACAAATTTAACAATTTATCACACATAATTGTTTAGAACCTAATTTTGTAAGAAATAGTTTAAATTGCCCAACTTTTTTGCAATTTGAGCAACTTGTATCTTTTATCGTTTTTAAGATCCCCATGCTGTACAGGGTGTCCTGTTTTCGACACTTTTGCAGGGTATCTTCGTTATTATTGCAGTTCGAGTTTTGGGGTTTTTGCGAACTTGTGTCACTTTTTTGTAAAACAAACGATGGCGCAGACAGGTTTATCATCGCTCTTTTCGTTTGTGAAATACAGAGTGAAGTTGAAAAGTGTGCATTTTCAGACACCCTCTGTAATTCAGGTATCTGATAAGTTATCGACTAGATAAAAACGGAATCTTACACATTTTTTTATGCAGAATCCAGTGACGTGCTTAGTTTTTTTCTAGGTGTCTCCATTTTTGAAAGTTACCAAAGTTAGGATTTTTAAAATGGGACACCCTGTATGTCAATTGTATTTACATTCCACTCATTAAGAGCTTTCCAGAAATGTATAATAGTCAGCACTTTGTTCCCAATCGAAGGTTAGAATCTCTTTTTTTAAATAAGCCTAGAAACTAAAGACAAACAGATTTATTTTATTAAACTTATAGTAAAAACCAATAACCAATAACGCGTATATATATTTATAGGTCACCCCATAATAATTTTAAATGCCTTGAACAAAATTTCGCAAAAGTGCCAATTTTGCATTAGGGAAAATGGCAACCATTTTGAACACCTATAAATATATATACGCGTTATTGGTTATTGATTCTTACTATAAGTTTAATAAAAAACAAATCTGTTTGGCTTTGTTTAAACTTATTTAAAAGGAAGATTCTAACCTTCGATTGAGAACTAAAAGTACCGACTATATACATTTCTGGAAGCTCAATAAGTGGTTAAATACAAATTGACTATACAAGTGTCCCATTTAAAAATTCTTTAATAACTTTCTCAAAAATGGAAAACTAAGCACGTCACTGGATTTTGCATAAAAAAGTGTAAGATTCGTTTTTACCTAGTCGATAACTTATCAGATACCTGAATTACAGAGAGTGTCTGAAAATGCACACTTTAATTTCACTCTGCATTTCAAAAACGAAGAGGGTCATAATAAATTTGTCTGCGCTATCGTTTGTTTTACAAAAATGACACAGGTTCATGAAAATCCCAAAACAATAATAACTGAGATACCCTGCAAAAGTGTCGAAAACAGGACACCCTGTACATTCTTATCATGGACACAGTGTATAAAATAACGTGTAAACGCAGCCACTAAGTATACATTTCCGGAAAACTTAAATCCCTACAAAAACTAAATTTAAAGAACATTTAGCACACATCAAATTTATAAGTTTAGAAAAGTCTAGCGTTGTTATGCATATTCTGGAAAAAAAAACATAAAGTAGACAAAATACATCTAATCAGACTAATAAGTAACAAGGCTGAATTGGATTGTTAACAAAGCTCGAAAATCCAAATTAACATTCAAAACAAAAAGAAAATTTTTCTTAATAATGAATATTTAATTATAAAATTGGGTGAAATAAAATTTTTATACGCGACTTGCGAAGTTTAAAACACGAACCGCAATTGGTTGACTATGCCGGGCAACCCAGGCAATACGGAAATATTCAAATTAAAAGATCAAAAAAACGAAACGTTTGTTTGAAAAAAAAGTTTAAAAAAGGAATTAAGAGGAATCCGTACTAGCAGTGCGCCATCGCTAAATCGTGGCACTATAAGAATTGATTATAAAGTTACCTTTATAATCAATGCTATAAGTAAGCGTTTTAATGCGTTCAATGGTACCTATAAAATTGGCTCAAATTTTCTAGTTATTAGCAATGTTTTGATTTAAATTGGTAGAAATAAGAAGGGACTTTGTCGTGGTTCTGGTAGAATTTTGATTTTGTATTTTAAATTAAAAGCTGTTTTAAAAGGTACTTATGGTGCATGGTTTAACGAGGGCGCGCTGCTAGTATGTATTCCTCTTAATCCTTTAGTATTTTGGAGATGTTAATACCCTTGTTTGGTTGCAGATGAGAAGAAACGACGCGAGGTTAAAAGTCTGATACCTTGGCAGAAAATGCGTATTTGAGAACAGTTTGCCTCTGCATATTTCGCAAGGCCATTTTACTTGCGACCTAGATAAATATGAAAATCTATAAAAACTATTATTGCAAATGTACATATTTTGAAATGTTGATATTTAATCTTGGCCTAATTCAAATATTGGTGGCGAAATATACGAGTACGTCGCCGTCGCCACAGTTTACTCCCGGGTCGGTGGTAAAAAATTCAGTACGATGCAGGTTCTTGTTGGTTGTAGCAGATTTATCTATTGGTGGGTGATGGTGTGGGATGTTCTTTCTTTTTTGGTGGTCGTGTTGTAGTGGCTGTTGTACTCGGCGATGTTTTTGGTGTTGATGTTTTCTAGGTCTTTAAAAATGAATGGCTGTTGTTTCGCGTGGTTTGTCCCTTTCGTCGGGTTGAGTTTGGCAAAATGATCTCGCAGCTCTTTAACGTATGTTACGGGGTCGACTGATTCAGTTCGTCTTGGGGTTAAAAATTCGACAAGTAGTCGAATTGGTTTTCCGTAAATTAGTTTATGTGTTGATGACTGCAGGTCGTCTCGCCATGCGGCTTTGATACCTAGTCAGACTGTTGTTAAGACTTCTGACGTAGCTTCATAACAGGATTGAGAGGATGCGTGTGCTGTATCGGACAGCGTAAAGACGTACGAACTGAGTTTTGAGAGGTGGGACCCCGACTTGTGTTTGTACCTGCATCTAACAGGTGGTACCTCGAAGACTTCGGACCGACAGTTCCAAGACGAATGCGTGCGCGAGCATGGTGCTCCAGCGCGTTTATGATAGGCAATGGACGTCGTAACCGGTCCTCGCAAGCTTCGTGACGTGTGTGGGCGAGCATGTGCGTCGAAGATTTGGGTCGTAAGAAGAAGAAGGCGCTCCTTGATCTGGTGGTCCTCTGAAGCAGAGATGCACTCGTCAAAGACAGCGAGTGAAGTGTTGTAGTCGGAGAATGCAGCAGGGTTGACTTGGAAGTTGTTGCAGTGTTGACGTTTTATTGTAGCGGTTGCTGTTTTTTTGAGCTGGTTGTTGATGAAACGGCTTTGTTGCATTGTCCATCATCCAAAGCGATGAGATGGGTTACATGGCCAAAGAAGCGTTGGCGGACGGAACGATAGTAGGGTTGTGTTGTCAAATGTTTATGCCGTGCGTACAATTGATGTTGCGGCAAATGAATGTGGAAGCGGTTAAATGCTTGCAGGGTGGATGGCCGAACAAACAAGAAAAATTGTGCATCTATACTGGCGTTTTGGTTAGCGGCTGTGCTACCCAAATGCAGCTTCCATGGCGACGACGGCGTCTATCTTCCCATCGTGTCGAAGGTGGGGTTATCACCACTTTGGAACCCGACGTGATGGAAAGATAATATGATATTGACCACACTACGATACACTGTATAAGGTACTGTGCCGAAAATTGTGAGTACTACTGTATGTATACACTCATACTACACGGTCTAATTAACACTATTTATACGTTTTGTTATCTGATACCTCGGCAAAAAATGCGTATTTGAGAACAGCTGCCACTGCATATTTCGCAAGGCCATTTTGCGCGCGATCTAGATAAATATGAAAAACTATTATTGCAAATGGATATATTTTGAAAAATTTAATCGTTGCATAATTCAAATGTTGTTGGCAAAATATATACAAACCTACTTCGAATTCAAACTGTAATTGAGTGTGACCCATGTTACCATTTGCAAAACGAATGTCAAAACAATCCAACAAGTAAAGAAAAAAAATTATATTCATAACCAGTTACGAAAAATATAAGTTTTCGTAAGATACGAAAAGTGGACCATTTTGGCAGTTACTTTGATTATAAAAAATGTTATTTCATATGTCTAGAAAAAAAAATTTTAGTTTTGCCATAGTTAAAATATTGTTTAGTATAATATCTTACTTCACACACTTATATTATGGTTTTACGATAGCAAAATTAACATTATAATAGGTACATTTGGTTTTTTTTATAGAAAATTAACCCATTTTCATATCAAATGCAACACCCAGAAAAATTAATGCTACGAATTTCAGAATGTTTCTTTAATATTAAAGATTAAATGATGAAACTTACAAAAAAATGAACAAGAAGAAGAACTATTAATGTGTTGGGCTTCTACACAGAGCAATTTATTTGTAGCGGTATGCTTTGGATCAGGTGGTCTATGTTCTCTTATCTTATTCCAAGTTTCAGATCATCTAAATTGTTAGGCGGTCCTGGCATCCTTTGAAAACGAGAATCCATCATGATCTAATAATTAACCTGTAAATTCTGAACACCCTGTAAAGAGATCTTTAATATTTAACTTTACAATACATTCATCTAATATCCAACTAATTAGACTTAAGAGTAAATTTGTTATTGGATTAGAAAATATTGGGTTTTTTTTGATACTTCATATTTTAAGAAAAGTCGTCGTAACACTCAGAACCTTTATAAAATTATACCTTATTTTTTACGAGCACTAAAAAATACAAAAGATACACTTTTTAGGACATAGTGTATATTTCAAAATAATTTTAAAATGTAAAATTTATCGACCTGCAAGCTACTAAAATGACAAAACTTGTAAAACTTTTACTGTTTCGCTATGAATATCAGTCCCGTTGGTGGTGATTCACCCTGTATAATCGAGAATTTTTGGTAATCTTATATAACTTACAAAATACAGACGTGGGATTCTTTATTGTCAAATTTTAATTTAGCCCAATGGAACTCCTTACTAATAGAATACGGTTTTCTGAAACGAACCCTGGATAGTTTGACGGTACAAGGTAAATATAACAATTAGTAGTACCTAAGAGCCGAGTGTCAGAAATATTGCAACACCTGCATGATGTGACTTCTAGAAGACACTTTGGTGTAAAGAGAAACTTGGGAAAGTAAGAGAACGGTTGTATTGGGTAAACTGTAAAGAAGAAGTTAAGGAGTAGTGCCGCAAGTGTGTTCTGTGTGCATCAGATAACGACCCAGTAAAGAAGAGGAAAGCACCTATGAAACAATACAATGCCAGAAACCTGTTTGAAAGAATAACAATTGACATAACAGGTCTGTTTTTTTTGGAAGTGATGCTGGAAACAAATACATTTTGGTGGCAATGGATTATTTTGCTAAATAATTGGAAACTTAAGCCATACTAAATAAAATAATGCTAGTCAAAGAGTTTTTTGGCCGTTCTAGAGTTTCCTTGAAACTGCAGTCATACCAAAGGCAAAACTTTAAGTCAACCTTATTCCGAAACGTCTGTCGACCGTTTGGAATCAAGAAGACCAGAAAGATCTCTCTTCACCTCCAATCAGACAGTATTGAAGAACGGATTAATAGACGCTGAGTAAATATCTGGTCAAGGTTGTCGGGGAGCATCAGAAACATTGGAATCAATATTTCATTTATTTGTGACGGCGTACCGATCATCCGTTCACGATCTCACCTTCAAACGTCTGCCTGCTTAATACTTTGTCGATTGCGATCTCTAACTTGGATGTAGACCTGAAGAAAAAGTTGCAGGGGAAGATTATGTCAGCAAACTCTCAAAGAGGTTGGATGATATACTTGACACTATCAAAGCAACATCCATGTTGCGAGCGATCGGATAAAGGTATGGTACAACGTTTAATTCCAAGGAAACAGTCTTGTATCATTATACAATCCCCAAAGAAAGCGTAGGTTGTCCCCAAAGGTGCAAAGACAATGGGAAAATCCGTACAAATTTATAGTCAGACTGAATGACGTCATTTACTGTATCCAAAAACTACCTAAGAGAAAACCGAAAGTAGTACATTGTGATCGTCTAACCACATACACTGGTAACAACAACGCGACACCAGTCTCAATTGGACAAGAGTAATAACAAATAAGACACGAAACTAAGGGTGTGAAAAAGACTTACATCAATTTATGGAAATATACGGAGGTTAACCAAGGCAAGGTTTGGAGTTACGACTGAGGTTCAACAACCATAGTCTTGTTGATGTACCGGAAGAAAATTTCCTTGCGCATTGTGTAGCTCGAGATCTGTGCAAGTAGACTGTAGACTAGCAGGGACTTGGCCGAAATGAACCGTATTCTCATTACCGTCACGGCCCATTCTACAGTTGCCGAAGGCTTAAATGCTGTTCTGGGACAGAAAGGGGCAATGTTAACGCCACTAGAGTTACTAGAATAAGTTAGAATGATGGCTTTCTAGAACTTTTTGTATTCTATAAACGGTTATTCAAGTAGTGTAAGTTGTCATTGAATAATAATAATATTTATTCATATTATAGAAACTGTACGTTAAAATAAATATTGTTCTTAATAGTGTTGTGTTTAATCACCTCGCGATAGTAAATGCGGGAAAACAAACAATAATAATCGTAACAATATGGTGAAATGAAAAATGGTGTCAAAAGATAAATTTAAACCTATTTCTACAGTTTATAGAAAACCAACACTAATAAATATAATGATAATAAAAAGAAAACTATTTAAATAGAGTTAGTATACCGTGTGTCTCTGGCAAGACGCAACATAGGACTTTTACTATAGAAAAAGTTAATTTGATCTATTATTGCTATCAAAATTTCGAATTGTTGTATACGCTATACGTTACGACATTTTGTTGAAGTTAGAAAAGAGCGCAAAGTGCAGAATGTCTAAACTTCCTTCAAATGTAAATATTATTCTTTAAGTTTGTAAAAACGTAAGTATTTAGTATTTGATGATTTTACGAAAATTCTAATCAATGTTCAGTTGTCTTCCATATTTTATAATAGCTATTGAAGTACTTACTTACAGAAGTTTCGTTGCATGTTTGAAATTCTTTTTGCTGGCATATTAAAAAAAAGTTCCACAATTTTATCTTTTAAAGACTCAATTGTGTCGTGGGGGTCTGTCGATGCAAATCTTTGAAGATATATAAGGCCATAAAAAGAAGTCGTTGGAGGATAAATCTGGTGATCTTAGTGGCCAAGTAACCTCTTTCAATCCAGGTCCTAGGGAGTGCTTCAGTTAAATGTATCTATCATGCTGATACCACACAACTACATCTTCTTCAGCTACTTCATCTAATGGGGGTAAAATTTGCTGCATCAATAAATTTCTATACTTATCGGCAGTAAGTGTCCCTTCAATAAAAAATGGGCCTATTATGGTATTAGATAATGTTTCAGTCCAAACATTCACATTTTGGGGATATTGTGTGTGCTTTTTGAGAGTTCCAATAACAAAAGTTTTGATTGCTTGGTGTTCTATTTGTAACAATTTATTATGTAGAATTGTTAATAATAATAAGATTTGCTTTTGGGTTGCTATATATATATATATATATATATATATATATATATATATACAGGGTGATTCAGCTAACCCGTTTATTAAAAGTTTATGGACTTCCCGTTATAATATTTGTTTAAAAATTTGGAATAGGGGTTTGCTCAAAAAGTTCTATTTAATTAAAATAGTCCAGCTTTTCTAGCACTTCCGGTTACACCGGAAGTGGCTACTAACTTTCTTATTTTAACTGGAATGATATGCTTTTTTTGTCTATTTTGATTCTACGCTAAAATTTGAGTTACTTACATGTAGGACAACCTATATGAAAAATCAATAGTTTTTGAGATATTCTCATTTTTTGAGAAAAATTGGTTTTGTAGTATTGTTTTCAAACGCTTGTCAATGATTGAAAAAGAAAGTTATAGTAACAAAATTTGGGCTATACTTAGGAGGACTGTTAAGTTTTTAAATGATGTGTAATTTGACATCTCATTATTTACAGGGTGTTCAAAATGTTTGGTTAAATCTGACTAACTTCAACTGCCCAAAAGTCAATTTTTTTAAATGGAACACCTTATATCTTGTTGCTCTATGTGATGGAGAATTAAGTGGTCTTTCAATCTTCATAAGGGTTTCCTATACCTATCTGTTACCATTTTCCTGCTATCGATGTATTTACATTCGACCCACAATATTTCTCTATTTTATTAAATAATTTCTGACTAGTGGCCTGTGGAAATTAAAACAATGTGCCTTATTTATCAAAGTTGTAAACGTCGACGTGACACATTATACACGATATAGAAATCCACCAAGAATATTCGAATGAAAACATATTAAGTTTATTTATTATTCATGGAGAATGTTACAATTAACAAAAGATATCCACACTTGCGACCTCTAAATAAAAACTACGTTTAAGAGAATAGAAGCAAATTTTAAACAATTTGGAATTCAATGTACTAGAACACGCCCCAAGGTAGTCACCGGTGATGAAGACAACGAAATGAATGTATTGGCATATTTTAATGCTGCGTCTGAAGATTTGGGACTGTCCTACTCGGCGATACAGAAAATTTTGGCACGACTTAAAATGCATGCTTTTTCTATTATAAAACTACAAGCTTTCCGCCCATACGTCGTGTAGCATTTAGTGAAAGCATTTTATTGAAAACGCAGGAAGACCCAAATTTTTTGAAAAAAATTATTTGGACCGATGAGTCAAAATTTAGTAGAGAAGGAATCATTAATAGGAAAAATTGGCATTATTGGGCAGAACAAAATCCTCGAATGGTGCGCGAAGGTAACTTTCAAGACACATTTAGTTTTAATGTTTTTTGCTTAATTATGGATAATCGTGTTTGTTTTGAAGTGTATGACGAAAATTTAAATTCTCGCAAATATTTAGAAATGCTTAGAAGAGTGGTTTCAAATGTTTTGGAAAATTTACCCCTAAATCTTCTAAATTCATGTTGGTATTAAATGGATGGTGCTCCAGCCCATTCAACCCATGAGGTTTATTAAGAATTATCCCATATGATCGAAGATCGTTGTTTTGGACGCAATGGTCTATCTCTATGGCCTCCCAAATTACCGGACCTAACACCCCTGGATTTTTTTGTATGGGGGTATGTCAAGACTAAAGTCTATTCAAGGCCAGTCCATAACAGAGATGACTTATTACATCGGGTTCGAACTGCCTTCGCTGAAGTAGATGTGCAAATGGTTCAAAAATCCACAATAGCTGAAGTTAACAGAAGAGTTTTATTGTGCTTAGAAAACCACGGATGGCATATCGAACAGTTGCTAAATTAATAGATAAATTAATTTGCTTCTATTTTTTGAAATATAATTTTATTTAGAGGCTATAAATGTAGATATCTCTCGTTAAGCAAACGGCAAGTTCTTTCAATAATCTTGTAACATTCTTCATGAATAAAAAATAAATTTAGTATGTCTTCATTTGAATATTCTTGGTGGATTTCCATATCGTGTATGATGTGTCACGTCGATGTTTACAAGTTTGATAAATAAGGCACATTGTTTTAATTTCTACAGGCCACTAGTCAGAAATTATTTAATAAAATAGAGAAATATTATTGTGTCGAACAAATACATCGATAGCAGGAAAATGGTAACAGATAGGTATAGGAACTCTTATGAAGATTGAAAGACCACTTAATTCTCTATCACATAGAGCAACAAGATACAGGGTGTTTTATTTAAAAAAATTGACTTTTGGGCAGTTGAAGTGAGTTAGATTTAGCCAAACATTTTGAACACCCTGTAAATAATGAGATGTCAAATTACACATCATTTAAAAACTTAACAGTCCTCCTACGTATAGCCCAAATTTTCTTACTATAAATTTCTTTTTCAATCATTGACAAGCGTTTGAAAACAATACTACAAAACAATTTTTTCTCAAAAAAATGAGAATATCTCAAAAACTATTGGTTTTCATATAGGTTTTGCTACATGAGTAACTCAGATTTAGCGTAGAATCCAAATAGACAAAAAATATATCATTCCATTTAAAATAAGAAAGTTGGTAGCCACTTCCGGTGTAACCGAAAGTGCTAGAAGAGCTGAAATATTTTAATTAAATAGAACTTTCAAGCAATCCCCTATTCCAAATTTTTAAACAAATATTTCAACGGGAAGTCCATAAACTTCTAATGAACGGGTTAGCTGAATCACCCGGTATATTTAATTCTTCTAACTTTACATTTAACATTTCAAACGTGCAGAGTTCAGTATGGTCGCACATATCTTTAGATTGTGGAAACGCGGAGCACATTCATTTTGGGGGATATCGAATGGATCTTTCGAGTTAGACCGTATAAATATTTGTTAATTAAAAATACAACAAATACTTACAATTTATATTAACCTTAATTGGGATCTTCTAAACAGTCAAAGATAACTGAAATTAATTATAAATTGTGCAAGACAATACTTAAATAAATATTTAAATCAATTAGATTTAGATTTTGCCGATTATTAATTTCGGGTAAGTGTTACCATTTTTATTAAAACAAATCAAGGTTTTGATTTTCTTCTAAAATATTTTAGCGTCTTGATATGGCCTATAAACTCTCTGATTTTTTGACCATTTGGAATTGCAACTCCGCAACTTCTGTGTCTATCTCGCTGATAAGATTTTGGATTACGAGTTACAACTCTGCAGCTTCCATTTCCTGCAAGGGGTAATAATTAAAATACTAGCAAACAAGGTCAGGCACTTTTATTACCTATTTTATATGAACGAGTTTTCCAATTTTAGGCAACGCGGGATACTTCAATACAGCGTATGTGTAAAATCAGTGACGTACCATCAATGTCTGTCAAAATAGGCAGCTCAAAATCCGTACAAACGCCAATGGTGGAACTAAAAAAAATGTGGTACATTAAAACATGCTTTTTGCACGTAGTACATACATTATGTCAAATTTTATTAAAATATCTAAACGACACTATTTGACCTCTGACTTTGATAGTATTCCACTGATTTCTCTTAAATAAAAATTATTTTTAAAATCCCCAATAATTTTGGATAGAAATAAAAAAATGTGGTACATTAAAAAATGCTTCTTTATACGTAGTACATACATGTGTAAAACTTGTTTTTTTAAAATTAATTATTTATTTATGGTTTTCAAAGAACAACTTTTAATGATCAGGATGTAATGAGTTATAAACAGTAAAGGTGCTTTGCTCACCTATTGAAGCACAACTGGGTAACTTCCAAATTGATCATACACAGCTTCCTTCTGGACTAAAGAAATGGGATCTTTTCAGGAGTAGGAAAATGGAACAAGAACAACAACATTATTGCCTACTGTTACTTAGAAATATATTTTTGGCGGACTTATTCCGGCACCTGCCGGGGGAGGTAGAAGCTCATCCTGCTTCTACACTCCCCTCCCATAAACTTTTCTATCACCTACCGAATTGCCTAATTTATTAAACCAATATTTTTCTAAATCTCTTGACCTACCCTTACGTAGTCTCTGTCTACCTACATATCTTAAAAACTATAAATTTATCCATGATCATGGTAACCAGCACCACCGGCCATGGCCTGCAAGCACTTTTACTAACTGAGACTAGAACATCCCGCATGTAGCCTGCAAGCCCATCTCAATAATGCACATCCGGCGTTTAGCATGTAGGTGCTTCAATTAACTGAGACTAGAGCATTCGCATGTAGCCTGCAAGCACATCTCAATAATGCATATCCGACGTTTAGCCTGCAGGTGCTTTAAAAAAAATTGATACTAGAGCATCCGGCATACAGCCTACAAGCTCATTTTTGTATTACACAAGATCCCCAAAACCATTTCACTATTTGATCTTTAATTTTTATATGACACATATATTTATTTTGACACTTCAATTATTTATCAGCCTGTTTTTTTTTTAATTATTTTTTACCAAAGTGTAACACATATATCGTAGTTGATACTGCGTTATGTCGTATGTCAAAATAAACAAGTCTTCAGGAGGTAAAAAAAATCGAATATTTTCGTTACTTTAAGAGTAATAATTTTAGAAAATATGGAGATCAGACTGTGCTGTTACTTTTATTGTGAATGACAGTTGGTTATGAACAGTTATTGTATTCCTGGGTTATGTTTACATACGACATATTGATTCTAAAAATTGGCTAATTTCATCTGACATAAGATATTTTGCCGTTTCATGTTTTAATGAAAAACACTTAAATTGTTTTTTTTTATTTTATTAAATTAGTAAGTACATATAGTGACTAATTAAAACTTTTAAAAAACTAATTAAAATCTTTAAAACAAAAACTATAGCCAAGCATGGTTGAACAAAGTAATCAGTGTAATCACTAAATCCATTATTTTTGGTGTTTGAAGCTGAACGCAAATGAACACATTCTTCAAATGAAGTACAATTTAGATGGATTAAAGTGTCATAAAAAGTGTGATAGTCTGCAGGCATTAACAATTTGAGTTCTTGCAGGTGCAAAAATTTTGACAACTCAATAGCACATGGTGACTTATATAACGGTGGATGTTCGGCAGGGTAAGATTTTTGAGAGGGACGTCTGGGTCCACAATCTGTAAAGTTCAGTTTGTACCGAATAATGCTTTCTGGCAACTACTGTAGTGCACAAATGTCAGTCACACACGGATCTCCAGTTTTAGAGCCAGGTCGATTACTGGTATAAATTGTTGAGTCATATTTAAAAAAATCTTGATGTAATGACATTGCATGGCGACGGCTTTTCTCTGGCTGTTCTAATAATATGTATATAATCAGCAGTAATAAAATCGTCCCGTTTTCGTCCTAACTTCCTTTCTATAGTGCTGTGAATGGAGTCAACCTCCATCTGGGTATGACCCACTTTCAAATATTTTTGTTCTATCGTTATATTTTTTCTCTATAGAAAACTCGAGAAGACAATTTGATAACTTACTATTTCGATTTTGATAACAACAGCCGTCGCTCCATATTACAATTTTGAAGGTTTGATCGCCAGAGAAGGTTGCAGATTCTTTGTCTTTATTCTTCTCTTCTCGTGCTTGATTTTTTCTAGTGATGTGTGCTTAATAAAGATTGTCATCTAAATTTCCATTTTTGTCCATCATACATGAATTACACTGGTCCTTTTTCGGAGAGTAGATGACGAGATTCATAGAATTGAACACTTTCATGAATGTTCTCTAGGAAGATACCTTTCTACTTTCTTGTTCACAGGTTTTACGGAATACGCCATATAAATGCATATTCTATATTGATTCCAAATAAATTTTTCGACTTGATGATGATGAACAACTTTCTGATAATCGGTTTCTAAAAAGTGTTCCTTTTCTAGAACAGTGGGAGTTTTATCGATGGTAATAGTAAGAAATAAGCTATATATTTGCGGTTATAGAATATACATTAAAAAGTACGAGTTACTTTAAAGTTTTAAACCTCTTGACTGATCAATTTAGACGCATAGTTTAGCAAATTACATAAATAAAAGTAAAACTATTTTCAACGTTAAATAATGATCAGTTGCACAAAACCTTCACGTGGATGACATACGACTAACTGCAGTACCCAATTGACTACTGTTGTGACATTGACTGTATTTGATACACACGCCTTCCCAACTCTCTATTGGTTGTTCACATAGGATCTTTTGCAGATACGTAGAACCGCTTTTTGTGATTACTTTGGCACTATAACCCCAATGTGACATTTTTTTGACATACGACCTATTGCAGTGTCAACGACGATATGCCAAATTTCATTAAAATATTTAAACGAAACCATTTAACTTGCCTATGTTAACAGACATTGATGGTAAGCCACTGATTTAATCTTAAAATAAAAATTATTTTTGTAATTCGAAATCATTTCTAAACAATTGTGATCCCTTGATTTTTTTCAATCCGATGCACGGTTTTTATCTAAAAAAATAAAATCAATTTCTCTGCATGGTGATATTGTCATATTAATGATAGTGTTATGATCATGAAGAGAAACGGTTTTTATTATTTTTAAGAAAACCGTGCCTTGCATTGAAAAAATTAAGTGATTAAATTTGCTTAGGGATGCTTGGGGATTTCAAAATAATTTTTATTTTAACAGAAATCAGTCGCGTACCATCAATATCGGTCAAAAATAAGCAGGTTAAAATCCGTACGAACGCCACTGGTGGAAATAAAAAAAAATTGTTTTACATTAAAAAGTATGCCAAATTTCATTAAAATATCTAAAGTGGTATTGCAGATGTTAATAATAAATGATTTATTTTTAAAACTTTACCACCCTACCTCAAAAGTTAAGACGTTAAGGACCGTACGTTTATCTGAAGTTTTCTTCTTAAAATAGACCCAAAAATCGCTCTCTCTTAAATATTAATATTCAATTAGAAAACACCTTGTATATTTACTTTGGTATAATTTTTATAAGTACTTCTTGATGCGTTAAATTTAGTCAATTAACTTTTAGCAACAAAATTTTTGTTAGTGATATGATACGAAAGCAGTATATTTGTTGAATTTATTATTAATAAAAAAAGAAATCATTAGTAAATGATAAAATTTTTAATGTGACAAGTTTCAATTTATATAATATGTTGTTATTATTATAATTATAATTTTTATTTCAGTCATACTTATTGATCGATTTGTATTTGTTAAGCGCGAAAAAAGTATAACATCAAAATCTTATTCTCTCTATTACCCAGAAAATTTGTGCGAATTTTCGTGTTTTAGTTTAATTTTATTAAAAAATTAATATAGACAAAAGGAATTAATTTCAGTGTTATTTATATTGTGTACTTAATATTATAGCTCTACTTGTGTTAAAACTTGAAAACCACATAATAAGTAGTAAAGGATTGTATGTAAACTTTCTGAAGAAAATTACAAACTACTACGTTCGTAGCTGATTAAAATGCAAACAAATTCAAAACAACTAAATGAAAATGAAATGGGTAACGAGGATTAACCAGAAAATATCATTATTAAAAATGTATCTTTAAAATTACTATTTGAATGTACTGACTTAATTATATTACGATTTTGTATAATTAATACGTTAATAAATATAGGTATTTAATTCAGTTTCAGCAGATGTATCTTAATTATACTGAAAAAAAGTAATTTAAGTGGTACATGGGCGTGAAGTTTAAAATAAATGCTTTTTATTGTACGGGTAAACGAATTACTTGAAAATTCCAGGTGAGTTAATATTACGTCTATATAATCTAGCTTTGTTTAATGGCAACCTAAATTTAAATAAATTCTACGGTATAATTGTTGACAAATTACAAGTTAATATGTAATAATTTACAATTAATTTTAATTCGTGTTCATGCATATTTATGATACAGTTGTATAAAGTCATAAATAATAACTTACGTCAAAATCCAGACCGCTCATTTTGCATTAATATTGCGATATATAAAGTAGCAGGTTTTCTGAATTATTCTTTACCCGGGGTTACTAATATTACAGTTATTATCTCGGTGTAAGCTAAAAATGCGAAGAGATAATAGAAATAAGTACTTGCAAAGCGAAACGGTTGTAAGACTATAAGATCCTCTATAATTCACAAATAAGTGCTTCTGTATTTGCATTTTTATTTTCATTTGCATTACTTACTACCGTATGTTAACATTACCTTTATTCATAACAAGAAATCCAGATTTAATAACACGCGATATCGTGCAATTTCAAATTTGTTCTACCGCTTTCTTTAATTTATCTTAAAAATGTTTTGTAATAGAAGGTGATACAAGAAGAAAAAAAACAAATTATACGTGTCACTGGCGCAGGTGGGCATTGTACAAAGTAATCCTAACTGTTCGTAGAAACTTCTTAAGTGCGCGACAAAAAAATCCCTTATTAAAATACTTCTCAAGCATCCCATGGGATTTAAACATTTTCTTTCGGCGTTTTAAGTATCTTTTATAATTCTACCCACATAATAATGCAACGAGCTCAAACATACCTTGAAACTTTGTAATGCTTATGAATTGCTTTAATCACTTTTTAAAAAGAAAATGGCGATTTATTGATGTTCGATCGGTTTCAGTTGATAAGCTTTAATTATCCGACACATGATACTTTCATATCTAAGTGTGTCGGATTTTATGCTCTCGTCTTTTTCATTTTATGATATATAAGCCCGAAAAATGAGCTAGAAATTGTAGATGCAAAGAACCCACGTAACTTCTAGTTATATAGGTATTATTTTACACCTTTTTGTAACTCCGAACATAAATAAAGAATAACCTGGCGTTTTATATTCTCCATAAAACTCTACTTTGTGTTGAATAATCTTCAAATTGCCTGGGAGCACATTTGAGTATGAAATATGCGTCCACGGAAAGTTGAAAAGGCTCGGAAAATGGAGACGAGAAGCGGCCAAGTGTAGAAGCGATGAGGCGAACATCACATTAGCACAATGCTGCTCTGCTGGATGCTGGAAAACGATTCTAAGCGAAAATTTATCTGTACATTTTCTTTCTTTATTCAACTTTAAGCTAGCTTTATGAAAAACTCAATTGTTTCTGAATTGTCTTGGGTACGGAGACAGAATGGATGGCGACAAAGTTTGTTGTCTAGAAGGATTACTTTCTAGATAAGACTCTTCACTCGGTTTCCTACTTGAAATGGCGCTGGATAGCGCATTATACAAATTCACTCCCTTATTCTGTAGCCCTTTGTTCAGTCAATGTGCCTGGGGCTTTGCATTGAAGTTGCAATTAAGTTGAGTAAGGAGTAGGGTTATCGGGGCAGTAAAGTTTCGCTACTATTCTCGCTAAAGTTGTCATCGTTGATGCGCATTAATTTGTGCTGGTAATTTTACAACCCCATTCGTGTTTATTTTAAATCGCTCTTCATCTCAAATGGAACAATACATTTGTCAGTTAGATAAGTTTATGTGTTTCTACAACAGCATTACTCGAGAAATACTAGTTTATGTTGTCCTAGCGAGCAATTTCGTTAAAAGGCTTTTTCGTGCAAAAATCTCGTTACACAAATCGTGCTTTAATATTCAATAATTAATGTTTAAACGAGGGAACTTGTAACGAAAATTACTAACCATTTATTTATTCAATTACCCCCGTTTAATTAACTTCGATTTCATTACTTTTTAAGCTAAAGGGCGTTTTTTTTACACTTCATTACTGAAAATAGAGTTGGAGATAAATCATATTAGATATGTTGCAATCCCACCAATTTAATGCAGCTTAGAACTCAAAGAAAAGCTGTAGGAATGCAATAGTTTACTAGTTCTATAACCCAGTGAAACTGACAAATTCTTAACTTTTCCTACACATAATAAATATACTACTACAATTAATCACAAACAGCAGTATTCAATAGACGCGACTACATTTTGACTAACGCTTAACTAGCTTAGTCAGTTCGAAATTGTATTCATAGAGAATTTTAAAGTTTGAATAAACTTAATCGTCGACTAGTGAGTCACTAGAGCCAGTTGTACAATCTTAAAGTTAACTATTATAATGACAACAATTATCGCCTAGCAAATTAAACCAAAGTTAACTTTTAGCAGATATTGTACAACTGGGACATTAACCTTAATTTTTGTGTATTGCCGTATTTTTTGTTAGACTTTAAAAATAGAAACTTGTTATACAGTTGGAACTATATAAAAAACCTTTTTAATATCGATTTTTTTTAATAAAGTTCGTCTTAATAAAAAGTTTTGCATCATCTAAAATTTAAAATGTGACCATCAGTAATCAATTTTTTGAAGCTGTGTAAGAGGTTTGTCAAAAAATATGAATTGTGTTGAAAAGTCAAGTACCATTATTTTTTACAAAACAAAATAATGTTATAATAAAAAGTTGTTTTGAAGTAAAAATTATATCATAATGCGAAATTACATCAATTTAGCATAAAAAATCAGGTTTGCTGATGATTTACTTTTACATTATACAGTGAGGACGAAAAGTCAGCCCCCCCCCCCTTAACTTTTGTCCATTTGAATTTGAAAAGCTCAAATTAACACAGTGTACACAAAAAATTGAGTTCTTTCATATGGTACTCATTACAAATGTGACAGCTCAAAATTGTTTGAGTAGGTTTCATAACCTCAAAAATCTTAAATTAGAGTAGGGGTCGAGTGGGGTCTCAAACGAAAGCTTATTTAAATTTGCATACAGTTATGGGGTTTAAAAGCAAAATAATCAACTTATCGCTAGCTGGCAACAAGAACACTTTAAAGAGTTTTTCGGCTTAGTAAATTCAATAAGCAGGTTTGCTCCTATTCCATATCCATGGCAACATTGGTAACCATATGAACGGTCAATATTTAAGACAGCTTAGTTTGAGAAGTACATATTTAAACGTAGTTTAAAACGTCAAACAAGTATCATTCGTATCTTGTTATTAGAATTCTTAACTATGCAAAGAGAATTAATAGAAAAAGTTGAAGCCATTATAATCTTCGGAGAAGATGTTCGTCCTTCTATTTCCGAAGAATTGCAATTGAATATTTTGGCGAGTGCTGTTGAAAATCCCACTGCTACCACAAATTTTATTGCGGAGCAGCAAGGTAGTTGTAAGAGTACAGTTAAAAAGTATTAAAAAAAACAAGTTTCATGCGTACAAACTTAAATTTGTACATGAAATTAATGAAGATGATTCTGACAGACGAATGGAGTTTTGCGAACAGATAATAAATAACATAAGAGAAGAACCTGATTATTTGGGCCGCATATGTTTTTCTGATGAATGTACATTTTTTCTAAATGGAGAAGTTAACAGGCAAAATGTGAGGTACTGGTCGGACACTAATCATCATCAGTTTAGGGTTACTAGCACTCAGTACCCTCAAAAGGTGAATGTTTGGTGTGGGATAATGGGGGACATATCATTGGTCCGTATTTTCTGGAAGGAAATTTGACTGGGGAAATGTATCTCCAATTATTAGAAAGGCAAATATTTCCAAGAATACAAGAAATCGCTCAAGAAAATCCAGAATTCCATAGAGTAACTAGCTATCAACATGGTTAATTCTCAATTTATCATTATTTTTTAGGATATTATCTTTCAACAGGATGGAGCTCCCGCTCATTATTATTTAAATGTAAGAGACTATCTCGATAATAATTTCCCAAACCGGTGGATTGGTCGAAGAGTTTTTAAGTGGCCTGCCCGATCACCCGATTTAACCCCATTAGATTTTTTATGGGGTTATTTAAAGTCAAAAATATACAAAACTGAAGTGCAAACAATAGAAGAGTTGCGTTTTAGAATAACTGATCAATGCAGACAAATTAATGATGAAGTTTTAAGGAATGTACGTAGAGAAACTGAAGAAAGGTTGTATCATTGTCTTGGAGTCGCAGGCGGTCGCTTCGAGCATCTGCTTTAATAATAGTTTTAGTTAGTTTTCTGATGTCAACCTTACTTTTTGTTCTGTTTAAAGTAGTTTCCATAGAAAAACAATAATATTACTTGACACTAATGCTTTTACCGGCATGGCGTTTTTTCATTTTATTTTAAAGCGTTTTAAGATTTTACTCCAAAACTTCACAGTTGTATGCAAATTTAAATAAGCTTTCGTTTGAGACTCCACTCGACCCCTACTCTAATTTAAGATTTTTGAGGTTATGAAACCTACTCAAACAATTTTGAGCTGTCACATTTGTAATGAGTACCATATGAAAGAACTCAATTTTTGTGTACACTGTGTTAATTTGACCTTTTTAAATAAAAATGGACAAAAGTTAAGGGGGGCTGACTTTTCGTCCTCACTGTATACACATAATAATAAAGTGGATATGTCGAAGCTTTAGTAGTTTGAATTAAAATTTAACTATGTTTGTTTCTGTATAAATATGTAGTGTTTGTTTATTAAATATTATTTGTATGAGTTTTCCTATTTCTAAAATAAATAATTGTTATGAATTCATTACAATTTAAATTGCAAGATTGTTCAAAAACATTAACAAATAGAAAGAGTAACGTATTTTTATTTTTGTTAATTCTAAACAATTAGTCTTTATAAGATTCCTCTGTATTGTACAAAATCATGGCATTTTACTCTTGAGCAAAATTCTTATTTTTTGACAAACCTCTTATACGGCTTAAAAAATTGATATCTGACTGATGTATTTTAAGTTTTGGACCATAAACAAGTTTTTAACAAAAATAACTTTTTTTCAAAAACCAACAATAAAAAAGTTTTTTATATTCCAGCTTAAGCAGGTACACTGTCTATCTTTTTTTTGTCTATTTATATTTTTGTAGGATGTAGGCCTCTCCAAGAGTCTAATATAATTTAGTGTATATATTTAATAAAAATTAATAACTAAATTAATTCACTTATTATTCCGCACGGGTAACAATTTTATTAGTTATTGGAAGACATGGAAAATGTGTAGTACGTGAGAAAGGTATTGTAGATAAGAAACAATCAAGAACCAATACATTAATTAACAAAATATTTGAATGAGGGTATTATGGTTTTTGAGCTATTGAACCGTAGTTTATTGAAACTCCCTCTTCTTCTTCCAGAAGTTTCGTTTGCTATTGCGGCTTTCTCAGTAGCGTGGTTGTAGAACTCGTTTCAAGTATCTGATTATTGTTTCTTCTGCTACACTATTTTAGTCTTGGTAGTAACACTTTAGGACTCATGGGCGGATGGTAGGTGATATTGTAACTCATGGCTGACTGATCTTCCGTGTTAGGCAATGGTTTAGTCTTTTTAAGGGTTGGATCTCAGATTCTGTTAACACGGATATCCTCTTTTTTTCTGTCAAAATTTAACCCAACTGGGCCGCTAGGAGGCCGGAAATTATTCTTCAGCTTTATAATACCAAAAAAACTCAAATTATAAATTATCACCTTTATTAACAAAAATTGGATAAGTATGTGATTAATAAGTGTGATAAGGAAAAATGAATATTACATTTTTTAATATGATATGTTATGTGCAGTTCCACGAACGTAATATACAGGTTGTATTTTAAAATCGCCGACAACGAAAACTGAAGATTGTATGATCCAAAAAAGACAATAAGGTGTTTAAAAAATAATCGTTTTGAAGTTTTTTTGAGATATCCCAGAAAACACAACAGATATTAAACTGATATTTGGTGAACGTAAATATTCAACTAAGTACAGTTAATGAGGAGGGTTTGAGATTCAACACCTAATTCTGCAAATAAAATCATATTTAGTATTTTTCTATTCGGCACTCTGTTTTTGAGATATTTGTATTAACATAAACGATAACACAAATGTTAATGCAAATATCAAACTCTCCTCATTAACTGTACTTAATTGGATATTTGCGTGTATCAAATTTCAGTTTAATATCTTTGGTAATTTTTAGAATATTTAAAAAAAACTTCAAAATAATTATTTTTAAACACCCTATATGTCGGTTATAAAGCATCATAACAATTTTTGTATTTTTTTGGATCATAGAATCTTTAGTTTTTGTTTGTCGATGATTTCAAAATACACTCTGTGTATTTCTGCCATTCTCATAATCATTTATTAATATCAAAGAATTTGGGTGTTAGCACGATATCTTCTTTGGCTTTGGATGTGTTGTTGACTACTGACATATTGTTCATCCGCAATTCGTTCAAACTTTGTTCCCTTTTTAATGCCGAAATAAATTTCCATATGTTTGGGTGTTGTGTAGACAGTTGAATTTGGAAATCTCGATGCCACCCTTCTACTGAATTGTTTGTTTTTGGAAGTTCATGGTGTATACCTTAAAGCAACTCCACATGTTAAACGCAAAAATAGGCGGGTACCGCTGACACCCACGCTTTTGTGGGCGTCCGATCTACATATCTTCAAAATAATCTGATCGAAAAAAATATTTTGTTCACAAATAATCTCAAAGGCCTCAGTTATATCTTGCGTTGGAACAAATGCCAATGCTGACAGCAGTTTTAACGTCAACGCAAATTCTGTATTTGTTTTGTATTTCCATTTTAAGAGGTGAAAGAAGCATCCGCGATGTAGAATTTCTGGATACTCAATTTGAACGGGATTTATCATTGCTAGTTCGAAATCCGTCATAATGGTCTGTGGTTGTGTGGCGCCATCCGGGAGTAAATTTTTAATTTCTAGAAGAAGAGTTAAGTAAGTTTGTTCAGTCTTATTTGGCAGGAGAGCATATATTACTGGTATTGCTACATTATCTTGTATTCCATTTATAGTGTACAGTTGTAGAAAAACTGGTGTAACTACATTAAAAGTACCGTCAGCGTTCCAATGTTGTGCAGTCGCCAGAACAATAATGTTACGCGTGGTTGAAAAAATTTAAATTTGGTCATTCGGTCAGTAACTGTAAACTCTTCTGGAAAAATGATTTCGTTTTGAAGTCTGGGTATTGCTGGTACAATGTTTTTTCTCATTCTCGCATTCCTAAAGGCTTGTTTAATATTATTAATTCCTCAGTGGCGTGGTCGTAGATCTCGTTTCAAGTATCTAACTTATGTTTCTTCTGGACCTGCTACATAATTTATAGTTTTGGTAGTAGGACTTTTCTGCTTAGTGCGGATGGTTGGCTATTATTGTAACTCGTGACTGACTGATTTTCCGTGTTAGGCAATGGTAATATTTGATAAAGTTTAAATTTGATCAACAGCGGTACCTCTTATAAAGTATCAAAGAACATGAAGCAAATAAACTTGGAAGAAAAGCAGCTCGACGATAACGAATTTATTCCATTGATGCAGAAGACAGTTCCTTCTGTGCTTTTTTAAAATGGTGTCAATAATTCTTCTGGTAATTCCCTTATACACCAAATCACACAAGTATTCAGTATGCAACACCGGTTTCTCCTTTTGTCCATTTTTTGTAAATTAATTAATTACTTTTAACAAAAATAGTAAAATTATGTTGGATTTGTTTTTTTTTTGTTATGTTGTTTTAAAAATTCCCCACCAAATAGTATTTCGCTGGTTAAACATTGGGCTATCACCATTAATGTTGACAAAGTGACACGACATCAAAATCATGACGATAGATTTGTACTACCATGACAGAGAAATTCTGAATTAACAAAAATTAAAACAATAAAAATATCGAAGAGAATGATTTTCCGTCATTGATAAAATATATTTTTAACAGAAAAAGCAAAATGGTTTTTCATTATTATTTTTAGGCTGAAACTGTAAAAAAGAAAGCTATTGTAGCAATGGACAATACAACCAATAGAGGCCATAGTTTTATTTTTGGAAACACAACTTCAGTTTGACAGGTTTTTGTATTTTGTTGATTGAGGTACAGAAATGTTTTTAATATTTGTTCCATTTTTTTTTGTGAATATTAAATAAGTAATAAAATAAAATCCAAACAAACTTTCTAATTTTAGAAGGTTTTGGAGTTATGTGGGTACTGAGTGACGGCTTAATTACAACATAAATTTAAACAACACTCCAAATAGCTTAATATTGTAATTTGTTCTTTATACTTTTATATCAAGGTCGCGTGAATATTATTGCAAAATGAGAAAAAATAAACTGATGAAATAAACATTTTACAGACGCATGTAATACAAATCACGTTAATACGTATTACAACGTAAATCTAAACTATGGCGATGAGCGGTTTGAAACTCAAGCTAACTGAAATACTAATCACAGCCGCCAACAAACAGCAAATACAGCTCTCATTTTTTCTTACTTCTTTGCTCGCCGTAATGTTCTGCAACTCTTCAACCGTTTCTACAGACATTTTTCTCAACATCCATTAACGCACACCATGAACATCGTCAACATCTCCGTTACCTCCGATCAAAAAAAAGGAGTATCCCGCTCTCTGTCTTCACTGATTATTCTCCGATGTAATACGTCATCGTTTTGGGCTGATGAATAATGAACCGAAGTTGTTTCACCAACTCTATTGCCCAACAAACGAACTCTGCCATGATGAAACGCAACAACTGCTACAATATCAACCGATTCAACCATGCTACTTTCGATCAACGTTTCCAGTACCTGAATTGCTACTTCAGAGAATTAACTGACCAAGACGCATTTACATCTAGATTCAACAATCGAATTCGCACGCATGTTACGTAACTCAATTAACCAAGTCTTCGACATTCAACTGTGCTAGAACAACGCGCTCGCCTACACAGCACAAAGTTTGCAACGTCTGGTTTTATATATAGTCCGCGCAACCAGCTTAGGCACTCGTTCGTCCTAAAATTTCACGATTCTAGGTCTTCAAGGTACTGCCTGTTAGAGCACGAGTAGATCTCACCTCACAAAGCTTATTATGTTCAGCCTCGACGCCTTAATAACGTCAGATACAGCACAACCTTCTGCACCAACTTGCTTCTGAGGTCTTGTCATCGCTAAGGCGATTGTCCCACCCCCCTTTCAACGACTAAATCATACCAAAATGTATCAATTTTTCACTTAAATTCAGAAATCTACTGGGACTGAATCGTGTTGAATTCTTCCCCAAGAGTACAACATAAATTTAAACAACCTTCCAAATAGCTTAAGTTTGTTAAAACTATAATTTGTAGTGTATTAATAAGATTAGGACTAATATCAAAATGTACCAGTGATTAATCGATGTTCTAATGTTACATATATCAACATACGTAGTCGAAAAATTTGTAGATGAGTTGAAATAAATAAACAGGCGACTAAAAAGTGAGTTCTTATAACACTGGTGTGATTCGGTTGGTCGACAGAAAAAGAGGCGAAGAAACTAAAAACCAAATATATAATTACAAATGAAAGAAGTATGGAAGATTCTGACCATCAATCGTAGTATTAATGTAGTAGAAAAGAGAGAAGAGTGAAAAAAAGGAAGGTATGGACGGAAGAAATTATAAAAATGAACAAGGAAAAGATAGAGAGAGGACAAAGCTCAGAAGGAGGAGATAAACAAGATAATAATAGAAACGAAAGAAGCAACAGAAAGGAGAAAATATAGGGTGAGAACAAAAGAATTGGTGGAATAGAGAGTGCCAGAAAGCAAAGAAGGAAATGAGGAGAGGGAAAAGAAAATGGAAAAAGAAGAATAACAATTGAAGAATATAAAAAGATTAGGATGAAATTTAAAGAAGAATGTAGAAAATAACAAAATGATTGCAAAATAAGGTTAGAAATAGAGATTGAAGAAATAAGAAACTAAGGACAAGTTTGGAACTTTGTAAGAAGAATGAGGAAAAAAGCCGACGCAAAAATAGAAGGAGAAAAATGAAATCAACACTGTAAGAAATTATTAAAGCAAACAAAAATCAACAAAAAAGAGATAATAAGCAAAATAAGTGAATAAGAGAAGGAGGGATTGAAAAGAAATGGAAGAAGCAATAAATAACAAAACAGTAAAACTGAAGGCGCAGATGAAACACAGGGAGGGGCAGTGGAGATATACAGAAAAAAAGATAAGAGAGATAAAAATTAAGAAAAATATTTTAAAAAACATCGAAAGGAAAGAGGTTACTAAAAAATAGAGATAAGCCAAAATATGTCTAATATACAAAGGAAGAGATAGGAAAGAAAAAAAACAATACAGATAAGTTAGTATTCTAAATGTTGGATATAAGATTTATGGTAAAACGGCTAGAGAAATATGTAGAAGAAAAGAAGTTGATTACGGATTGGCAAATGGGAAGAGATAGAGATGATGGATAAGTATAACTACCTAAGATATACGGTGAGATACGGTAATAAGGACGAGGAACAGATTAAGGAATTAGAATAAAAATGAAATAAAATAATAAGGGAGGTATGAGAAAAGAAGAAAAAGGTGGATATTTGAGAAAATAGTAACAAACGTGGTGATGTATGGAGCAGAAGTGTGGGGATGGAAAGAATGGAAATACTGGAGAAGATACAAGAAAAGTATTGGAAGTGGACATTAAGTCTGAAGAAGGAAACACTAGGTTATATAATCGAAGAAGAATTAAAACTGGAAAAAATAAAGATACAGACAGAAAAAGAGCAATAAGGTATAAAAAAGATGGAACGAAAGCAAGATATTATATGGATGTTGTAAGAAGGTAGAGGCACAAAAGGTAAAATATGTTAAAGATGGGAGAAGAAGATACTATGAAAGAGAAGGGTATGCAAGAGAGGAAATAAAGAAAATAAGAGATAGAGGAAAAAGTATAGAAGAAGAAATAGTACAGAAAGATAGAGTCACACAGGCACAACAAAGAAGAAAAAAATTAAAAAAGAAAATACAACACAAAATATGAGAGTTAATAACAGAAGGAAAACCGAATTACATAACCGGAAGAATAAGATTGTAGGATAAACGGTTAATGACAAGATTTAGAGTAGGAAACTAGAAAAATGAAAACTAGTACTGATGAAAAAAAAAGATAAGATGTGCAGAATATGTAGGGAGTGGTAGAGAGGAAGAAAGAGTGAGAAAAATGTTGCTGGGAGAGAAAGGTAAGGGAAGTGTAGATGAAGAAAGTAATAGAAAAAAGAAAATGGTTAAAAAAAAAAGATGTAATAAGGATTGAATGAAGAAAAAAGTCAAAGAATGTTTTTTTTGTTTTTGTTGTTGTTTTATTGTATATATTGTATGCTAAGAAGACAACGAATCATTTGTCAATGCAATTAGACAAATAAATTGAATGAATAAATGAAAAGACTAGTTAATTGAGACCTCAAAATAAGAAAAGTCTAACATGAAAAGACAAAAAGTTTTAAATAAATAATTGGTGGGGTGACCAGCACTAACTTTCCCATATCTGCATCTATTACACATTCTTAATTAATATTTTGTATGTACCAATTTTAATTGCATTTTATAGGAAAAATTACCATACAGTTATTTTACCAAAATGTTTCCACGTACTCTGCCGAGAAAAACCTATAGCCCCATAACTTATTGACTACGTACCAATTTTCTAAAAAATTCTTGAAGCCGATTTTCACTAATTGGATTAATAGAATTTAAAGGTCAAAATTTCCCCAAACTTTATGGGCATTTATAGCGTAATTTATTGTCTGAAAAAATAATTTTGATGAAAATCGTTACAGTAGTGATTTAAAAAAAAAACTTAAAGAATGAAATTCGCCTTTAATTGAGAATTTGTAAAAGATGAAGTTAGCCATTTTTTAAATATTGTGACATACTATAAGAAATATGAAAACTATAATTCGAACATAATACAAATCAATATTTTAGACACTGTATGGGACTGTAGTACAAATAATGTAAATACACTGGCAAACACTTTTATCAGTGATTTGCATATTATAGTAAATAGAATGTGCCCCCTGCAAAAAATAGTGATTAAACAAAAATACATGAATAAATATTGGATAACAAATAATATCAAACAAATGATGAGAGATCGAGATTCATTATACAAGAGAGCTGTTCACGGAGACAATATAGATTTGTGGAATGAATTTAAAAGAGTGAGAAATGCTTTATCAAACATGCTTAAAATTGAGAAAGAAAAGTATTTCAGAAAAGCTATAGATGAAAATAAGCGAAACTCGGTTGAGCTTTGGAAAACTTTGAACATTTTGCTTAGTGATCAGAATCATAACATACCTGATGAAATATTACTACCAAATGACGTTCGGATCACGGATCAACAAAAAATTGCTAATGCTTTTAATGATTATTTCATTAGTAGTGTTAACGATATTGTGAAACTACGTTTACATCGGAAGTTACTAAAACCACACAAAGCGAACGTATTCATTTATCAGATTTTAAACCAATTACAATGAGCGAGCTAAAAAATTATTTATAGTTTAAAAAATGTTAGTCCTAACAAGAATGGTATTTCAACCAAGGTAATAAATGATGTGTTTGATGCGGTTGGGAATAGGCTACTGGATATCGTAAATACATCATTGACACAAGGTGTTTTTCCGGATAAATGGAAAGAATCAGTTGTGATACCAGTCCCGAAAGTAAATAATACAAACAAAGCTAATGAGTTCCGACCAATCAATACTGTTCCAATCTATGAAAAAATATTAGAAATAACGGGCAAAAAACAGCTTCAGAAATTTGGTGATGACAATTGTGTGTTTATATCAATCAGTCTGGATTTCGTGATCGTCATTCCTGTGAAACTGTGACTGTACATATTTGTGATGAATTCTTAAGAGTCATTGACAAAGGAAACTTAGTGTTGTGTGTTTTTCTCGATTTTTGTAGGGCATTTGAAACAGTTGATCGTAATGTATTAATTTTCAAATTAGACAAAATTGGTTTTAAAGGAAATGTGTTAAATTGGTTTAAATCGTATTTATGTGAAAGAACTCAATGTGTCAAATTCAAAAACTGTTTTTCAACAACATTACCAGTGTATCAAGGGGTACCGCAAGGAACAGTTCTAGGTCCTTTGCTATTCATACTGTACATCAACGAGATTATTGAGGTAATCCAGTCAAGTAAAATCGTTATATTTGCTGACGATACAATGATTTATACAGTAGGATATGATATAGAAACTATGCAACAAACTATTAATCAAGATCTTAGTGCTTTATACACGTGGTTAAATAATAATAGTTTGAGTGTTAATGTTGCAAAGTCAAAGTGTTGTCTATGTGGAAAAAGATCTGTGTTGAATAATATTGACTGTAAGAAAATGAATATAAATATTGACAATGTCAAACTTTTATTTGTAAATGAAATCCTTGACAGATGATTGTTTTCTAACGCCATCATGGCCAACTAGGAATAACCATTCATATTAAAAGAAATCAATAGCATTTGTGCAACAAAAAAAAATGTTTAATTGCCAATATTTCGAAAACCATGAATTTTTTGAATAGACAACCTTGTACAAAGTCAACCTTATTTTTGATGCTAAATAAGATAAAATTATAAAAACATGGTGCTTGCGTTTTAAAAAAATGACTTTTGACGTGTTTTTGAATTTAATTTTAATCCTTTTTTTTGATCGCCCTGTATTAATTTATTATCAAAATATCGACATAGCCCACTAAAATTGGTCCTCTGCTACAAGAAAACCTATTCTAATTAAATAATAAAAGGCATTGGTATAGGAAAATTTTATAATTTTGTTTAGGCCTGAAAACGTCATTTTTGACATAAAATTTAAAATAAGTCGAAAACAGTTAGACTTAGGTATAGGACATTATACACAAAATGTGTCTACAATTTTGTGCAAAATCCAAAAATAGAATAATATATAGAATGTTCCATTTAAAATAAGCAACTTGACACCTACTTCCGGCATAACCGAAAGTGCCACCATCTTGAAAATATTTTAACGTAACTGCCCCCGTCGATGTTAGATACTAACAAATTTTCAAATTTTGCCTATGTACAGTTTTTCTATAATCTATCGACGGCGTTCCCGGTGGGACACCCTGTATAAATAAATATAAGAAATCAATAATGGGTGTGACCTCCATTATTATTGATACATTCTTGGAGGCGTCTGCTCATTGACGCTATCAAGGTATCAATATAATTAATATTAATCGTTTCCCATGCGGTATCAATGGCTGCAATTAGTGCATTACGGTTTACTTGTATAAAATTTGGCCCTTGTTGTCTTTGGATAACAGCAAGTATTTGAGCCTAAACATTTTCGATAATGTTAAAATTTGAGTTTTTTGCTGGCCAGGGTAACAGCTCCAAGTTATTTTCTCGTATCCAATTGCGCACAACCCGCGAAGTATGAATAGGGGCGTTGTCCTTTAACAACAAAAATACATTATGAAAATGTTAATTCAACAGATCCCGAACTATTTTTGGAGAAAGTATAGTGAAATAAGAATACTTACTTGTTGGAAAATATAATCTTCGTCTGGATAAAACACTTCGACTGAAGGTTTCATAATAGTTTCCAAAATATCCCGCCGCTAATTCCGAAACAATCCGCGCTTTCAAATCAGCACCGAGATGAGGTGTTGTGAAAATACAACACTTGAAATTCTAAACTAAAATGGAATTTACATTTCTTACTTTATTTATTGGTTCACACTACCCCTTCTCAAACAGTAGGTAATTGTTTATTTATTACATACTTCTAATGACCAATGTAACAACCCTTAGAGCAATATGACTCAAAGGAAGTAAATTAAACAAGCAAGGATATTCTATTGTTATTGAAACTTATTCATAAAGTAAAAGCCATTTCCTTATAATGCTAATGGACAGGATTTTGTTTTAAGTATTAAGATTACAATAGAGGACTTATAAACTTTCGAAAATATCTAATTATAAATATTTACACTGCAATTGCGCTTTTTCCTTAATAATTTCTTAGCAATAACATACACGTTCTTGGTTTTAAGTTGTCATAAATTTGATATGATATAAATTTGTGTTTCTAATATTACATCACAAACTAATCTTTATTCGCCAAAAAATTGTTGCTTAAGTTGTAAAGCTTCGTACACACCTGAACAACAAACCGAGCAACAAACATAACAACGAACCGAAAGTCAAACAGAACGACAAACGATCTTTTATGATTTCCACAATCCGAACAACAAACGGAACGTTTGTGCTGTTCCCATAATTATTTTCAGTAGTTTTCAGTTTATATATATTTATTATTGAGAAGAGAAAATTGCGGAAAACAAGAAGATAGTGCCAACCAAATTTTTACGCACAAAGAAGAGTAAAAATTATAATTTACTTCGCTTTTTTTTATTTTGGAAATTTCCCGCCCAAATGATGCTAATAGGGACATCATTTTTTCTTGCATTCTTAAACACTGATTAATTTAAAACATTTTTCTTCTGTCAACTCCATAATATTACCTAAAACACAACAAACCCACAAAAGGGAGGACAAAAATAAATAATTTAATTCTCCCGCATAAGTTTGTTCGCCGTTTTGTTTAGATTCGTCCAAACCTGCAAACGCATTCGCGCGCATTTTCTTTGATGTCGGAGAAAAACCGACAAGTTGCGGGAACGCCGCAAACCGTTCGTGGAACAATCAGGACTTGCGAATCTGTTCTAAAATTCGTACGTAGCACCGTCCAAATTAATGTTCCGATTGCCGTTCGGTTCGTTGTTCTGTTTGTTCCTCGGTTTGTTGTTCAGGTGTGTACGAAGCTTTACAATAAGCATATTAATATGAACTATATCTTATGAAAGGAGAGTTATGTAACTATAATTAACGACTTAACGTTACGTTAGTAGATTCCATTTACTATTTACACATATTTTCTTGGAACATTCGATAATTAACTATCGGGATATGATGACCCTATACTTCGCAGGTTGTGCGCAACTGGATACAAGCAAATAACTTGGAGCTGTTACCCTGGCCAGCAAAAGCCCAGATTTTAACATTATCGAAAATGTTTGGGCTCGAATACTTGCTGTTATCCGAAGACAACAAGGGCCAAATTTTATACCAGTAAACCGTAATGCACTAATTGCAGCCATTGATACCGCATGGGAAACGATTAATATTAATTATATTGATACCTTGATAGCGTCAATGAGCAGACGCCTCCAAGAATGTATCAATAATAATGGAGGTCACACCCATTATTGATTTCTTATATTTATTTATATAGTAATACCTTTAAAAAAAAAAGTTTTCATTTAATTTTAAACTATAACTTGGTATCTTAATTATAATTATGTAATAAATTCTTGTCAAAAACTAAATATATACGTTGACAATAAGAATTGCCTTAGTTTTTATTTTCACTTTTTATATTAACTACAGAAAAAATGAAACGTCATAAAATATACATTTTGTAAGGACTAAATATTATGAATAGAGAGTTTAATGATTTTTTTTAATAACTTACAATAATTAGTAGGTTAGATTTATTTAAAAATAAGTAATAATCAGTCAACCCAAATAACCATGTTTAGTTTTTGATTTAATTTAAAAGTTATTGCTTGTAGACGTTTTTTAAATCAAAATTATTTCTAATTTTATTTTGTAAACATTTCCTAAACAAAATTTTGATTCGATAATTAATCGAGCTATGGTGTTTAATTAGCGATACCTTCAAATATATTCTTTAAAGAAAAAATTAAGTAAGCAACGTAAATTACCTATTTTCTAAAACGTGCTTAGTGTAATGATTCATTCTACAGTCCTTCTATAAGATAACCCCTGCTGAGACTACCTGCTGTTAGAATTGTAAATGATACCCTTAAGCCCGCTTCACAATGTGCAAACTTTTGTTTACAGAAATTGTGGTGTCCAAGTTTTAAATTTCATGAGTGTACTATTAGATTCAAATTTAAATATTCAATTACATGCAAAGAAAATTTTCCAAAAAAGTTAATTTTATATGACGAATTTTTAAACACTTGTCAAATTACACTAAATATTTATTGTACAAAAGTATTGCTGCACCCCATTTAGAATTTTGTTCGTCTGTATTATACAATTTACCACAATATAATTTTAATAAATTTTAAACCGTTCAAAAAAGAGCAATGAGGATTATTTTAAAATGCAACAGATACACACACATTAATTTTATGTTGACCACTCTGAATATGTTCACAGTTAAACAGAAAATAGTTTTTAATACTATTATATTTATATTCAAATAAAAAATAAATTATTTCCGCAATACTTGTGTGATAGAACGAATGTATTTAGAAATGTACATAAATATAACACACGTAACTGTGATAACTTTATATTAAACAAAACATGTAATAGTAATATAATATATAATTTTTTTCTAAATAAGGGATTTAATGAATACAATAATTTGCCAAATAAGATCAAGAATTGTAACAATCTGGACACTTTTAAACATAAATTAAAAAAGCATATATTAGATATTACATAATTAAATGAAAATTATTTGTTCATTTTCTTGTACTTTTTTTATATTATTTAATGTAATATTTTAGTTATTGTTTATTGGGTAAATCTGTTTTTTCTGTATGTACTATGTACTAATAAATAAATACATTATTATTATTAAATGCATTGAACCGTTTTCGCAAAATCGATTTTACACCCTTAATTTTAAGAGCAAAAAAAAGTACCACAAATTTGACTCAATCATACATTTTTTTACAAAGCACGACCAGAATACTCTCTCTAGGTATGCGAGTAAGTAAAAACAGTTTTTCTTTGAATGATTAGAAATTCTAATAATGTTTTTGAATTCTTAAACCGTTATAAATATTGTTTTAGCAAAAAAATGCTTCAATTACAATAAAGTCTAATAGTCGTTAAGTTTAATTACTACTAGCTCCATCTAGAGTTGTTTTATGTGTCTCGGATCGTTGGTTTGAAGTATATAGTGTCTTTGTGCGACGATCAAATCCTTTTCATACTAAAATATTTTTCTGATTTACTTACACACACCTGAAGAACGCGTACCTAAATGCATCGAAATTTCTTAATAAAGAAACGTAGAAAGTTTGAAGCGTGCCGTAAACAACGTTTCCATCAAGGGTCAAGACGTAAGTTATGTTTTCTACCTTTCATTTCAACGTAAACCAGTAGCAGAAAGTTACTGTGAAACTGTGAATGGATGCGACTTGGATGAAATGTGTTTACGACTTGCGGTTACCCGGAATGGTCGAAATGAGATGTCCGGCCGCTTATGAATGATAACAGAGACCATAACAATTTATACAAGAAAGATAGTTATTGTAGCCGCCCCAGAGCGTTTTCGATGTTATCTCATATTCCAAAACACATTTTCGAAGTTTATACCATTCAATTTCTAACAACCAACCGGTCAGATTTTATTTGATTTTACGAACAATATGCTATTAAATCTAATGATTTGTGTTTCCTTTTTTTTAAACTTTTATTAAAAGCTCGAATTTTTAAATAAGAAATGAGAAAAAAAGGACAAAGAAAAGACAGTTCATTTTCAACCGAATGCGAAGCGTTGATCTTTGTTCTGAAAATGTTCGCTCTTCGGATTTCCACTTTTCGAGTCAAGTAAAGGATGTCTGATGCCGATATCGTTGCACTCCATCCAATTACACGGTCCGCTGGATGAGGTCGCGACAGCTTCTCACTGCCAACATCCCCCGGCTTGCCACGTTGCTCTACCACTTATAGCTCAATATTTATCACGCTTTCCTTCCTCTATCTATATAGCATGACGCCACTCTAAAACTGCTTTCTATCAACCTCTTTTTTTAAGTTAAAATTTATAAAGTTAGTTTAAGCGCAACTATTTTAAACCTTAAAAAGATTATAGGAATAGTTTTCATTTAGTCGTCATAAAAAATTTAATAACAAATAAATTTTATTGAATAACACATTTTTATTCTTTGTACCGGGCGTTACAATAAGAACGGCTCTGAGGGCATAATTAAATTTAAAAAAATAAATATTTTAGATATATTGCTTATTTAAGAGGTATTGAAAACATGATCTACTTATTCTTTAAAAAATTTTGCGTATATTTGATTTCACAAGTTTTAGTCTGTCTTGTAGCATAAGAGATGGGAGAGAGTGAAAACCATAACATGAAAAAACTAGCGTTTACCGCAGAACTTCACGTCGCACGACACTAATAAATGTCAAATCTATCTAGGTTAACGGCCGTTTTGGCTTAATAGATTATGCCCAAAATCTAATAAGGTCTGCACTATTATGTATAAAACCCACATACAAAATTTGATAAAAATCTGGAACACGGTATTCGTAACATTTTATTTATAAGATGAGGAGTAAAAATCACATACGTTCTAAGAAAAAAATCCACATTTGTGAAGAAAATTTGCACCGTGCAGCAATTTGTAAACAAGGTATTGAGCAACCAAGTTTCTTAAGGCGAGTTGAAAATTCTCACTGTCGCAAAGCGAAAATGAAATTGCGTTTTAGAAAGAAATAGAATTTCCAACAACTTTTCCTCCTTTTTTTTATAATTGATATTGGTGGAGATATTGTTACAACATTTAGTGTCACGTAATTGTTATATCTCAGTATTACTTAACGGATCAAAAAATAATGTAAACAAAATTTGTGTAAAATTAATCTACAAACAACTTTTATTTGAAACCAAACGGTGTAAAAGATTATTTTCAAAATATTATTAAAATTCAAAAATCTGTGCAAGTTAACGGGTCTTTGGCTAGATAGTTTTATAAAAATTGGACGTGTAGTTTTCTTGATATCTTGTTTACATTCGGACGGACGGTTGGTCGGTCTGCCGTTGGACAATAATTTTTTTTTTGCTTTATTATAACGTACTAACTCAAATTTGCCGAAAAAATTGAAAAAAAAGTGTGAAAATTTTCGGTTTTGAAACCGTCGCTTAACTCCCCATCTTATTTATAAAATGTAGAGTAATACTGTAATCCGGTTTTGCTTTACCGATTTTTGCGAATTAACCTAATATTAATATTCACGCAAAATAGCGTTAATTAATTCTTATTTAAATCTAGTTATCTTTGATAAATTTTAAATAAAAGCATACAGTTTTAATCGTAAATTATGAAAGTAGATCAAATTATCAACCGCATGTCGATGTCATTCTCTTATCCAATTCTTTAAAAATGTGTAAATTCGAAGCATTTTTCTTTAAATATAAATTACTTACTATGGTTTTACTAAATAGAATTCAACAACTTAAATAATTTGCAGGTTTTTGCTTGAGTCTACTTTCTTAATAACATTTTTTCGCAAAATACTTTAAAGGACTTCTGATGGCGGAGAGCAATACATAGATTTTGCTGAAGTATAAATAATATAAAATTGGTATTTTATTTATATGAGTTATTAAATAACATTATCAGAAATTGAATCGATAACTTTAGTGAGTGCAATTATTGACGGCTTGGCGTCTTTACGTAGTAGGAAAAAAAATTGTGATGGCGGTCACTCCCACTATTTCGGAAGGTTAAGTAGACATTTCACGATCCCAGAAATGGCGACAAAAGAAGGAAACCGAAAAATCATCGAGGAGTTGGTAAGGCCCATGTAGGCAGCTAAAGTGGTAATATTACGATCTGGAGCGTTTGTGGCGTTTGTGGAAGGAGATTCTGTAGGAAGTGTTTTCTAGACGTATAGAGATCACAGTGATGATTTTAGAAGAGTTGGTGGCCCAAAAAAGCACAAATGGGAGACACTTGCCACCTATTACCTCGAAAAATTGACAATGTGCTTCAAGGTGGGTTTACTTAGTGGAGAACACCAATGCGGGCGAATATACAACTTCAAGAAGTTGCGAGGCACAAAAACTGTTAGCGAGGGTGTTGGCATATACGGATGATGTTTTGATCCCCGACGTCTACAGAGTTTCAGGGTTTGTAGCTTTTGGGGAATGTGTTAACTTTGGCTACAATGCTTACATACATCTGGGCATATAATTTTAGCTGAAATCATACAATCAGAAAAAAGAAAGACTAACGCTAGGTTAAATTTTCCGAATCCAGGTGGTGTACATTGAGTAAGGCAAATTATGGTACTGCCAGTTTGTGAAAGATTTTGCTATGGTGGCAAAGTCATTGTCCAACGTTACAAAAGCGTATATTAATTCTAAAGCAGTGTAGAGCAACGATCGTTTGATTGTAGAAACCTGACCTTCTTTGGCGTTCTACGACAGCAGTGATGTGAATACAGATCTTTATAGAATAAACATAATCGGAATCCTCTTGTAGAAAGCAAAAGAAGATAGTTGATTAAGACTAATTAAATATTACAGCACAACAACAACTTACAGTTTTAATTTAGAAACATTGGGGTTGTGGAATCTATAAGGCAATTTAAAGTTTACTTAGTGAGCATCCATTTTTAGGTGATTGCGTGAATTTGCTGGAGAGTATTATCTGAGAAAACGTGGTTACCATAGACGAGGATTACTGATTCAACACTGTACATCTGCTGTACAACTACTAAGTAAAAAATGCAATTATACAGAAAAACTATGAAAGATGACCAATTATATGTACCTACCATGGCAACATTTTTTTTGACGTCGTGCATGTAGATTGTATAAGTTCTTTTGTAACGTGATAAATACATACTTGTTTTTGGTGGTGGATGATTTTAAGAAAACTTACAAAATTAAAGACGAAAATAAGTGGGACGGAAAGATACTCGATATCTCAATCTCTAGCACCGTAAGTTTTTGGTTTACGACGAGGCGTACTGAGCAACCTGGTGAGTGGCGTAAGCTATCAGCGAGAGGTGTTTGTACATTAGTGAGAGCCACTAGGGTTTATGTCTGGTTAGCTGGCTGGTGAGCAACCGTGTTATAGCGTCTGAGAATATGAAACAAGTTGCGCAACGACTAAAAGCAAGGAAAAATACTAAAAGGCGAAGAGCGACTACAAAACAGGAGATTTAGTGCTCTTACGGCATGCTACTACAACTATCAACCTCAAACTCGCAAATAAGTTTGATAGTGCATTTAGAATGGTTAAAGCATTAATAAACTACTGGTACCTAATTGAGATGATAAAGAGTGTGAGTTGACTATTTCCAACGTTACAGTGGTGTAAATATAGACGAGACTGACAGTAGCGACATTGATGGTATAGTTGTCGCAGGAAAGCCGAATATTACCATACCTGCGGGGAAAAGATCGTAACCATTCGGCGGTTGGCAACGATTATGTTGGCTCCCGGCGTTGCTACGAAATTTTAACTTTACCCTCAACTCAACTTAAGTTGTTTAGTTGCTTTGTGACGTGTTCCTGACTGTCCTTGATATCGCGTCGTAGTTGAATCGAAGAGTGTGTTTTGAAGTTACTGCGATTTCTGTGAGAATGTCAGTTGCACAAATAATAAAAAGGACATAGTTAATTCGACAGTATAGTTATTTACATGTCTGAGCAACTTTTGGTACATTTTATTCATATGCTTTGGGTATCTTTCCAAATTTTTCAAATAACGCTGGAACTATATATTGGCATCCTATTCAATTAAGAACATGTTGTTTACTTACTATTGATTTATATTTGTTAGTTAGTTGAGGTGAAGGAAATTCATGATTAGAAGTCTATTCACTTTCACTAAATTATTTAGCCTCGATCAAAATTTTTACAGTACTCTCGTCAGTTCCTCGCTGTATCTTGCAACCAACGGCATAGCAAATTTTCTCCTAATAAAATTCTAGCCCGGAAACGTCTATAATCAATACGTCAACTCCTATGTCTTGCCAGCAAACTTGTCAATGTCATAAAAACGATGTCTGTTCAGACACGTTAGCATTATTTCTTTAAAGCATAATTGCATGCGTAGTAACAACTATACCTTCACACTATCAAGTCTTATTTTATTATAGTAACTATTTCCAGCATTAATATTAGTAGTGAAGTGTTAGTATATATTCAAGACAAAAATATCTACAGTCCATAACAAACACCGAGGAGGTTGCAGAAGAGTTTTACTACCTATAACAATCACCCCAAACAATGTCTTTATCTTAATAACGCCGTTGCTAAGATGTAGATTACATCAAAGTTTTTAAGTATGGGCGTTTTTTATTTGATAAATTGGAATTAAAGCGTAACCATTCGCACAAACACCATTTCATTATCAAGAACAAGAAGATTCTTAATCATTATTGTGTTCTGCAATGTACTGGATATATGAATATCAAAGGCATTATATTATCACAAAGCATAGTATCCCAGTGCATTTAAAAGTTTCAGAGATTGTGAGAGCGTCATTTTTATAGCAACCTCGGTTATGATTTCTTGTGCCACCAGCAAAGGGTCTACTGCAATCCACCTTGATATGTGTGGCAATCAGCTATATTATAAATATTATTACTTATTACCTTATAGATTTAAATGTTTCTCCATCCAAACGTTTTGGTATAAATACAATCTTACTAGACTTAAGAAATATATTGCATTGCATTGCAAAAACGTATCAAATCAGAAATTGGAAAAAATGGATTGGGTTTTATAATTAAAAATGCAAAATCAACACCTGCAGAATCCGTTAAAACAAATATAACACAATACTGAGGCGGATTGTTAAAACACGGTTCGAATTGGATTACCTCGGTGAGATTAACGATAGGAATCCAGAAAGGTAAAATTCCAATACCACGATCACTATTGAAGTTGTTGGAATGCTTGACGAATTTTGTACTTTTTATGATGAGAAAGAAAGAAGATTTATCAATGAAAACAAAATGATCAAAATGTATGACCAGTATGGAAATCATACTCAGCGAAGGTAGACTTGGCTGTTTTTGCCTAACATAACGGTTACGTTCCGAAATGTCAGTGCTTTCACCTATATACCTTAAATAACATGAACAAGAAATACGATATACACCTTGGGAAAAATCCGTGGAAAACTTATTTTTAGGAGAAGGTAAGTAAAACTTTTGTTAAAAGTAAAAATTAGTCTAATGTCGTTATTGCAAAGAAGTTTACCTATTCGATCGGTAGGTAACCGTTCAAATGTAAAATCAAAAGACATGTGTTGTTTGTAAAGTGTCTTGAGGGCAAAGATTTGAGTGACGTCTAATGACTTTTTGTACAACTTGTTTGCTATTACCATTTGCAATGAGAGTCTTTGTAATATGACGTAGCTCCAAATTCAAATTTAACATTAGATCTTGGGCCAAAATATGGTGAGAAGAAGCATGTAAGTACCCGTTAGTATGAGTAGGTTTGAGATACACCGAATGACCTAATTCTCCATTGGGTTTTCGGGAGACATACACCTCAAGAAATTGAGGACAATAGTTTTCTTCAATTTCCATCGTAAACTTGATGTCAGCATGTTATTTATTGAGACGGTGAAAAAACATATCGAAAGAAGGGCAACCGTAGGCCAAACATGGAAAAAATTTGAAAATTTGGAAAATAACTAAAAACCAATAGGGTAAAGTAAACTAAAATATTTTCTTTCTTCTGACACTTTCGGTTGTACCAGAAGTCAACATCAACTTTCTTATTTTAACTGAAACACTCTATTTGTTATTGCATTTTTGGATTCTACGTCAAAGGGTCAATAATAATAATATTTCGAGATAATAGTTTTTAGTAAAATTTTCACAGATGTAAAAGATTACGGATATATCTGTAACTGTAAAGAGAATGGACTGTAGCAAACCAAGATGTGTCCATAGATTAAAAATATAATACTAAGTATTCCGTATTTGCTGTTACATTTTGACTTCTTTAAAGAACAATACCTAATTTTTTTAAGTCAAATGGAACATTCTTAGGATTACAGCTACTACTTTTGAAAATATTTGCAATTTTCTACTATTGGGGTGTACTAGATCTGTAATCGAATTGGCCATGATTGGTAGTATTTGAGAAACATAAAACTGTGTGAATTTGAGATAACCCAATAAATTTTCAAATTGTTGTAGAGGGTTGTGATTCCAATCTTGCCGAAACGTTAACAGTTTGCACAACAGATCTGCTACGCCCCAATAGTGGAAACTTTCAAATATCACCAAAAGTAGTAACCGTAATGGTAACAATGCTAGTATGATTTGGAAAAGAATATCAACATGCACACTAAAGAGTAAAAAAATACAGAGTGTTCCATTTGACTTAAAAAGTTATTGCTCTTTGATGATGTCAAAATGTAAGAGCAAATATGAAGCACTTAGCATTACATTTTTAATCTATAGTTCCATCTTTGTTTGCTATAGTCCATTGTCTTTATACAAACCAAAAATTAACCATATATGGAATTTCAGAAAAAAGTTAGAGAAATTTCCGTGAACTTTTGCATCTGTGAAAATTTTACTAAAAATTTAATATCTGAAAATCTACAACTCCTAGCTATAGGGAATGTTATACAAGGTGACCTAAAATCCGCAAATTTAATAATATATAGGGTGTCCCATTTAAAACAACGAGTTGATGTCGACTTCCGGTACAACCAAAAGGGCCAGAAGACTGAAGTTGGTTTTAGTCATTCTCCAAATTTTCAAATTTTTTCTATGTATACGTTTCAGTATACGACGAATGGTGGTTCCCGGTGAGACATCCTGTATACACAGTTTTGGTTTCAACGGTGAAATTTCTAAGGCAACAGATTCAAATACTGTTGGGAGCAACAGGAGATAAATGAAATCCCATAACAGCACCCGAAACCTGTTCGTAAAATTGTTCGAATTGCGTATTGAGATAATATTTTTAAATAATTGTGAAAGAATATGTGACAGGAACTTTTGTGAACAATGATGTAACCTGAGAGCTAACAATGATATCATCACGATTTACCTTTAAATTACTTAAAGATGATGAAAGCAGTTTTACCTATAAATATTTTTGATAGCAATTTAGTTAATTCGCGAGTATGAGATTGAATTGTGTGAACAATGGGCCGAAAAGGTACATCTTGTTTGTGAATTTTAGAAAGAACATATAGACGAGGAGCTTTGAAATTAGATGGTATAAACAATAGCAAACAAACGCTGAGAATCACCCGACAGCTGTTTCGTCCTTTTGGGACTTTTCAGGAGTGAGAGAACTCGAGTGTAAGTTCACTATTGTACAAACGCGTGCTGTCGACTATATGCCCTACTGGAGGGATTACAATATTTAAACGATAAGTTTTTCGACATCTAGTGTCGACTCGTGAAAGCGTTCACGTACGTAAATGTAAGCAACTTGCCGACAGGTATGTAAAGCAGTTACATAGTCGATTCTTCAATAATTATGGCCAACATAACAGTTGGCAAGTATAAAAATTTCGAATCGTCTGCAGTAAAGTACGCAAGAGGTTGTACAATAGCAAACAAACACTGAGAATCACCCGACAGCTGTTTTGTCCTTTTGGGACTCTTCAGGAGTGAGAGAACTCGAGTGTAAGTTCATTATTGTACAAACGCGTGCTGTCGACTATATGCCCTACTGGAGGGATCACAATATTTAAACGATAAGTTTTTCGACATCTAGTGTCGACTCGTGAAAGCGTTCACGTACGTAAATGTAAGCAACTCTGTCGACAGGTATGTAAAGCAGTTACATAGTCGACTCTTCAATAATTATAGCCAACATAACAGTTGGCAAGTATAAAAATTTCGAATCGCCTGCAGTAAAATATATATATATATATATATATATATATATATATATATATATATATTTAAATGATAAGTTTTCGACATCTAGTGTCGACTCGTGAAAGCGTTCACGTACGAAAATGTTAGCAACTTTGCCGACAGGTATGTAAATATATATATATATATATATATATATGTATAAATCTTGCAATTATTGTTGCATCATTTTATTATTGCTAAATTTTTGCGTCTACTAGAAGGAATGCAATATATTCATATTTTAAATTATCATTCAGTATCAAATTCAAATGGCTAACTTTCTGGCACATTTTTTTTGAATATATTCCAAACAAAAGTACAAAATTTCTTGCATTCATTTTACTACATTGTTGCATCATTATATGTTACCATTATTTTGGCATCAAAGTATATCCCATTTCGGTAAGACGACTATTCTGCGTCTTTGATGGATATTTTTGTTCACACACTAGATTTTGTTGCGTCACCAACGTTGCCATGTCATACTATGTTGTGTTACTGGTTATGTTATTGTTTGCTATTTACTTACTGGTGATGTACATTCTTTGCAATGTGCTCTGATATGTAGAACTATTGTAGTTTTGATAACTATTCTTTAAAATAATCGTTATTTAATTAAATTAAATATTGAACTTCCATTATTTTAAGAAGTTACTAAACACCATCTTTTTCAAAAATTCTTTAATATTAATTAATAATTTGACCTTAACAACTGTCATTATTATTTTAATTTCTAATCTATAATTGTAAGTAAGTAACCATTACTTTGTTGACTATTTGTTTCAGTATGTAAATCTTATCAACTGCTTTCCTTCCATTTCTAAACCCAGTCTGCTAATCAAATAGTACCCTTTTTTCTCCATCTTCTTCAGAAGTTTTCTTAAATCTGCATATATTTTGTATCCTGCACGTGTTACGCATATACCTCGTATAGTTTTTAATTACTATATTTTCTCCTGCTTTATATAATGGACATATTATCGCCTTATTCCAATGTTCTGGAAAACGTTCACTTTTCCATAATTTATTAAAAATATTTTTAAATCTTTCCCTCATTTACTCTCCTGTAAACTTCCACTGTTCTCCTTGAGTATCATCTATAACTTCTGCTTTTCTTTTTAATGTTTCTTATTGCTTCTTCTACTTCTTCTTTATATACTTCTACGTCTTTTTTATTGTTTTTCTCATTGCTTACACTTTTATATATTTGTGGTTCTGATTTTTCTTCTAGCAGTTCCATACAATATTTTGTTCATTAGTTTTCATCTATACCTGATCCTCCACTTTTCTTTTATCCTTCTATATTTAAAAATCCCATACTTGTCCCTTATTTGATATTTTATGTATTCTTTTTGTTATTCTTTCTGTTTTTCAATCCTTCTTTCATATTTTCCTATATAGTTTTTCCTCAATATTTTGTATTCTTCTACATCTAGTTTGTCTTTTTCCTATTTTCATCTCTTTTCTCATTTTTGTTGTTTCACACCTACCATTTCATTATTCATTTATTTTTTCTTTCAATTTCATGTTCTCTCTATACTTAATTTTTTCTACTTTTTCTTTCATTTTCTTTACTACATTTTTCACATCTACTTCTTCTGATATGTTCATTTCTTCTTTTTAATTTTCATCTTATATCTTTCTAGTTTTTTTTTATTCATATTGTCCTCCATTCCCATACTTCTCTTTTTCTTCTTCTTTTACTACCAAAGGGTGGTGGTCTGATTCTTATTCGTCCTCTACCCTAAAAATGTTTATATCTTCTATACCTACTTTCTTTAATAAGTATCGCATAGTCAATGACTGATTTTCCTCTTCCTCCTATGTATACAGAGTGTATCGCATAAGAACCGACACAGAGCAGGAGCATGTTGAGAACCCTAAAATATGGTTATATTTAACCTAACCCACTTTTATACTAAGTTGCACTCTTAAGAAGTTATAGGGCTTCAAAATGGAGTTTTAAATTTCGAAAAAAATCAATATTTCAGTAGGTTTTTTGAAAAACAACAAAAATAAAACAAATTTTTAAATTAAATTATTGATAAGACCAAATAATAATTTTTTAATTTTTGAACAGGTTAAAAAAATCAGTGACATTTTAAGGGCTAATTACCCGTTTAAATTATTTTAATTGAACGTTAATTATCATCGGTTAGTTACATTTGGTACAACTAGAACTTCCATCAAATTTGGTTTTCCTAAGTCAAATCGGTACTGAAATATTGATTTTTTTCGAAATTTAAAACTCCACTTTGAAGGCCTATAACTTCTTAAGAGTGCAACTTAGTATAATGGTAGGTTAGGTTTAGCCATATTTTATGGTTCTCAATATGCTCCTGCTCTGTGTCGGTTCATATGCGATACACCCTGTATATATTCTTCTTACTCATTTTCTCCACATTTTCATTCATAATTTTTCACCCTCTCTGCGCATTTCTAATAATTTTCTGCTTTCTTCATTTATTTTCTTCCAATTTCCATTGAAGTTCTATTCTTTATTATTCCATTTATCATCATTCCTCTTTCCTCTTCTACTTTGACATTAAAATCTTCTTTTATGATTATTTTTCTTTCCTCTTCTCTAATTGCATCCTGTATGTTTTTTAGTTCTTTTTATTTCCTTTCCATAAACTGTTAATATTTCATATTTCTCCCCTTTTTCAGTCTTTTACAGCCTTCCCTCACCTTTTGTCGCAAACCCCATGTAAAAGTCTTCTAGCATCTTCCTCTCCTATTGTTTTCAATCTCTTTCTTCTAGCCATGTTTCCACTAAGCCAACCACTTTAAAACCTCTTATGCATGGTGTCCGTTCGTAGAGCTCAAGCATGGAGATCTCAGCTATTTGAAGAGATACGAAGTTGGTTAAACTGAGCAAAGTTGCCTATTGTGGCACCCAGTAAAATGCCTTGTTGAAATTAAAAAAATTTCGATTACTTCCGGACAGATCCGCAAAAAAACGAAATTTTGAAAATTCGTTTTTATTTTTTCAGAGCTTATTTCGCCACATAAATGCAAACAATAAACACTTTGTTATTGCTACTTTTTACGCTCTACATTATGATGTCATTAAATTCAAAATACGATGTTTCGTTTTTTGACAGTCATTATCAACTTTATTGTTTTCTTATTGGCCCCATTTTGAATTGTCACATTTTTGAATTCGCATTTTTATTGAGATTACGATGATGTCTCATATGTTAAGATTCCGCTATAGTTTGGTGATAATGACGGAAAATTGTTTTTTTGCAGAGTGCCAAGGAAATGATACTTTTCTTTAAAAAATAAACACATATTCGACATTTCTATGATATTTATTTTAATGTCATCTACGGTTGCAATACCTTTTATAATTTTCTTAATTCCTTAGTTATTTACAATTTAGTTTCACCTGTGTTGTTAATTTAAAATATATTGAAGAACGGTTGTTGTGAATTTAAAACGCATTGAAGTATGGATTTCATTTTCAAGGCACATTTGTAAAATAGTTATTTGTATCACTAGGCCAGAAACTGTAGTTTTGCGAGTATGAGTACGTTTTGTGGGCCGAGGCGAAGCCGAGGCCACAAGTGCGAATACTCGCAAAAAAGTTTCTGGACGTGTGATACACAAATTTTTTTCGGCCGACAAAATTTTTAAATTAAAATATTAATGATTATTGTTTAAATAGCGTCGGTTTAGAAAATTCATCTTTCTTATGTTGGCGATTCAATTCACCGCTATAGTGATTTGAATTTAAAATAATCTTATTGCGCTTGGTAATTTTATGAATTTTTTTGTGAAAAAACATGAATGAAGAAAAGGTATTAGAAGTACCAGCTCATATTCGAAATGTAGCAGAAGCTGCAATTCAAAATTTACTTCCTGAAAAATCATCCAATCGATATTGGAAGAATATGAGATACTAAAAAATGGGGTTCTGAAAATGGCGTATCGGTGTATAATGAATATGTTTTGGTTGCATATTTTGAAGAAAAATCTAAGAACTTCAAATCGTCAACGTTATGGTCGATGTATTCGATGCTTAAAACTACCTTAAACATTAAAGACAACATTAATATCGAAAAATATACAAAATTAATAGCTTTGTTAAAGCGCAAACATGACGGATATCGTGCAAAAAAATCCAAAATTTTAGAAATGGATGATTTAGAAAATTTTATTAACGAAGCACCCAATGAAGATTATCTTATGATAAAGGTAGGCATGATTAATTTTTAATCTTTATTTACAAAAATTATTTATAGACAGCATTAATATTTGGCATATGCGGTGCATGCCGAATACATGAATTACGAGACATGAAAATCAAAGATGTCATTGATAAAGGGGATGTTATTATCTTATCCATCTCTCAAACAAAAACTAAAAACCTCGTACCTGCTGTGTGACCGAACTTCATTGGATGGATATAATTCGCAAATATGTTACGTTAAGGCCCAATACAGAAATTGATAGATTTTTTTATTTTATGCAAAAATAAATGCTCAAAACAGCCAGTAGGCATTCACTCCTTTGGAAATATGCCTTCTAAAATAGCTGCATATTTAAAATTAGAAAATCCAAAAGGATACACAGGTCACTGCTTTAGGCGAAGTGGTGCTACAGCTCTGGCAGGGAATGGGGTAGATATAACAACCCTGAAGCGCTTTGGCGGATGGAAAAGTACTACAGTCGCAGAACAATATATAGAGGATTCATTGGGTGCTAAAATAAACATTGCCAATAAATTATTGCATCAAAATCGTTCAGAACCTCAGCCCTCGACAAGTACAGGAATCCAGCAAGAAAGTTTACAAGAACCGATTTCATTAAAACCATCTAGTATTCATAATGTGCAACTTAAATTACAAGACACAAATTTGCCGAATATTAATCTCTCCCATCTGGAAAATTGTACGATCAACTTTAATTTTAAATAATTCTTTGAAAATTTACCTCTGATTTTAGTTAGAATTTCCGTTTGGTTGTTTGTTGTTCCTCTATTTTTGTTTCTAAATAAATTATTCAATTCAATTGGATTATTTGAAGTTAATAATTACTGAAAAAATAAACATAACCTAAAAATGCTTCTTTGAATTTACTGCTTACCTACGGTTGAATTACATAAATCGATTTATGAATATGAAACTGTTTGCGATGAAATCCTTTAAGAACACTGAAATATTTTTTTTAATTTATTAGTTCACATTCCAAACTACACAGTTGTCAATCGGAACTCGTTGTTAATCAAATTGTCAATGCAACCAACTTAAAAAATCGATCATGAAAATCCCTCTTTTATTTTCGTGCCATGACTTGAAAATAAGTGTTTTCAAGACAATTTAAGCGAATAGAAAATCAGTAATTTTAGACGGAGGCCGAAAAAACAATTTGCTGTTATTTCCACCAAACAACGAGGCATAACTTTAATATATGATACATGGTCCAAATCGCAATTAAAAAACGAATTCAAAAATGTGACAATTGCAGAGGGCGCCCATAAGAAAAAATAAAGTTGATGATGACAACCAAAAGACCAAATGTCGTATTTAGAATTTGACTAAGTATTAATTGTTTGCATTTATCTTGTCAAATAAGCAATAAAAACGAATTTTGTAATTTTCGGTTTTTGCGGATAATTTTCAAAGAGGCATTTTACTGAATGCCACAATACGCAACTTATGAATTATGCCGTTGATCTTGTAGCATACGTACAATTACAGTGAGTTCAAAATTTGCTCGTCTAAAATTATTAAATTTTGATTACATACCTTATATGCAGCACGTCTTGAAAACAAAAAACTTTAAACTAGATGCGTTTTCCAACATCCGTTGGGATCAAACTTATTTATTTCTTGGTTTTAAATTACTCAGCGGTTTGGCGGTATTACGGGATTGCCAAATTGATATGACGCAGAAATATCAAGAGAATGTAAGAAATACCCATAACACCTGTATACACAGTCAGCGTTTAGCGCCACCAAAAAATAATTTTGCTCGAACTAAAAATATAACTTAAAAAACCACGCTGTGACCATTGCTGCGTCACCCTAAAATAGAATATGAGCAAGTCCAATATTGATAGAACAGATGGCGCCAGACCCAATTTGCCTACGAAAATATAGCTGCAACCTTCATCACGTAAAAGAATTTATCATTGCCCGGTACCGAATTACAAGTGTTTGTAATTCTGCGTCAATATATTGACGCATCAAAGCGGTTGACGCAGAATTACATGTAAAAACATAATGTGTTGGCGCAAAATGTAGGGATGAATATATATACATATATATATATATATATATATATATATATATATATATATATATATACATGGTGTCCCACGACGATTAAGACAAGTAATATATCAGAATTGGGCAGTAGTACATAATTATAATTTTGGAGGTGTAAATTAGAACAAATGTTGCATCTTTTCTTGTTATTGTGTTACCCAATGAGGTATTTTTCAAATCTTCTAAATCTGTAGCCGAAAATTACAGGGATTCAATTTGAATTTTTTAACTTCCAATCCTTTAAGTACCTGTAGCTCTTGAATTAATCACTTTAGACCCCAAGTGTGCTAGTTAGTTTAAATTGTTTTATCGGGAGGAACACAGAAAGGCTCAAATATACAGGTTGTCCCATTAATAATTTTGAATGCGACGTCACGTGAAAAGATGCAACATTTGTTCTAATTTACACCCCCAAAATTATAATTATCTACTACTGCCCAATTTTAATATATTACTTATCTTAATCGTCGTGGGACACCCTGTATATATATATATATATATATATATATATATATATATATATATATGTTTAGGGTATAAACCGGCATCCAACCGTGTAAAAACTACGGTAAAGGTGGCATCCACGGTCAGATGGCATCCAATATATGGATGCCACCTTGTATGCCCATTTAAAAATTTGGAAAAGTTACTAGTGCAATCCCCACTTCGCATGCGCTACAAATCAGTTGGATGCTAATTTGATGACAAAACGTATAATCCCATACAAAATAGTTTGAAAGAATTCCTCTAGTGGCGCTAAAAGCGATTCGTGCATATTGAACTTATATTTAGATAGCGGTGAAGGTGGCATCCAGCACAATTTGACAACGTTGTATCGTGGTTAAGTATGTCTTTGGAATTTCAAATAGTCCGATTCACAAATTGTAAAGTGCATTTTTAAAACATGCAAAGAAAATTTTTGTAACATTCGTTTTTTTTACAGAATTATCTAGATCAGGACATGTAGTACACGAGCATGCTACTGATTTAAATAATGAATAACAATTAATAAAGGGCTTTGCTTTTATGCATCCTAATATTTCTTATCACAAATTAACTCGTGACATCGGTTTTGACTTTCGTCACTATTTATTATTTTTCTTTATGTAGTCATTTAAAATTGGCGTTGCGTTTTAAAAGCAAAAAATGCAAAGTTGAATTATTGGTTATACTTTTAACATGGAAAATGAATTATAAATTGTTAATGTGCGTGAAAAAATGATAAAAGTCAAAAACTGTACAATTGGGATAATTTAATTGAAAAAGAGCATTAAAAGTTGGGTGTGGTTTGGTCTTATTATGGGATATTTTGTTTGCAACGGAATATGGACAACTCATAGAAAACATATTCAATGTTAGAAAAAAATTGACAAAAGAGACTTTTGACTTGTCCACTTTTGCAATAATGATAATGCTTTTGTAACCATTTTACACAGTATTAAAATTAATGAACGTTATTTTAAGTAACAGCACGGTACTTAGCTATTGTTCAAATTAAAAATTTTTATCATGTAAATAAAATGTAAGAACATGGATTCTTATAAAACTAAATTTTCTTTTCATCAGATGAGATATCTGGAAATACGTCAACTTTGTGAACTGATTAAAACCGATCTTGCATAAGCCTGTCTTGGCATTAAAATAATGTTACTACATATTCTCTCTTTCAAAGCTTTTTTTCCTCGAAATACTAATTTTTCTCTAGAGAATTTTCAACGAATAGGGCTTTACTACTTTTTTTGTAGCAAATACATTGCACTTCTCTCCAATTAAAGCTGTCTTCACAAGTATTCATTTCCTATTAGTTAAGGACGAGGAAATCGTAGTAGAAACTACAAATTGTTTTCTTCTACCTACTTGTCAAATAAACTGATTCAATTTTTGCTTTCAGTTTTTTTTCTTTTTGATTGTACTGTTGACTTCATCAAATACCATATGGGTGTGTATGGCCCGAAAACAACCATTTGTGGTTTTTTTATCAGGTTTGCTGTTCTGGAAAACCTGGAATACCTAAAAACGTTAGGAAATGTTTTATTTTCTAAAATGTCAAGGAAAAATACAAAAAATCACCGAAAGTCTGAGAATTAATTAGAAAGCAGGAGATTCATATTTTTGCAATCATTGTCCAAATCCTGAAGTGAAATAATAACAAAAATCGAGTGATTGTCACAGCATTTGGTTATGTCTAACGCGAGCAAGTCTTTTTAAAGTATATACAGGGTGTAAATAAATAAGTGCAAAAATATCTAAGTGGTGATTCTTTGACGAAAAATAATGTGGGTCTTTCATATAAACAAAAATTTATATGAGCAACCCCTCCTTAGTTACAGCCCCTTATAGTTGACGCAAAAAACAGTTTTTAATTTTTTTTTGAAAACAAAAGTTTTAAATAAGCGAACATTTCTTGCTATCAAAAAGTGTTAAATTAATATTTTTGTGGCGTTCTCATATAGTTTCAAGAGAGAGAAAAGCCAGCCTTAAAATTGTTTATTTTCTAAATTTTTCCTCTTTCATATTTCATTATTTAAAGATTTATTTAAGATTTTTCTAAAGAAATAAAGTTTTGTAGGATCAAGCATTTTTGAGGAAAAATGGATTATCAAATACATCGTATGATTCGGGTAGGCTGAAACATGACAGCTTACATGATTCATACGATATGCTTGATAAAACACTGTTTTTCTCAAAATGGTTGTTCCTACGAAAAATAGAACTTTAAGGGGCTGTAATTAAGACGGGGTTGTTCATATAAATATTTTTATATGAAAGACCCACATTATTTTTCGTCACATTATCACCACTTAGATTTTTTCGCACTTATTTATTTACAACCTGTATTTGGTAAATCATGAACTGGAAAGTAAATATCCAGGAATTTTCAAAACAAGACAAACCAATCTACAAAATAACCGCTCGTAAGCTGTTTGGATAAAAGTCTACATACATTTTGGGTTTGCATGTTTATAGCTATTATAGAGTGATATTTTGGATCTCAAGATGGCGCACCTTTACATGAAAAACTTATGATTGGACCTTTACACACGATATTTATACTTCAAGATGTGGTAATACCTAGTAATTGGTTCTGAAACAGTTTCCACATTTCCACAAATATTTATTTTTATGTAATATTTCCGACAGTGTCACTAAACACAAGAATGTTGTAACACGTATGTATTGTGCAGAACAAGATATTTCCGTTTACCATAATATATTGCTATTCATTCATAGTAAATAAGGATCAGTTTATATAAATCTTACTAAACTAAATATTTTGAATTGTAATTTAACTCTATTGACCATATGCAAATATACTATTACACGCTTCTCTGGAACATGCCGTCTTTCAATAATGAAATATCATCACATTTCGATGAGAAATTTGAGTTTAACTCCATTTTCACAAAAAAACTGATGTATTCTCTTTTTCGCGCGAAATAGCGAAATGTGGCAATAGTGATAAGCTAAACTACAGTTGGGGTGGCATACACAGTCAGGTAGCATTTGATATTATAGATATACCACCTTGTAATTCCATTTAAACCTTAACTATTTAAAAAGAAGTTAGTCCCCACTTTGAACTCTAAAAATCAGATGGACAATAATTTGATGACTAGACGTATGATGTAATAGTTTGAAAGAATTTCGGTAGTAACGGTAGTAGCGATTGATTCGTGGATATTGAAATTATATTCAGATAGCGGTGTAGGTGGCATCCAGCACAATTTCGAAACATTGCGTTATTAATGGGTGTGTTTTTTCAGTTGCAAATAGTTCGTTGAATGAACAAGTTGATTTCTTTGAAAAACATGCAAAGAGCCAAACGATTAGTGGCATTAGCCCTTTTACAGAAACCTCCAGGTAAGTTGCTGTAGTATATGTGTTGCACTTGATAAGGAAATGAGTTAATTCGTGAGTTAACCGCAAAAAACGCTAATTATCCAATACACCCGGTTACCCGGTTATTACGGAATAATGTTTAAATGTATTTTAGTCGGTTCGCGAATTAAGTGATTTCTTGTATTAACCGTAACATAGGTATACCCTACTGTTTTAAGTAATCAGGGTTTTTATTTTTTGCATCCTAACATTCCTTATCATTTGAACATTTAGCGTCAAATGAATTCGTGAGATCGGCACCGACTTCCCGTCATTATTTATTGTTCGTTTTTTTCTGTTATTTTTTATCGAGTTCTACAAATATTATTAAATTTACTAATCATGTTTACTGTCAGTTTAATTAAGTAAAATTAAAAGTACTTTAGTTAATGTAATCAGTTTGCAATGAAATGTCTGTTCAGTTATGCTAAATCAAAGTGTCTCGTTGAGTCCTTGTTTGCGAAAATTGGAAAATAATACACTTATAGCTATTTAATTAGTATCAACGTGTGTATTTTGCGTTTAAAATTGCAATTGCGTACTCTTATTAAAACAGAGATTATGTCATTGAACAATCTGAAGTGAACTTTTATTACAAAACCAAAATACAAGTAAAAATAAACAATCTTGCTAGATTAAATTATGCTCTAGCGACATAAAAGTAATTTTGCCAGTTATTGAATTTGTTGATTAATGGTCAAATTTATGTTTTTCCAGTAGGTACTTATTACGTCATTTATGATGATTTTAATTTAATCACAAGCACGCTATATTGAGAACAAAATTTACCGTTAAAAACTAAAACGTTAAAAAATAAGTGTAATATACTCAAACTTATCTCAGAAATCAGAAAATGCAATAATATGAAGGGTGTCCAATATAAAATCAAAATTTGTTGACGCTTCCGATCACACCAAAAGTTCCAAAAATTGTCAAATACGTGAAAATATAACATTTGATATCCTCATTAACTGTGCCGAGTGTCACTTTGATATCTGAATTATAAAGGGCGACATAGGAGAGCAGTAATATCGTTACTAAAAATTTACAAAATTAACAAAATTGAAAAAAAAAACAGCAAAGAAACGCCAATTATAATTTGTATGCGTCGCGAAGTTTTGGCTATCCATGATTTTGACCGCTTTCGTACTTTTACGTTTTCTACTCTAGCTGAGTTTGATTTTGACGATTTGTGTGTTCTCAAACGTGGTTTTTGCATCTGTCCCTTGAACCTCTAATCCGTCATAGATTTTTTGTATATTCAAAAAATATTTAAATTTTTATTTTAGATCCCACTCTAACCGACACAGACGAAACACCTGTGACTTCTGGGTCAGAGTATTGTCCTACAGAAGAGAGTGAAAACAGCATAATAGAATCTTCTAGTCCCGAACCAAACGAATCTTTTAGTTCCGAACCTTCTCCAATTGTTGAAACTACATTTGTAAACTTGACAAATGTATATACTTTGGATTCAAATCAGTGCCTTCAAAACAAAGAAAATTCTCCACCAGAAATCAATTCTGGACCCGAGAAAAATGAACTCCAGCAATCAATACCTGCGAAAATTCAAAAAATTAGAAAGAAAGACTGGTCGTATAAGAAGGAAACATTTTTGCTTGTATTGCGATGTTGAAGTGGGCAATTTTAGTCGCCATCTGGAGAGACATCATTCAGATGAATTTCATGTTCAAGAGTTTATGGCTCTCGAAAAAATTCCAAAAACGGAAAAAACTAATTGATAAACTAAGACGTGAAGGGGATTTTACTACTTCCAAAATTATTCCTGTTATGAAAATCAATAATGAACCTCCAGAAAACTACATTGTGTGTAAGTTTTGCAATGGATATTATAATAGAAAAGCTTTACGAAGACACGCAAAAGATGTTTTTAATCCTGATCCGTCACAACCGTTCAGAGCACAAATAGAAGGACACACTATAATGGCTGGGCGTTTTGGACCTAAGGACATTTTAAGAACTAGCGGTCTGTTAAACATGCTGCGAGCTGATAGTATTGGGCTAGTTGCCAAAAAGATCCAATTATTTGTGAAGTGGCGAGAAGATATCTCAAAAGCCACAAAGACAAGCATCTTATTATAGTTGCAAAAGATATATGCGTCGTTTGGCACGATTGCTTATTGGTGTCAGAAATATTCAAAACAATGAAAATTTAAGAATAATTGATATCTTAACTCCAGACAAATTTAGATTCTTAGTGCAATCGACACAAATTGGAGCAGAATACGATGATAAGAATCGGGTTTTTAAATCTCCTTCATTTGCTCTTCAGATGGGAACACTAATCAAACACACAATAAATACAGTTCAAAAGGAGCATCCTTCAATTGAACGTATGGAAAAATTAAAGAGTTTAACGACTTTGATAGAAACTGACTGGGCTCATGAGGTATCAAGCGAAGCTGGACAAAATCTAACAACTAATAAATTTAATAAACCTACTCTAATACCACTAGCTAAGGACATCAAGGTAATATACACACATAAACAATTTAATTCTTTCTAACACAAACTTATCTTTTCAGAAATTTGAACAATACCTCAACACCCTGATAACAAACGCTAAACATTCTTTGATCGACAATTCCAGTAACATACCAGCTTATCGAAAGTTAGTAGAAGGCATATTTTGCAATGTATTAATATTCAACAAAAGACGAGTTGGAGAGCTTCAAAGAATGACTTTGTTATCGTTTATGAATAACCGTGATGCCACTACATCTTCGGAATTCGAAAAGGTTCTAAGTGAGTCTGAAAAGATTTTATTTAAAACGCTTAAACGCGTAGTAATACGAGGAAAGAGAGGAAGAGGAGTTCCCGTTCTATTCGACAAATTTGCAGTGGAATCATTAGAATTTTTAATAAATTCCAGGACAAACTTTGACTTAACCAACAATCCTTATCTCTTTGGAGTACCAGGTTCAGATAATCCCTTAATAGGGAATGTAGCAATGCGAAAACACGCAAAAATTGCATTAGGCGATGTAAAAAAAGCTTCCCTCTTAACATCAACAAGGCTTAGAAAACATTTAGCTACTATTACACAAATTTTTAAAATGGATAGAACTGAACTCGAGCAATTGGCAACCTTTATGGGCCATACGGAGAAAAACCCATTCAGAATTTTATCGCTTACCAGATGATGTCTACCAAACAGCAAAAATAAGCAAATTATTGTTACTGTCAAAAAAAGATGGACTTGAGAAATACAAAGGAAAGTTGCTAAAAGATATTGATATAGATGACAACGTAATAGAAGATAGTGTAAGTGAAGAGGAAGAAGATAATAATGAAATAATTACGCCTGAACAAGAAGAAAATAACGAAGTTGATAAAGTACCACATCAAGATGATGCTCCTTCTACGTCGTCTGGGACAATAAATTTGAAAATAAAAAAAGGCTGTAAACGAACTTTGGTTCCTTGGACCGCAGAACAAAAACAATTGGCTGAAGAGTTTTTTAAAACACACTTAAGAAAAAGACTCGCACCAAAAAAGAACGAAGTAATTAAGTTGATTGAAAAATATCCAGTAATATTCAGTAACAAGACGTGGCCAGTCATTAAGGTTTATATTTGTAATAAATTTAAAAAGTAGATTTTCTATGTAATCTTACTGAACTAATAAATAGTTTCTACTTGTAATTAATTGACTTTCTTATATGAGAGAATTAATGAATGAATTCATTTATTTATTTAAATTAACCAGAGAATTTGGATCCATACATTTTCTAGCATTTAACTTAAATCCTTAACAAAACATTCAATTAACATTTACATAAATTCAAAATTTTTTAAATTGTAAACAAATGTCTTCTTTTTTTTCATTCTTACTTAATTTTATTTCTTTTTCTTTTTTCCATTCATTCTCTTCTCTTTACTACATTTTTCATTTACTCAACTCCTTTCTCGCTAACCCTTAATAGTATTCTTCCAACTCGTTCTTTCATTACATCTTTCCTTTACGAGCTCCAAATTCTCTCATCCTTCTATACACAATCTGCACAACCTATCATCATCTCTCCTCCAGCACCCATTCTCCCTTTTTAATTTCCCACTCTGAATCTTCTTAATATATTAACAAATGAATACTAATATTTGGTTTCATTAGTTTAATGACTTTCTTTGATAAACTGAAACAACGAGTTACTTTTTAAACATTTAGTAAATATTGTAGTTCATTACTGACTATTCAAATTGTAAAGATAAGAATTGGCCTGGTATAAATAATCAAAGTAGCTTTTTATTTATTTATTTATTTAATAGCTACATGTTTCGGAGCATACATTCCATGTTCGGGCCAATGAAATTTAAAAACAATTAAAATTTGGGTAAATACACATCGTACATACCTATGACTTATTTCGCATGAATAAATTACACTGATTCTTTTATAATAAATTGTAACAAAATCAAAACAGTAAAAATTAATTTTATTTTTACAAATAACTTTCTATGTTTTGCACTATCAATGTTTTATTTTCAAGGTCTCGGGTTTCAATATAAATATGTATCAAAATTTGGCAACATTGTGTGGATGCCAGTTTTACTATTTGCAGGATATTTGGAAGTTACATGTACCTACAAATATATGTAATATATAATCAGACGCCATTATGAGCGAAAATTGTGTCTGATGTAAATATGCTTGTTATTTATATAATTAATATACACAAATATATAAGGAGTATACCGTTGGATGGCAATTTGTATCGATCTGGAACGGATGCCAAGTGTTACTGCAACTATATATATATATATATATATATATTTGTAATAAAAATCTTTGGGGTTTAAACACGTGTAATAAATATTAAAAATTACAACGTTTCGCCACGCTAACACGCAGCTTTTTCAAGTAATTAATAAATAACAATCTTAGTTTCTATGCGATTTTGACCTTGAACGTGTCGCTGGACCAGAGTAACCAATAGCATTACGTATCGGTATCATGGTAATGTTGTTTTGCATATTTTGTTGTTCTATTTGTTGGATATTTGGGGATCTTCTATCCTGAGGTAAAGTTAATAACGGTTTCCAAGTGTTAGGTAAACCTTTTCCATCATCTCGTTTATTAATGCAACTAGGACGTCTTTCTATCTCGATTTGTTCTCTAATGAGGCGGTTACATAAATATTTTCTCTTCCTAGCATTCTTGTATTTTCAAAATCGATTTTATGTCCTGTTTGGTGATGATGTTCAGCTAGAGAATAAGTTAAACATCCTTTTCGGACTGCTAGTTTGTGTTCTTCTCTTCTCGCAGAAATACGTCGATTGGTTTGTCCAACGTAAGAGATGTTACATCCTCCGCAAGGAATTTCGTAAATGCCTTGATCTTCTAAAGGAATAATATCTTTAGGGGAACGGAGGAAAGACTTAACTTTATTAACAGGTACAGAAACTACTCGTATGTTGTGTTTCTTTAGAATGTTACTTATCTTCTCTGTAGTACCTTTGAAGTACGGGATTGATACAGTAAACGTACTCTTATCGTTAACTTCGTTGTCACTTCTTTGTTTCATCCTTTTGCTTTCATAACATGATGACGTGAAAAACCATTTTGTTTAAAAGCTTGATTCAGAAGATTCATTTCTTCGTGTATATGCTCGCTGTCTGTTAGTCTAGCAGATCTAATTAATAAGGTTTTTAAAACAGAATTTAAATGTTGTGGATGATGATGTGAATTAGCATGTAGGTATCTATTGGTATGAGTTTCTTTTCTATACACTGTATGTCCTAAACTTCCGTCTGGTTTCCTAATTAGTAACACGTCAAGAAAAGGTAGTTTTCCGTTAACTTCTACTTCGGTAGTAAATTTAATTTGTGGATGAATATTATTTAAATAATTTAAAAAGCTAGTAATGCTTCATTACCATGTGGCCATATGGAGAAGATATCATCAACATATCGTAACCAAAGTTCTGGTTTGTTGGAAGATTCTTGAATTGCATTTGTTTCAAAGTTATCCATAAATAAATTAGCAATTGCAGGTGAGATAGGTGATCCCATTGGTGCTCCTTTAGTTTGTTTATATTTCTTAGAGTCGTATAAGAAGTATGTGTTGGTTAAACAATGTTTAGTTAAACGAACAACATCAGGTGTTAACATATGTTTGTTTGCTAGAATATTAAGAGTCTCTTCTATTGGAACTTTAGTAAACAAGGACTCAACGTCAAAGCTGACCATGATATCTGTAGGTTTTAATTTACGACCTCTAATAATATCTATAAAATGTGTTGAATTTTTAATATAAGAACTTGAGGATTCAACAAAAGGTTGTAATATTTTAGCAACATATCCAGCTAACTTTTTGTGTTGGTGAATCTATACTACTAACAATAGGTCTAAGTGGTACTCCATTTTTATGAATTTTAGGTAATCCATAAAATTTTGGACATTTAGAAGACTTTTCTCTTGGTATTAATTTCTTTTGAATTTCCTTATCGAGTATACATTCCTTAATTACAGCTTTAGTAGTTTTTTCGAGATACGTTGTAGGATCAGAGTTTATAATTTTGTAAATAGGATCTTGTAACAATGTTTCGATTTTTGATTTATAATCTTCGGTATCCATTATTACAGTTGCATTTCCTTTGTCAGCAGGTAGCACAACAATAGAATTATCTCCTTTTAGTTCTTTTAACGCTTTCAATTCCTTGTAAGTGACGTTGCGTTTCGGAAGTTTAGATTTCTTCAGAACATGAGAAACTTCTTGTCGTACCGTTTCTTTTACTTGAAAAAGCTGCGTGTTAGCGTGGCGAAACGTTGTAATTTTTAATATTTATTACACGTGTTTAAACCCCAAAGATTTTTATTACAAACATGTTTACGTGAAAGAATAAAGCATTATATATATATATATATATATATATATATCGTTTAAATATTGTGATCCCTCCAGTAGGGCATATAGTCGACAGCGCGCGTTTGTACAATAGTGAACTTACACTCGAGTTCTCTCACTCCCGATGAGTTCCAAAAGGACAGAAACAGCTGTCAGGTGATTCTCAGTGTTTGTTTGCTATTGTATAACCTCTTGCGTACTTTTACTGCAGGCAATTCGAAATTTTATACTTACCAACTGTATATATATATATATATATATATATATATATATATATATATATATATATACAGTGTGTCTACTTAAGTTGTACTCATATGGCGAAACTTTTCATTATTAGTTTTAGGAAAAAAGTTATTCTTTATAAAAAGTTCTGCATTATCTAAAACCTAAAATGCAATTATCAGATATTTCTTATTTTTAAGCCGTATACGAGGTTTGTTAAAAATATTAATCTTACTCTAGAGTAAAGTACCTTCATTTTTACAATACAGAAAAATTTTATGAAGTAAAGTTGTTTAAAATTAAAAGTTATATTCAAATATGCAATTACAGCTATATAACATGAAAATTAAGATTTGGTGATTATTTACGTTTTACATTATTAAGTATTGTAATCGTAAATTTCAATACTGACTTAATTTTTATGCTAAATAGTTGTAATTGCATAATTGAATATAACTTTTAATTTTAAATAACTTTACTTTATAAAATTTTTCTGTATTGTAAAAGTAAAGGTACTTTACTCTTGAGTAAGATTAATATTTTTAACAAACCTCGTATACGGCTTAAAATAAGAAATATCTAATGATTGCATTTTAGGTTTTAGATAATGCAGAATTTTTAGGAAGAATAACTTTTTTCTAAAACTAATAATAAAAAAGTTTCCCATATGAATCCAACTTAAGTAGACACACTGTATATATATACATATATAGTTTTTTGGTGCAGTTTTTGGTGTTTTCTGTTTGTTTCACATATATTGTGTTCTAATTGTGCCAAAAAAAAGGTCTACGGTCATTTTTCATTTAACATAGTAAATGCCTATGTCAACTCATCAATGGGATACGCGGTATACACACAACATAAGCGCTTATATTTACCTAATAAAAACTATATTTTCTTTTCGTACAATTAACAAATGACACATACCGACGTCGCATTGGTTAAAAATTTCAAAGCACTAATAGATCCATTCTATATTTTGCCTTAATAAAAGTGCGTTCTCCGTGGGACACACGGTATAAAATATTCAGGTCAGTAAGTATTGTCATTGCATCTAAGTATTAAACTGAAATGAACTAGTTTTTAATTTATTACAGCCGGGGATGCAACGGTTTTGTGCTACACGAAGCTAAATTTAAAATTCCGATTTATATAAACGTACTTAGAATAAGCGCAATTTATAAAGGACCTGTTATGCGTTTGAATTCGGCGGAAACAAGCTCCGTTCACGGGTCCTTTATAAATTGCGCTTCTCTACACAACGTTATCTTTTACTATCATCCCATAACATTTTCTTATTTTTTTGAATAATTTACTTTTCTTACAAAGCAACTAAAGGGTCTTCTTTATTTCATTGCACTTTATCACTTCACATTATCACCACACAAAAATAAAAAAGATATTCTAATCATTCAATTCCATAATATTTTTATGATTTAAATCATAAAACACAAAATTTTCATTTGCAAAAATAATTGTTTTTAAGGCTCGCTTTTCGTTTTTTGTTGAATCTAATACGATTTATTATAGTATTGTTATAATTTACTTCATTTTAGAACAGGTCGATAACGATTGAAATAAAATCATTTTACGATAACAAAACAATTATCAATTACGAAAACAAATAAATAAGAGAATCTATTTACATATAATAATTGCGCGAGCAAAAATTTTATGGGATGTAACAAATAAGCAGTTTTCCGCTTCAGTTACTTAATTAAATCGAAATTGCTTTAAAATAGTAGTACATGTTGCAGTGCATTCGAAAATCCCCCTATTGAAACAAGGACAAAATCAAATATATACGTTATTAGCCAAACGCGGCTAACACAGCTAACGATAATGGATATCGGGATTGTCGTGAATCTGATTTATGGCTTGGAAAACAAATCTTGGGGTTGGCGAGCAAATTGAATCAGGTCAACTGTCATGTCGAGTTTTGCACGGGCGCCACTACATGTCGTACTTTAGAATTGGCTAGACAGTGCTTCTGTGTTTTATGACAAATTAAATATTATGATACGTGGGTCATAGTTTATATACCTACACACATGCAAGAAAATAAAGCGCTAATAATAAAAAGGAAAAGAAGTAGTTTCAGAAACGTCTTTGTGGGTTTAAATTTGGATTACGTGTGTAAACTCATAAGAAACAGGATAATAACTTTTAAATGGTAGCTAACAGCTTGCCATTACATTTGCAATCTTATAAATTACTCAAAGAAATTATCCGTGAGCAATTACTTAACAATGCCGGTTGACCATTACCAATAAACAGAGCTTTTACTGTTACACACATTTCATTTGATTTGAATCATATGTGGTTTAGTTATGAGTTTGTTCGCCCACTTAACGTATATTTCTATAAAATCGCAAGTGTGTTACCTTAAAAGTATCTGCAATTCAGCATAAGAACTTTTGTATTTATTATGGCATACCTACCTCGCGGTAGGTTCTTGAACACGTAGGTGGTTAGTTAATTTTATTTAGTATTCCTTTACGCTTTAACGCAGCTATATGACCATACATAAATATATTTACACTTTGAATGTAGATACACGTGAAGACTTTGTCGTAAAACCCATTACTTAAAAATACATATTTATTAAATCGTAAAATTTAATGAAATAATTTATTTGCGAATAATTGAATTCAGATGATTCGTCTCATAAAACATTAACGAGCAACCAACTATAAAACCAACAAATTAATTTTCATTCAAAAATTTCATTAACACCGAAAAAAGGAAGTAGTTTTATACGTCAAAAAGAATTAAAAAAAGAATGTAGTAACGCCAAAACAATTCAGGGATGAATGAGCAGTAGCTGCCAGTAGAACTCGTTCATGAAAATATTGACCAGTTTAGCTATAAACGAGTTCTTACCAGCACGAAAATAATGTGATTTATAAATCGTATTATATGCTCATAGTAAATGTGGAGATATCCGAGCTTGTGCTGTCAAAATTTTTGAATAAATTTCAATAACTCGTAAATTTATAATAATATTCTTTTTTAAAACTGAAATCATTTTATTTTAATGGTGGCCGTGGGGTGTTTGTGACCTCCCGCAGTCCTCAATCACACTTGTCGCTTTCAACGAACACGAATTGTTTATTTTTAAAGCTTTGGAAGCTTTATAACGCACAGCAAGTATTTTATTAGTGGCCAAATTAAATATTAATTAAAATCGCGCCTGCAGTAAGTGCTTTCACCTTATCCGTCTAGCAATTTCATCTACTTGTATTTTAAAATAACACATAGATGGTGCTTTTTACTTCTACTTTATAAAATTATTTGTCTTTCATCTAACAGACAAGACAAGAATTGAATCAGATTTGAATTTGTGCAAATTAAAAAAACTTAGTAATACAGTTAACAAATTTTCTATTTATTACACAACTCACAATACATACATCATAATGCACTACCTAACACCTACTAAGATTACATAAATATGCAATAAAAATAGCGTTTTTGACGTAACAGAAATAAATAAAGTTGTTTGTTTCATTCTTAAAAGTAAACATTCCATGAGCTTCTTTTTTTTATGAATAAGAATAAAAATAAATTTATCTCAGAAAATTTAGCAGCAGAGTTGGTACTATGAAAGATCAATGTCGACGTCGAAAATGTCTTGTCTTGTCGTGGCATGGTTGATGGGCCAGGAATCTCCTTGTACCCCGTCATCTTGAGGGATGTAATCTGCAACAGAAATTTTAAATATTATTTATGTTAGTCTTAAGGGAGCGGGAGGGTTTTAGACGTCGTCGGGGAAAGCGGTCTTAGGGCATTTGATTTTGAAGGTATAAGATACGCCGTAATCGGTGGTTTTTCGGGATTGGGGTGGGTTTGATTTTTCGTGATATGGAGGACGGTACGGTGGCGGAGTTGTGCTAGGATAGTAGGTAGATTGGTGTCGTGATGTAGGTGGTTGTTTCGGATGCACCGAGGAGCGTTAAAGGTAAGATGGAGGGCTTTGTTTTGGATTGTTTGAAGCTTTGGATGTGGGTGTCGGCGGCGTGACTCCAGACAGGAGACGCATAGAGCATGATGGGATTTATGATGGATTTGTAAAGGAAAAGTTTGTTTTTCGGTGATAGGCAACTTTTACGCCATACGAGAAGAGTTAGAGAGTTTAGGGAGCCACGGCCTTTGTTAGAGGCCGATTGGATGTGGGATGCAATGGTGAGGGGTAGGGTTTTTGGAATCTCGTGGGTGTAGATATTAAATAATGTAGGTGAAAGGACGGAATCTTGCGGGACTCCGGCGGGGAGGTAGCGGTAGAGGATTTGACGTTGTTTAACTTGATTTGGATACGGCGGTGTAACATGAATGAGTGGGTTATGCGGATTAATCTTGAGTGGATGTTGGAACGGATAAGTTTGTAGACAAAGCCAGCGTGCCAGACACGGTCAAAAGCCTTTGAGACGCCGAGAAATACTGCTCCGGCAGCCTGGTTGTTTGGTAATAGTATTTGGTTACGCGTAAGAGTTGTTAGGTTGTTGAGTGGTTTGGTCTGAAACCAAATTGTTTGTCGGGTATAATTTTTATTTGGAAGATGTCCAGGTTAAGCCTGTATAGGATAATTCTTTCAGCGTGAGGGAAGTAAACGGATCGGGCGATGGTTTTGCGGAAATGTAGGGTCTTTTAAAGGTCAGCGTGGAAGTAGCCTACTCTTAGTATGAAGTTGATGATAGCGGTAAGGAATGCTATAGGTTTGTGTGAGAGGTGTTGGATCATAAAGTTTCTGATTCGATCGAAACCGGGAAGCGGTGGTTGGCCATTTGGATTTGTCCCGAATGACAATGGCCGGGATACGTTTATTTGTGGTGGGCTTGGAATCAGGTTGAGGCAGGTTTGGGGTGGGGTGGTCGTCGGTTTGAGTAGTTTGTGGTGGTGAGTTTTCGGTAAGGTGGTCGACAGCTAAAGTAATTTGGGAAAGGGGGTTTTGAGTAAAGTGATCGTTACTTAGTTGATTTGAGGAAGGGGGGTTGGGGTGGTCGTCTTCAGATTCTTTGGTGCATGAGTTAAAGAGATCGACGTCCATGTGGGTGACGGCATCTGGGTTCATCTTCTTTTCCTTGGTTCTCTCTTTTTTCTAGCCGGTTAGAAGTTGTCTTTGTTTACAGCGTTTGCGTTGTTGTCGGTCGGTGGGAAATCGGTGGTGGCAATAGCGGCTTTACTAGAAGTATCTATAGGAAGACCAATTACCGGTTCTGCCAAGAGGAAATACACAAAAAATTAAAACTTCCATTACTAAATGCTATGATTATTTAGGTAACTACTGTTTTGCACCTAGTTACAAAACTTCGCATACAAATGTTGTGAATCTCTAGTATAATTTACTTATATAATTTAAGTTTATTGCTTTAAAATCTCCATGAATACCAGTAACTTTGCCTTCTTGGAACAAATAATGTCTATTGTCATGTAGTAATAACCTTAATATTAAGATCTTACTTGTCAAATAGTACGGCTGTTAGTTGAACCCACCTTGCATTTTTTAACGCAAGTAAAACAACTATGCAGTCTTGTTGGGTAGACCCCATGGAACGATTTAGGAAGTGTAGCCACGATGGAACACCCCTCCAACCCCGTCATTGGGTGGGCTTTACGTGCCCTTTTGGGGTCAATTAAAGTCAAATTGTGCCCTTAAAAAGGTACACACTCGCAGGTGTCACTCGCCTTTTTTTGTAATAATCGTATTATGATAGTACACATAAAAAAGTATTTTTTCCAAAATATTGAGCTTTGCAAGAGCAATATTGCCCCCTCGAGGGGAGGACAAAGGTCACGGATGATATTTAACTCCTATGTATGATACATTATACTAATGTAAAATTGAAAGTTAGGGCCAAGGGCAAAAATTTTATCCGTTTTTACGTATCTTCAGCCGTTTACAAGTTACGACCAGTTTTCTACTCAAAACACACGAAATGCATCTATTTTTTTCTTAAATCGTAAGGATTTTCGCAGCAAAACGTGACATGTTATATCAAATGTTTTAATGTAGAAATAAGGTTAGAAACAGCTCTAAATAAAATGGGAAGAAGCTGACGTCCAAGTACGCAGTTTAAATACTGGGACGTTGTGGTGACACTGGAGGCATCCCTACTTCTATTCATCCGGGCTCAGCGACTTGGGGACTTTAAACTCTACATAGCAGCAATACGCCGCTTGCTGCCGTAGTTCTTCGGGAGACGTTCCTTACTGGCCTATTTGTTGCTCAGAAGAGCAGCAGAGCGTTTTCACGCATGGCACTAAACCAGGCTCACGAGCAATTTAATGCTCTCATCAAACGAGATAGAGGCAGGTTTGTGAATCTTTAGCTTTTATTATGAAGTTTATTTTTGGTTACACTTAACATGCCCATCTTTTGTTCACAGGTATGATTGGCCTGACAGAATACAAAGACTTTATGACAAAGTGGATGGTTGCAGCTCCCGCGCTGGCGACTGTAATAGAAAATGTAGAAGAAGCGCGCAACAGCTCCTCCGGATCCATATCTGACGTCGAGATTGCAGCGCATCATTGCGACTCCCTTGCGTCAAAACAGCGATTTGCCACTAACCTGCAACGCCTCTAAAAATCTCTGAGTGAACTTGCTAACCCGTTTTTAGAAGAAACAAAAGACCTGTACAACGTGTCTCTAAAGAAAGTTGCAGATTCTGCCGTGGTAACGACGGTCCTGACAACTGAAAAGGTAGGAGAGGCCCAACTTAATGACTTCGTCGAGGAACGTCTAAAAACAAGAGAGACAAAGTTGTCCGATCTCATAAAGCAGAATAAACTTCCTTTGTTCACATACCGTCTGGTGGTATCAAAGACGACATCCAAGATGGCGTCCCTGAAATTCAATTCACCGTCGCGGAAACCTGAAAACATTCTTTGCTCATGATAACAACCCGTCACCGCCATCCCTGTCGATTGCATGATGCAGCACTTCCCACGGTATCCACGAAGTCGTGTGAAATAAAAACCAATAATTAATCATACAATCGATATAAAATCAATGTCAAGCCTCGTGTCACGATTCGCTGTAAAAATCTACGATTTAGGGAAAAAATAGGGGCATTTCGTGTATTTTGAATAGAAAACTGCTCGTAACTTGTAAACGGCTGAAGAAACGTAAAAACCGATAAAATTTTCGCCTTTGGCTCTAATTTTCAATTTTACATTGGTATAAGGTATCATACATACGGGTTAAATATCATCCATGATCTTTGACTTCCCCTCGAGGGGGCAATATTGCCCTTGCAAAGCTCAATATTTCGGAAAAGATACTTTTTTAGTTGTACTAGCATAATACGATTATTACAAAAAAAGGCAAGTGACACCTGCAAGTGTGTACTTTTTAAGGGCATAATTTGACCTTAATTGACCCCAAAAGGGCACGTAAAGCCCCCCCAATGACATGCTTCTATCTTACGTTACTCCCTGGTCACTCCCACGACGATAATCAAAATTTCTCGTCAAGTTTAATGCCGTGTAATCGATTTATAGCTAGGAAATGGTCGGATTTGGGGGAAAAATTGTTTTGGGGTTGGCATGCTCTATACACGGGCTAGGAGGGGGTTTCCATCGTGGCTACACTTCCTGAATCATTCCTTGGGGTTTATCTAACAAGACTGCATAGTTGTTTTACTTGCCTCAAAGAATGCAAATGCAAGGCAAGGTAAACAATCTCTATATTCTCTGATTTTTTGTTTAGGTTGGCATGAAAGTCATCGATGTAGGTGCCCTCTACAAAAAAAGTATAAGGGTGATTCTACCAATAAATGGTATATAGTTGAAATTATATTTTCAAAACACAAAACATCTTAATGATTATTAAATTTGTATATAACGGTAAACATATGCTAGTATAATTGAAATATAGTAATGGTCAAGTTTAATAAAAATTTATTTTATGGAATTGTTACGGTAAGCTGGTAACGGAAGTGAGATATTGTCTACGCAAGTGATAGCATAGGCACATAATTGAGGAAAAACTTATTTAATTGGGAAATTGAAAAAATTCCTATAGAAGATTTTCGCAAAACTTTTACGGAGTATTTCACATAATTGTTGTTTTTAGTGGACAGTAATAATGCGATAAAATGTTTAGCAACCTTTTTGGGTCAGTTTTACCAAAACATAATCCTTCAGAAGGAAGGTTATCGCTATCCGCTGAATTCGAACTGCTGGTATATACGTCGTTGTAATTTAGCTGCTTGCTGTTAGAGGCAATAGAGAAAATGAGGTGTGATTTCGATAAATGATTATATAATTTTTTTTATCATCAATTACCTTTCATGGTCATCAAGACCCTTCCGGAAAAAAATGTAAAACACAATTTCACAAAACACAATCACCTTACACACTTAATTATTATTATTACATGTGAATACTAGGGTGGGTAAGGGTTGGCATGTTTAGGTTTTAGTGGGTTTCCTAAACCTTGAAGTAAATGCTTTGCCAAGACGAACCAATCCACAATTGCACACGGTTTCGTCACCACACTGTACAGGTTTATACTGATCTTCTGGGGCACCATACATAACACTTACATCACAATACAATATTTAAAATGTACCATACGATTAAATAAATAAAATGACATAGTGATTCTTACCGAACTAAAATATACTTTTTGAAAAAGGTACTTTAATTATAGTCGATATGTCGCAAGCTATAATGACCACAGTGTTGTCCAGGTTCACAACTTGAGCAAGTTAATTTCCTAAATTTAATAACCTGATTGTTCTTAGACCAGGTGAATTTTCTCATCATCATTGTTCCTTTAAACACATGCAGTTCACATGGATTTAGGGCGTCAATTTCTACTATGCGACTTCCAATGATTGGAATAGTCTTTATGCCCTTACATCTTACTTGTATATTTTCCACCAAAGTTTTAAAATTAGGAATATCAATTCCTTTAGACACAATATCATCTGCTGTTCTCTTGATGCACTCCCCTATGCCACCAGCCCCCTTTCCATGAACGCTTTCTAAAAATACCAACGTAGGGTTTTGACCTCTAGTTTACTAGCAAAGTATGTACAGGCCAAGTAAAACATCTTTTTATTTTTATACTGTGTTGTGGAGCCATTGCTAAGAAAATGAACAAATTTAAGTTCGGGTATGACCTTTTTCACTTCATTTATTAAGGGCTGTAAATGAGCGCAAATAGTTGATGGATCATGCCTAAACTGTTTGATAAAGCACAGTATGAATAACAGCATTTGACGACCGGTGGTATACAACTAAACTACAGTATAAAGTGTAACAAGGGGTTTTGAACCGCCAAAGTAAGTGGATTGTATCTCTTTGGCTTACTTGCAAAAATAATATTTAGAAAAATCTATATGGAAAAGAACTGCATCAACTGACAATGTTTTTTAATTTGGTCTACAGTACAGTATTGGTTACTGATATTCCTCACGGGTATCAAAATTGATTTAAAGAAGTATGTAATACATCAACCAAATCACTCTTGGAACATGGTATTTTAACCTTCATTGTTTTCTGGCATGTCCTTTCTTTGCCTTTTATTATTTAATTGATTTTTTGTTATCCAATTTTCATAAAATATTGTTTCTTCTCTATTAAAATGAAGGAATTCAATGTTTTCTTCACATTTCTTGCAAATTCTTTCAAAGCTATACTCTTCTTTATCGCAAGTCAGTGATTTTATTATTTCTTTTGATGTCTTTTTTATAATTGTAAGATAATATAGTTTTGTAATTATTAACTCTATGTTTGCATGTATGATTCAAAGACAAGTATTTCGAGCTGTAACTCTTGGAATAAAAACATGAAAGGGTCGCAATTTACAAAATAAACAGTAACTAATTTTCAAAGCCGGTTGACTAACAAAAACTTTCTATACAGGGTGTCCGGAAATTATGCGCAAAACTTTGCGTGCTAATTCTAGAGTAAAAATAAAGGCCACAAGTTTCTATAACATTTTTTCGAAAACTCAAAGGTAAAGGATCTACAGCACTTTAAAGTTAGGATTTTCAAAACATTTTTCGTAAACCGAGCCGTTTTCGAAAAAAACGACTTTAAAGTTTGTCTTGCACCAGCATACATGATACTGATTTATTTCATTTTTGACATTTCAACGAAGTGTGCCTTGAGGACAAGTGCTATACAGCGTTTTATACTCATATGAGATCAAAGACAGACATTTTGAAATAATAAATTATTTATTTATTTTTTAATCAAAAACGAAGAATAATTTTTAATAATTTTTTGGGCACCTCAATACCTCGCAATTTAATATTAATGACAGCTTTCACTTATTATAATAGATTTTCGAATTGCCTCCCGTCTTCCTCAATGCACAAATTAGGTCTTCTCAAAAACTTACGACGAACTCGAAAAAAAATTCCCTCCTTTTGTCTAATTGTAAACAAGTAAACCTTTTTTGCGTGTTTTTAAATGATCTTTCATCCCATGTGAATGAAATTAGCAAAAAGTCAAAAGCAAAAAGTTTCGAGCAATTAAATGCATGACAGGGGCGGTTCCAGCCCTTTAAGCTGATGGATAAACGTCAAATTTTGCACGTTTATGCGCATGAGCATGAGTAATGAGCGTGCCAAATTTCAAATTAATCGATTAAGAAACAAAAAAAAAAATTTTTTAAGTGTTTTAAAAATCCTAACTTTAAAATGCAGTAGATCCTTTACCTTTGAGTTTTCGAAAAAACGTTATAGAAACTTGTGGCTTTTATTTTTACTCTAGAATTAGCACCCGAAGTTTTTGCGCATAATTTCCGGACACCCTGTATAAATCCTTGAGACTGCCGTTAACATAACGTTCTTGTTTTTAATTTATTTCACTGTAATGGTGTTTTGTTTTCCCGGAGATATTCTACCAGATTCATCTTTTTCGTAAATTCAACAACCTTTTGTTTAATTTTATGATACTTTTAGTTTTTTAACCGTTTTTAACCGATGGGAAATCACTTCACAAAACAGCAGTTTTTGTTTTACAATTTCGCTTACTTTTAATCTTTTAATTAATTCAGTTACTAATATTTTTTGTATGGGATTTTTCTGTTTTAATGCTCTATGCAATTTTTTCTTGTATTTCTGAGTTTTTCGTTTTTCTTTCTTAAATTTCCTTTTTTAAATTACGTATTTCCATTTGCAAATGGTCCCTATGGCGTCTCCTGATTTTTTTAGCAAACTCTAATCTGGATGTCGTTTTCTTAGATATAGTTGCTTCTGTGGTGACGACAGAATGTTCATAATTTCTACTTGGAGATGGAGTGTTTCGTGGTGTAAGAACCTCTGCTGAGGGAGTGGTAGGAGATGTGTTATGTTCCAAGTGTTGTGTAAGTTTTATTTACCTCTTCTTAACTTCATAATGTTTCTTATTGCTGTTCCTCCACGACTTTCTTATACAACGCTGTACTCTTGCAATCATATACGCAATTAATCTAATTTTTCCCTGCTTCTTTCTCCGATAGTATCTTTCTCTTTCTTTTTTTTAAATTTCTTTATATAGTTCTGAATTGTTGCGTATTTTTTGCATTGATTTCTTTTTTTGTTCTCTGTGTTATATCTCTGGCTTGTCGTCAGTTTTCTTAATTGTAACCATTTTTTGTGAAATGTAACTCAATTGAAATTCAGATTTTTACACATGTTAAAAAAAATTAAAATTTTAAAATCTGTTGACAATTATTTATTGATGTCATAACACAATTTTTCACCTCCGTGGTCATTCGTTAGTAACGGAGGTCAGTATAACGGAAGTGAAGTTTTAATATGTTTTGGTCCGTGGAAGTCTGATTTTTTGAGGTTAGAATTTCTGCTCGTTGATAGTAGAAAGAACATTACAAATAATAAGTAAACGAATACTTACCTCTCAACTATTTTTTAAACCATCACTTTTCACGGAGGTGATAAATGTTTGCAAAGTATTAACAATTGTCGTTAAAAAACGAATTTCTTATGAATAATACCGCCAACTCTACGAATTTTAAAAATCTTAACGTAGTCTGTCTTATCCACAAAACAGACGCCTGGCGCCTTCTTTAGGTTTTATTGGGAATTTAAGTTTTGTTCACTGATGTGAGAATAAACATGCACATTTAAGGATATAAATTCTTTTTTAAATTAACTGTTATTCTAGTGATTATCAGAATTACTATTTTATGAGTTTATCTTTTCGATTTTATTACTTACTTTCTCCAAATTAAAGTATTTAGTATGTTATGCGTCCAGTGAAAATCATTAACTCGGGTGGGGTACATGGTACGGAGGTAAGATCTCACGTACTGTGAACTGCTAAAAAGTAACAAAAATTAAAAAATAGACATATTGTGTGTGTTAACTAAATTTCTAATTAATATAACATATTAAGGACAGTAAAAGTGTGCTTTTCCGGAGAATCGCGTCCATAATGTAATTCAAGCTTTAACAAAGTAATTTTAGTTTCTCTAAAAAAAACCACAAGCCTTTTCAATTTTTTTACAGGATAATCTCAGTAGCAATGACAATTTGTCCGTAATTTTACATTAATTAACTTGATATAGTTTTAGATCGTTCTAGAGATTTCGAAAAATTGTACTATCAAGCAACATTATTTTTGGCTTTTATTTCTTTTCGTACATGTAGTAAGCGAATATTGAACTTGATGTTATAAAGAAAGAGTATAAAAGAAATTTCGGAGCGTAATACTTTCTCGTCGTACACAATTACAGTTTTTTTACATTTCCACTTGGCAAAATGTCTCATTTTTAACACGTTTTGTTCTTCCTAAATAAATCCAGTTCCAATCTGTTCAGTAACGTGATCTAATTTGGCTACTTTTTAAAACACTTTAAAAAATATAATAGGTAAAATTACAAGCTTCACATTGTTAGGATGTAAATTTTCAAAAGGATATAATACAATGTACAGATTTTAAGCAGTATCTTTTTCATGCAACACGTAAACACATTAACAAAAACGAACGCAACACAAAAAAAAGGCTACTAAAACCCTTGTCAGTCAGTGCTAAATTCGGAAACTCTACAAACAGTTTAACGCATGTCAAGAGATGACACTCATTGTAATCCGTACAAAGCATACCACCCGGCCTTACTACTTAGCGGCATAAACAGTATCATTGAGCGCATTACACAATTTTATTTGGTAAGCTACACAATGAAGAGCTGTCATAGCCGTATGATGGATCGGAATCCAACTGCTGTACCAAAACCACATACGTTTTCCAATTTTATTCACAATTTTGTTGTTATTCAAAAACTGCGGTTAAAAGTTCGATGAATTGTTTTTAATTTCACTTCAGCATCTGAAGAATTTAATTTTTAAGTTATGTATTTTCGAGGTTTAAATGTGACATACAGCAGATGTTTTTACGTGAAGCATAAGACAGAGATGACGAATGTATGAATAATATTTTGACGAGCTTGGAGGTCTTCGTGATGACCGATCACTCTTCACTTTGACAGATAGCAGAGTCTATGGGTACCAGACAATGCGGAATGTTCTCATTCATATACACATAAAACGACGCATTCTATTTATTTAGGGTATTTATCATATTAAAAAAGTTGATTCTCTTGTAGTCAGTTTCACGGCAAGATTTCATTTAGATAAAAAAGTTTGATGGTTTGTGACATGTGCAGGTAAATGCGGTATGCGCGCTTCGTTCCAAATGAAGATTATAATATTTAGCGTTTCAATTCGTTGTCGATGATTTAAGCTTTTTTTTCAAATTTCGTTTTGTTATCTTGCAATTGTTACTGAAATGGTATAACAATATTACTTTAATTGTACGATTTCGAATGTATCTGCAACGATCTAGGACGTAGAATTAGAATGACTAGCAACTTCTACTCCATTCATCCTTATCAATGTCAAAGTAAAGCAGATTATATACTAGTGACGCGTGAAACCGTCTGTAATCCTCACTGACGAACGTTATTTACAGGCCCAATCAAACGACACACGTGGCGGATCCAACCCAAACCATTGTCGGTGAGTGCCTCTGGGATTTGCAGGGATAATCTTCTTGTCGCCTTACTTTCACTGATTTCTGTATTATTCATAATGCAATATTTTCATTCACTTTAAATTTGATAATGCACTTCCAGACAAGTGATTCTGATTTGACAGTGCTTTTAGGTTCTTCTTTTCATATAAAAATTTCGATCGACACGCAAAGATAAAATATTATGAACAAATAGTGTTTTAATTTCTAAACATAAAGATTAGTTAATTGTAATCTAATTGTTTTTAATTACAATAAGCAGACCGCGTAGTATATATTTTTACTTATTATTGTTTAGTTATTAGTACAGTTAATTTGCGATTAGTAATATTTATCGTTTTATTGTTATTAAGAGCACATAATTTAAATACTGTAAAAACCGATTTTCTTTTAAAGTTTATATTTTATTTACATTTTAAGTGTAATTATAATTAAAGATTTTCTTTAAAGGAAGGAAAACGGTCTACATCAATACATATACAATACAATATGAATTGTTAAACAATTTAAAAAATTTTTGGTTTTTAATATACTTAATCGAAAATATTTTAAATTCATAACTACTCTTAAACATAGTGATTTTATTTTTACGATACAATTACAAGGAAGTCAGAAATAATCACAAATTAGATGTTTATTGAAATCGAAACAATTTCAATTGTCCATACCTTAAATTCTTGGGAAAATAAAAAAAAATCACGGGTTTTGCAAGATTAAATTTATAATAGTAGTCATACTTAATGAAATACGAATAAGTAGTAAAAGAACGAGTTAGAAGGTTATTTTCTATTCAAGTAACTAGTTACGAGACGCTACGCAGCGCTTCGTCTCGCAATTATCTTACTTGTTACCAAAAATTATGATTTGTTATTATTTATTTCACACAAGATTTTATTAATTTTGATAAAAAAAGATACGCAACGCATATGAATAAAGTGTCGAAAAAAATTGCTCCGACATGTCTACCGTCAATTTAACCCAAGTTGCTTTGTGACTGTCGTTGATATCGCGTCGTAGTTAAATCGGAGTTTCTGTTTACTGTTTACTTTATTTGTATGGTGCATCTTGAATATTGTATTGGGATGTATGGTGCCCAGAAAATCAGTATAAACCTGTATAGTATGGTGACAAAATTATAAATAATGTCAAAAACATTATGTATATCAATAATAGTTTTTAATATACGAATAAATAAATAAATAAAGTGACATGATTCCATTACAATCAAAACGTACACTTGTACACCAAGCAGATTATAGGTTCAGAAAGTTTTGGTGAAAAATATCTCCGTATAAAGAAGAATTTTCGCGGTTAACTGGTTGGAATAACCTAGTAATACACAAAAGTGAAAGTCGCTGTCTAATTTTCTTGCTAAATAAAAAATATGATTTGGATGTCAAAGAGCAATTGCTAAAACCAATGTTGATATAATGTAATGGTTAATATTTCCTACTATTCTTATTGGGTGTAGCAGAAAAAAACAAGTTGATTTTTTAGTCGACGTTTCGGCTACTACGAAGCGTAGTCTTTATCAGGTCATTAATAGCCAAAACGTCGACTAAAAAATTAACTTGTTTTTTCTGCTACCTCCAATAAAAATACCCTATTTCTTGGAAAGGTAAACCATTACATTAAAAATTAAGCAGAAAAACCACCTTAATAAATGTTGAAATAATGTTCTTTCCTAACCCATCGACCGATTCCAAAATCCCAGTACCAACAGAACGATCACTTTCTGCACGTACACTAAACCAGTAAACAAGGAACACAGATGTTAACTAGAGAAACGTATCCTTAGGGAAAGTAGAACTTTTGGAGAAATGGGTTTAAAATATTAAAGTTAATCAGTAATCTTTTGAATGTATTGTAGAAATCCTGATTCACATTTTATAATGGAAACTGAAAATATTAGAGATTCAGCAACACAAAAACTGACATTTTACTTTTCCCTTGCTTCAAATTCTATGGTCCCTAACGATAGTGAGCGAAAACGAGTATGAATGTGTTATAACGTATAGTAACTATGATGAGAATAGTCAATATTGTGTCAATCAGAAAAAAATTAACTAATCAAACAAACTGAAATTCGGTAGACAATGACATTTCGTGTTAGAGGAACAGTAATGTTTTCACTCATTTAGATTTCTACTTACTATCAACATTGAATAAATGTATCGGTTGGTTTTCCAAAAATCCCGCCAAAATTTTCTGCAAAACATTATTTGACGTGACTCACCTCATCAATCTGTAAAACGTTTGGAACTTTAAAACATCACAATACGGATGCTATCACTCAGGTTTTAAATGGTATTGCTCTCAATAATTTTGATTATTTTTAGCATCAGATGCTTTTCTCACTCAAACTTATGTTGACGACGATTTACACAAACTTTATTCTCAGTTAACCTCTCTTTTCTCTAAGCACGGATTTTACTTGCCTAATAAATGGCGGTTAAATTCAAATGAAAAAACCCTCACTCTCAAAGTTTGTATTTTTTTCTTTGTTCACCTTTTAATGAATGCCTAATTTCAAAGCGAAACGTTTTATTTTATCAAGTTCAATGTTTGACCCTGTTTGACTAGTGAATTCTGTTATAGTTAGAGGGTAACGTTTTATACACCAATTGTGATCACGCAAGGTGGACTGGGTTCAAGAAATACTCAGTGTTTTGTAATATACTATCATCTAAATCACGTGTAGTCACAATACCTACACTCAAACTTTGTCAAAATTGATAAACAAAATAGTATTTATTCATAAAAATAAACTCACTTCTTCATGTCACAGTTTGATCAGACTCGTAAACTTCATTGTACTGTCATCTCGATGGACTGCGTTTGTACAGCATCAGTATCTACAATTCCAATGCTCACTCATGGCTATCAATGGAGACCTGAAACATGCAAAACAGACCTTCTCACTATTTAAAAGTTAGATTCCGCTCTCAACCTCATTGAAAAAATTGTACAAGGACAACATTTTTCTCAATAAATCTCAAAACTTGACTCAAAAAGTCAGGTGGATTTTTGGACCGTTTTATATATATAATTATATACAATCAAATCATTTTCTAACTTTCGGTGTAGGATATAAATATTACATTAACTATTATTATTGTACATTTAAATTTACAAATTTTTCCATTCTTTCTTATTACACGTCATCCTCTCTACTTCTTTCTATGTTTTTCCTTTTTCTTCAAATATTCTTCCCACTCCCTATTCAATGTTTTTCTTGGTCTTCCTCTTTTTCTGTTTTCCATTATTCTTGTCTTCCATATCTGCTTTACTGGTGCTTTTCGTTTATTCTTACTAGATGACCCCACCACAACAGTTGTTTCTTCTGTATAAATGTTGGTGTACTTTCTATTTCCAGTTCTTTTCTTATGTATGTGTTTCGTTTTGTATCTCTTTTGTGATACTTTTTATTTTTGTGAAGTACCTCATTTCGACTGCTTGTATCTTGCTTTTTTCTTGATTTGTCAGTACCCACGACTCGCTGTCATACGTTAATATTGACCTATATATCGATTTGAAGACTTTTTTTCGTTTCAACTGAAACTTCCTCTTACTCAAAAATTATTTTTCAGTACATAGAATAATCCATTAACCTTCTTTATTCTGTTTTTGGTATCTGCTTCCTGGGTTCCTTTCTCGTCTAATACTTCTCCTAAATAATGGAAGTACTTTACTTGTTCAATTCTTTCTTCTTCAATTATAATTTTCATGTTTACTTTTTGTTCTCCGATTGCCATTACCTCTGATTTACTTTTACTCATTTTCATTCTATTCTCTTTCAGTACTAAAGACTGTCCAGAAACGAAGCAAACTAATAAATCAACATGTTTAACAGATTCCAATGGAGTACCGATGTATTGATAGTTTTTCGAAAAGGGGGTTGAAAATGTAGAAGATGTGTAACTTTTCATCATTAATTAATTATTTTGACACATTTTATCTTATTAAATGTTCAAATTGACATCCACCTACTTCCATGCAATGGTATAAACTACTGACTGTAATGAACTGAAATTTGACACATGGGTTTGTCTTAACATTTCGGTTTATTATAGTCACTAGTTTTTGAGGTATTCTAAAAAAATTTACCACCCTGTAACTTTTTAACGAAGCTTTTCTGATAAAAACTTTATATGAAAAACCCAATTTAAAATTTTTATCAAATAATACGTTGGTTTATTTTTGGCCACCACTAGTGAATCACCTTGTTTATCAGTAATTGCTAATATCATTATCAATCCCATTTTTAGGAATTAATAATAATTGAACTAGAAGGTATGTATTGTATTTGGAATGACACTTTAATAGATTTTAATGTGTTCTTAATGATTTAATTAGGGGAGAAATATGGTATGTAATTATAACAATAGCCTAACTAATGATTATTGTCATATCATATCGGTATATTATAAGGTGTACTTAGGCTTCAGTATTGAGTTTCATTGGAATGGCATCAAGTCCTGAATTTATTCCAAGAAAACGCTTGAAGAGGTCTGCGCTTTCTGCCAACTAAAAAACTATTGTGCTCAATGTGTACAATTATTTGAAATACCATAATCCGGTTCGAGAGACAGTTGGTATGTGTTTACATATGACCGGCTTTGGAAAAACCACAATATTCAGACTTTTGCTTGAAGACAAAGTGTCTGTGCGTGAAGACAAAGTTTCTGTGCGTGAGCCTAGTTTATCTCATGGCAGAAATACCCAAATATGTGAAAAGTACAATTAGAAGAATAGTGCATTTGTTTTATTTTAAAAAGAAATACCCACTTTAAATAAAATTGTGTCAGTTGTGAAAGAGGAAGAGGGTATACCCAATTTAAGTAGAACAATGTTGTGGCAAGTTTTGCACAAATTGAATTTTGCATGGGAAAAAATGAATAGGAAATTAGCTCTCATTGATAAGGAAGAAATTGTATGTTGGAGAAGAAATTACCTACGAAATATCTCTAAATTACGTTCTGAAGGCAAAAAATTTATTATTTAGACGAAACGTAGGTAAATGAAGGTTATACTGTGGGAAAAATGTAGCAAAACAAAAATGTAACTAGTGGACGACAGGCTTTTTTAGAAGGATTATCTACAGGTTTAAGACCTCCTTCAGGAAAAGGGCGACGCTTAATTATTACGCATATAGAAAGTGACGAAGGCTTTGTAGAGGGAGGTTTACTGCTATTTGAAATTACCACGAGGATATGAATGGGGATGTTTTTGAAGAATATTTTAAACAAATGTTAGATTTAATACCAAAGGGTTCCGTAATTGTTATGGACAATGCCAGCTACTGTTCCAGACAAATCAAACGTTTACCTACAACTTCCTGGAAAAAACACGTTATAATGGAATGGCTTTCCTCAAAAAATATTGCTTTCGAAAATCATATAGTAAAAAGGGAACTACTAAGTCTAGTACAAGGTGTTAGGACAAAGTTTAAAAAATATGCAGTTGAGGAAATGGCAGCAAAACGTGATAATTTTGTTTTACCCTTACCGCCATACCATTGTGAATTAAACCCTATTGAATTAATATGGCCGCAGGTGAAGGGTGCAGTTTCAGTTTCTTGCTTATAGCTTATTCATATTCATCTGCTACTTCGTTCTACCTTAATTTGTAATATCTAATTGATTCAAACTGTACCACTTCATTATTTCCTGTATTCCATTGCGTTTTCTTCTTTTGATGTAGATTTTCTTTAATTTTAGCCACCACCAGGTAATGATCGCTACCAATTTCCGATCCTCTTTTTGCTCTCGAGTTCATTACCGTCCCTCTGTTTTTTGTTTCTATTAATACGAGGATGTATTGATATCTAGTTAGCCTAGACCAGTTCCTTGAATAAACAAAATATTGCGTTACCATAGCAACGAACAATAACTTATTAGAAGTGTCAGTGTAAAGTTTGACGTCAAAAAAGTAAACCAGAGTCACGCAATAAATTGAATGAAAAAAGATGTTCACCGAAATTGTGAAAATCGAAAAATTGGAGTATCAAGCCATCATCAAGTACCTGTATTTAAAAGGGTTAAGAGGTAAGCAGATTTACGAAGATATGCTTAATACCCTTAGTGATCAATGTCCTTTGTATGCGACCGTCAAAAATTGGAATGCAAATTTCAAAAGAGGTAAATTTTCCATTGAAGATGATGACCAATCGAGAAGGCCAGTTTCTGTGTCAGTCCCCAAAAATATCGATGCAGTTCATGACCTAATTTTATCAGAGCGTCGAATTGGCTAAAACGGATATCTGAAGCACTGAATATTTCATACGAACGCGTTCATCATATGGTTCACGTCAATTTGGACATGAGAAAAATTGCTGCAAAATGGATCCCCAAATGTTTGAATGTTGACCAAAAGCGTGCAAGGGTAGAAGCATCGCGTTCGATCTGTGCTCGATTTGAAAACGATGTAGACTTCTTAAACCGAATTGTTACTATGGATGAGACGTGGGTCCATTTCTACGATCCAGAAACAAAGCAACAATCGATGGAATGGCGACACTCTGGTTCTCCAATACGTAAGAAGTTTCGTGTCCAAAAATCTGCTGGAAACGTTCTTGCTTCAGTTTTTTGGGATTGCCATGGAGTAATCATGGTTCTATAGTAAGCTAAGAATTTTTCAATATATTCTTCTTCCATTACTATTTCTATTTACTTCTCCATACTTTCCTAGTATTACTTTGTATTTATCACTTTTACCGACTCTGCTATTGAAGTCTCCTATTATCTATATTTTTCCTTTTGCTTGTCCTATAATTTCTGATAAATCATTCCAAAATTTGTCTTCATTTTCTTTCTTGTCGTCTTCATTTGGTCCGTATTTTACCACCATCGTCTTCCTAAGCTTTGTTATCGTCTCTAACAGTTCGACTGCCAATATACGTTCATTGTACGCTTTCCAATCATTAATTTGATCTTCTAAATTCTTCTTGATTATGCATTCCATTTCGGCTGTTGCTTTTGTTTAAATTAATATATTGTTCTTCTTTAATTTTCTATTCCTTTTCACTTTCTCTTCGTTTCCGTTACTCCTAATATATCTACTCTTATTTTTTCGAATTCCATAGGAATATACTTGACAGCACGCATTTGTACATTAATGAACTTACACTCGAGTTCTCTAACTCCTGAAGAGTCCTAAATGGACGAAACAGCTGTCGAGTGATTCTCGGAGTTTACAGCAGGGGATTCAAGATTTTAATTTTTGCTAACACTTAGTTGGCTTATAATTATTGAAGGATCGACTTACGTAACTGCGTTTACATACCTGTCGACAAAGTTGCTTAATGCGAACCATTTGCGTACATGATCGTTAACACGAATCGACACTTGGTGTCGCAAAACTTGTAGTTTGAATATAATGTACCCTCCAGTAGGGAATATAGTTGACAGCACGCATTTGTACAATAGTAAACTTACACTCGAGAGTTCTCTCACTCCTGAAGAGTCCCAAAAAACGATACAGCTGTTGAGTAATTCTCGGTGTTTGTTTGCTATAGTACAACCTCTTGCGAACTTACAACAGGTGAATCGACATATTTATTTTGCTAACACTTAGTTGGCTTATAATTATTTAAGGATCGACTTATGTAACTGCTTTTGCATACCTGTCGACAAAGTTGCTTAATACGAACTATTTGCGTACGCAAAACTTATAGTTATATTTTTGTGCATGGCAATTCTCATAGAGTATGTCTCAAATCGACGGAGACGTTTATAGCCACCCTAAAAGATTAATGTCTCAAAGAGTAAATCTATCGGTCATTTATAGTGACAATGCTACTAATTTTCTAAGTGCAAAAAATTAGATATAGAAACTGTACGATTATTTATTTACTTTTCTATTTACGACATCTCACACAATTAGACTCAGTAGGCGTTTATTTCCTCCAGATCTCCTCACTAGGAGGCAATCAAAACGGAAATTTTAATAACCATTTTGTTTCTTTTTTTGGTATTTAATTAATTAAATTAGAGTAGTACATTATAATGAAGCAAAAAAGCAAGCGTTTTGCAGAACACCCTATATCGCCCCATAAGTTTAAAAGCATATCGAAAGTGTGTTACTACATAAAACATTTTGCTGGAAAAATAAAATAAACATATGAGAGTATCAAGTATGTCGCAACTTAAAAATATTTGATAGAAAAAGTGAAAACAACCAATGGAATAAGTATACCTAACTCTGTTACTAACACAAAACTCTTAAGAGTACTTGGTTGATCAAGAGAGTCCACGCTCATTATTGTTTAAAACTAGAATTCAAACAAAAGAAAAAAGGAAATTGAGTTCTAAAAAATAGTTTAAATAAAAGTTATTGATAATAAAATTTCTAACAATTTCGTTTGACGTCAGTATTTATAGAGTTTTTCGTATGTGGTTTTAAACGTTTGTAATACAAATATAAAATACTAGTCTTTAAACGCGTCCTACGGACGCATGAGTTTTGGCCTATAACTTTTGACCGTAAGGTCATAGGTAAAAATGATGTATACAAAAGATGTTTGTTTTGTCAAGAGAAACATATTTGGTAATAAAAACAAAAATTAATTTTGAAGTTTGGGGAGAATGGGTGTGAGCAGCCCCTCAGTGGGTTAAGTTAGAGTTTCAAAAACTCTTGCATCCAGACCGCCTTAAAATCCTGTATCAAATGGTGTATTCAGTTTTTTTTAAACACTTCAGACGAGATGATAAACAGACAAACAGAGATTTTAAGGAAATTATAATAATTAGATGGAAAACTTCAACAAGTGATCAACAAGCAAATTCCCGAGAATTACCACTTTGGTTTCCGGACCTGGTTATCAAAACCCTCCCAGACAATAAGGAAAAAATGTATAAACTTTACTTAGATAGATGTTTTTTTATAACACACATTTTTTTAAATAAAAATTGTTGCTAATATAACACAACTTTTGTTATTACTTCACATTTTATAAATAAGATGGGGAGTTGTGCGAAGGTTTCCAAACCGAAAATTGTAACATTTTTCACTTTTTCCGACGAATTAGAGTTAGTAGCAAAAAATGTAATAAAGCAAAAAAAACTTATGTCCGATGGCCGACCGTCCGTCCGTACGTAAACAAGATATTAAAAAAACCACGCGTCCGATTTTTATGAAGCTTTATAGGTGGATCTTATTTTTAATTCCGCAGATTTGACTAGTTTTTGGCATATTCTATGCGGCCGTTAATCTACACAAGTTTTCGAATTTTTAAAATATTTAGAAAACATTTATTTTACATTTTGTTTCAAATAAAGGTTGTTTATAATATAATTATACACAACTTTTATTATCCGATAAGTAATTACTGAGATATAACAATCACGTGACAATAATTGTTGTAACAATATCTCCACCAATATCAATTTTACAAAAAAAGTTGTTGAAAATTCTATTGTCATTTTTTTTAGATGTTGTCGCAAAAACAAATTTCAGTATTGAATGTAAAACTAACATTGTGAACAATCTGAAAACGTAACGTAACCTGAAAATTTATTAAAAGAAAGTGCGCAAACTATATTTGTAAAATTTCGAAAATTATTGGTTAGATGAAGAATCGATTAATTAATAAAGAAGAAAAAATGATGTAGGTACTGTTTCTATAATTCCCAGCAAATGTTCACCCAAGTGGGTTAATTCAATTCAAGATTAATTCAATTGCGGGCAACTAAAGGAAAAAAATTAGGTATTGTAACAGAAAAACTTAACAAAAGTTTAAGCAGTTTATTAAAGATAATTAGTTAACTCAAATAGGTGTTTATTTAGTACTAAACAACAGACACTTCGATTCCTGAACGCCAAAAATATGGTTTTTAATGTATACATTAAATACTGTAAAAATAAGATGAAATAAAATTTTCTTTGTCGAGGAATAAATTTTTTTAATCATAATCCGAATGAACGTTGTACGAAGAAAAGAGATCGTAAAAGTTTTAATTTATGTTCTACTTTCACAAGCTTTTACACGTTTTGCTATCTGACTTTTTGTAAATTTTATAATTAAACGTTTCGTGTCCTTCGAAGGATTATTAGTTCAGTTACAATGATATCTTATGAAATCTGTAATCATCGACACATCATTGTGAATTGTTCTTTAGTACAAAATTTACATAAATATAATTTTAATGAACGACGTCTGAACAATCTGAAATTATAATCAAGGAATTATTGCGGAAACAACAGAAATCAGTATGTGCAGCCAGCAATTTTTATTGACGACTTTACTATACAAGATTTTAATCGATAAAGAAAGGCTCCGACGGTTGTTTGTTATGTTAAAAATGGCAAGCAAATTTGTTTCAGATGGTGATTAGTTAGAGATAACTAATAATTGGGGTGTGTTTGTCACGTGACTATCGCTAACCATGAAGGCGGTATACGTTGTTATCATGTTAAGTACACGTGCTTGATCCACCCAAACCCTCTGATAATATTATGCGGAACAGTCATGCAGCTCATCAGGTTAAATGGAGTGAGTCGGATCGACTTATGACCGAGCAAACTCGCTACCATCAATCATAGGATTAAATGGTCGTTCCTTGAGATGCAGTTGACTTGGTCATATTAACTAACAATTTTATGGTATATCTTGAATTGAAATGGTAATCCCAGTTCAGTTGTAGACCACTCGCTTGAATTTAAATTATTGCTCATGGAAGAATGATTTTATATCCAAGTGCGCCTGCAACTTTATGTTTCATTTTACTATTCTTAAATTTTATCTTTTTGATTATGAGTTTAAGTACAACTCGAACAAGTATGTACGCTTTTGTTTTTATTTTATTTCTTTTAATTTTTTTTCTACGAACGTTATTAACGTGATTTATTGAGTTAAACGGCAGAAACGAGATTAATCGTACCTATATATGTGTGTGTATGGTTTTAAGCTAACTCAAAGCTTAAGACTTTCACATTTTATTAATTGTGCTTAATCCGGATAATGCATCGATATTATTCCATATTTCATGTTATACTTTTAATTGCGTTCATTTGTTATTTTAACGCACGTACTTTCCAACGGTTATCTGTTGTGAACTCATTTGCAATTTTTCATTTGTATTATTCAATTACCATATCAACATTAATAATCCTGCACGGTTGTATGTTACGTGGGAAACTCATATTTTTTATTAAACATATTTTCATTTTATTTTACACGTTTTAACTACAAATTATCGTTTAAGAGTTGATTACATTAAGTTTTGGCATGCCATATCAATTCAGTTAATTTTTATACTAATTCTGTGTTAATTCTAGTTTTTAAGTAACATTTTTATTGTTAAGGCATAGAAGTACTTGCAAATAACTTCTCAACAAAAAATAGTTTAGATCAATTGACTAGAATTTTTCAAAACAATGAATATTGCAAATATATCAAATTTTAGTTTTTAATAATATAATTTTCAAAAAATTGATTTAAGCCCAACAACAAAGTGTAAGTTAAAAAAATTCATTATGTTTAATTCTCATTAAAATTAACTTAACTATACTAATTTAATTCAAATTGAAAAATATTATTCCAGTTTTATACGATAAACTGCAGTAAAATGAAATACAAATTAATTTAAATAAGAGACATTTTAATTCGTTGAACATTTATTATAAACTGTAAGCACTTTAGTAATTACGGTAATTATTATTATTATTTTTTACTCAAAGATGCTGTTTTCCAAGCAGCACTAAATATTTCAATAAAATTATATGAATATAATTCTAATATTTGTCTGATGGAAATCTGTGGTAAATATTTATACCTGTAGATTCATATTTAATAAATATTTGGTATACCAGTATTTACACTATTAATAAATAATTATTCCACAGCATTTAAGAAATATTATATTTTTATTTAAAATTAGTGAAAAACAAATATGTTGAAGAATTGTCTAACTATTTGTGAAAGTACATACAAAAATACCTCAAGAACAGTTGGTTTTATGACTATATGTTTAGTTATCTACTTTTTACGAGAATAATTACATTTCCTGTAAAGTAATTAACCATAGCAGAGCGGTTCTAAAGTTGACTCGATTTTATCATTAAAGGTGTAACGGTTGTAGTTCACAAATAATAATAAAAGAAAGCGACGGCTCTAGCGATACAACCTAGAGAGAAGAACAATACTATTTGGCTCAAAGTAGCGCACTAAATTCGTAAAGGATCCAGTATTTGTAGTAGTTAACGCAGCAGTGTCCGGCTTAGTCGGTGAGTTGAGGAGGTCCTTGGGAAACTAAAAAGAAATAAACTGCTGCCTAACGAGGCGCCACCTGCTGGGTAATAGAGAGAAATAAAACCGACCAACAAGAATTCAATAGGTTTTACTGAAAGGTCTAATACGCTAAAACGAACACATATCATAGAGACAAATAGACAATTCAATATAGCAAACAAATCTTAAAAGTACTATAATAATGTGACAGAAATAGAGAGATTGTGGTATATCAGTAAACTCGCGATTAAATGTGTCGAATTCAGATAAGTTTTTAGTTACACCCCAAATTTAAAATTAGCGTTCCAATTGAGGATTGGTTACTAAGAAAACTCGATGTACACACGTCACTTACACACGGTGACTTAATACTAACATAAACTCGGAATAAAGAAGGTAAGTATATCCCGCCAATCCAAAAGGCCTTTTGTTTTAGTTTCACCCACTCTATGTAAAGCGCTCAAGCTCTTAGGAAGCTAGTTAAAAACAAAACCGAACGTTGGTAGTAGAGTCTACCCCAAATAAAAGTTTACTTAAATGCTAGAGATTCAAACAGTTTAATGTCACGTGTACGTAAGCTTCATACGCATTGATATTGAGTAGGATACATAAACATTAAAACTTAGCTGTGTTCTAGTAGTATGCAGTTCTGAGAATAAACGTTCCTGCTAGCGACAATATTTGACAGTTTCAGAAGGTAGGTAATCCCAGGATTTTCCGTAAGCCTGTGGAGTTCATCAGCTGTTGTCAGCTTATTTGATTGCGAAACTGTGGTACTCAATGAGTTATGTAACGAAAGGTTCTTAAATAGCCATTTTAGCATTCCCAGGAGTTATCCAAGTGTAAGATACGGTGAGAGTATAAGGTCAATGCACGTGCTAAAACATACGTCGTAATTAGAAATAATACAATCACGAAAGGAAAGAAAAACAACGTGTACTTATAGCGAATGCGGTCGGATTTAAATTTAAACACTAAATCGACTTATGATTGAAACACACATAAATAATTTGTGTAAAATTTTAACTTCGAAATGCACGCCAATCACCCATGTACAAGAAGAAAGTAGAAATTGTCCGCTCATCGTCTCGATAACTTTTGTGAATTAAAGGATCCACCAATGGAAATTTTGTAGCATGCGCGGCAAATTCGACTTTTGTTGTAACGTGCAACTTCCGACAAACGTTATTAAAAAGGCTTACCACATACGTTCCAGTTCGAGAAATTTGAATCGTAACAAAGGGACGATATCCTCAGAACGGTTTCATTTAAGTATCAAAAACCTTATAACATTTTGCTAGAATATGTCATAAAAAATTGATTTAAAAAATATATTTTAGGTGTTCTATTTAAAAAAAAACACAACTTTAGGTCAGCATATTTTTGCAAATCACTCTGTATGCACCTAAATATTTTTAAAATTTAGATCTAATAACTAGGTATTACCTTGCCAAAGTTAGTTGTGACATCTTTAATAGTTCAGAAGCAATCCTCCGTCCACGGACTAAACGCCCACCTTTTATATTACTCTTTGGTATTTTTGTGAAAGTCGGTATAATAATAAAAACATTTGTGCTGGTGTTACTCACAGTTTGTAGCCGAGTGCTAGGAAATCTTTTGTTTTGCAAATCCTCTTGGATCCATAAAGAAAGGACATGAATGCACCAAGCTTTAATTTGTGTTTTTTTTAACCATTTTGTATCTTACCTTCGGTCAGTATGTATACGATCCTTAACGTGGGTGTTTTTGTTTGTGTGAAATAAATTGAATAAGTGCAAGTAAAAGTGCAGGAGCAGGACAAACAACTAAACAAGTAAAACGGCAGAAGCAGGACAAAGAGTAATAATAAGTAAATATGTTTTTGTTTTTAATTTTGATGTAATAGGTAATTTGTCAAATTTTGCCTCATAGGTGTATCTAATTCAAATCAATGCACTTACCGTATTTCTATCTTTCTCATTTTACAAGCCCTTTCTCTTTCTTTGTGTGTTGAGTACTGGGCCGTATTATTTTCACGTTTTTGGGATAGAAAGTAACACATTTGTTTACAGAGCCTTGACGACGTAAAAAAGGCCTTGATTGTGAATACAATTACTTTTTTAAGTTTTGTCTAACAGTAAGTTTTTCAATTATAGGTTAACTTAACAAAAACTTTTGATTAAACTAGTCTTTTGTCCCTAGGTAATTACTGAGATACGACATGTAATTCTAATTGTTTTCATGAAAGGAATGTTGTTGGATATTTTATTATCTTAACTTTTATTTGAACTATTTTTTTCTAAAATCTAGCTGTTATTATCCATTTTATTATTTATTTAATTATGGTCATTTAAAAACCACGAGCACGAATTAAAAAAATTAGGTTATATTTATTGTATTGGTTTTTTTTTACTTTTTACTAAACAATTTAATTTTAATTTAATTGGTTATTTAATTTTGAAAAAAATGATTTATGTTAGTTATACTTACTTTTCTGAAATATTGTCAGTCAAATGAAGGGTAACTTTTGTGATTTAAAATTTTCGAGATTGAAGTTGTTGGGGACAGAATGTTGAAGTTTCAAGGTCAAATCTGACATTAAAAGATGCAAAACTTACAAACTCTTTATATTTTTCTATTTTAAAGACCAACCAGCAATACTTTCATCATTGTAACCAACATTTCCTTAAAGAATCTTTTACCTCTCTTGCATTTATCTGTATATCATCTCTTTTTGGTTTTCTATTTCTTATCTAAATTACATATATCTGTTGTTAGGTACTTTATTTTAAATTTTACATCAGTGACGAAGCCAATTTTGGAAAAAATTTGGAACCACCCAGAGGGCCAACCATTTTTCTTAATTGTAATTGTTTTGCTTTTAGTTGTCGATAACATATTCTACTTATTGCTAAATTTTCCAAAAAAACATATATGTGATTAAGAGAGGTAATATTATTAATAATAAGTTTTTGGGAATGTTTTTGGTAAGAATACAAATGTAAAAACAAGTTTCTTTTAAAAACTTGGAAAATTTTTAAATACAAAAATATGTTTGTTTAATACAAATATTAGTCAAGATAATTATTGTTATGAACGTTGTTTACTTTAAATCAGTCGTATAATTTTAACGAAAATCTTATCTTTTAAGGATAACCCATCAGTACTTTAATTATTTTGATAAACATATTTATAGACATATCTAAGATAACTTAGGTAATTTATAATAAAACCTGTGTTCTTTAAAATCAGCCGTCGAAGTTGGCGTTGACCAAGTGTTATTGTAGACCTACCACCGTACTACATACAATTAATTTCCTTTGACAAATTTTGGCTGTCAAACAAATTAAATTGTAGCGCGGTGACAAGTTCACAACTCCTAACTATCAACTCAGCAATTTCGATGCCGGATTTTAAAAAACACTCTTTATTATTTTGCATTGTAAGTATAGAATCTCACACTGCACCGTTGTATATATTATAGAATTTGAAAATTACAAAAGTACAATGCTCTTTAATTTTCAGTAATACTTTCAGTTTTAACGAACTTGTTTCCAAGTTGAACGTTGATGTAAAACTTCAACAATCTTGTTCACCCGACTAATACTTAATACTATACAAACGATTTAGTAAGTAAACTTCCTAAAACTAAATTCAAAACGCTTGATGATCTAAGTACTTAATAATTGTCATAAGGAACCAATTCAATTAAATAAACTTATATAAAAAATTATCTAAGTAGATAATCAAATCTCAAATTTGTATAAAAAGACGAAGTGTTTTTTTCAACGTATCACAATGAAGTCGTTGATTGTCTTAACAATATTTTTGTGTGGTAAATATTCAGTTAAACTTTGTTTGGTTTTCTTTGTTAAAAAAAAATTATTTCAGTTTTCGCACAATCTTTTGGCGTTAGAATACCTCGCCCACGTCCCTACGGACGCATTGTCGGTGGGGAAGATGCAAAATTAGGCGAGTTTCCGTACCAATTATCTATTCAAGTTGGTGCCTCAATTCATTTGTGTGGAGCTTCCTTATTAAGTTCTAAAAAAGCCTTAACCGCAGCACACTGCACCGATGTGTAAGGCTTGACAACCATATCATTTATTTTTAAAGTTATTTGTACTTTGTTTCCAGTGCTACTGCTGACAAACTTGCTGTTCGTGCCGGAACCATTACAGTCCCAAACGGTGGTTCTGTTGTAAAGGTATCCGAACTTGCACAACATCCATCTTACAATGCTATTACTACGGATTACGACGTTTCGGTTTTGAAATTAAGTTCTGAGTTCTCTTTGAACTCGAACATAAACATCATACCTTTGCAGGGACGGAATGAAGAAATATCTGTGGGAACCGCGGCAGTAGTAACGGGATGGGGTGATACACAAGAAGGGGGGAGTAATTCTGTGATACTTCAAAAAGTTACTGTAAATCATGTTAGTGTGACCACTTGCAAGGCCGCACATATATACATATCCAATCGAATGATTTGCTTTTTAGGTTCAGGAAAAGATGCTTGTCAGGTATGTAAAGATGAAACTATGAAGACTTCGGTGTTTAATTGAAAATCGTAGGGTGATTCTGGTGGTCCAATTGTTAGCAATGGTAAACAGGTAGGTATCGTGTCCTTTGGAGATGGATGCGCTCGACCAGGTGTCCCAGGAGTTTACACTAAGATAGCAAACTCTGAAGTTCATGACTATATCACACAACACTATTAATTTCTAATTAAAGTGAAAGATTTAAATAATTGTAATTACTATTAATAAAACAGTTTTTCAGTGTTTTCTACAAATTATGCAAATAGAACAATGAAAAAAAACAATATTTTATTTATTTATTTATTTATTTGTATGGTACATTATACAAATATTGTATTGTGATGTAAGTGTTATGTATGGTGCGCCAGAAAATCAGCATAAACCTGTATAGTGTGGTGACGAAACCCTGTGCAATAATGGATTGGTTCGTCTTGGCAAAGCATTTACTTCAAGGTTTATTAAAACCACTAAAACTAAACATGCCAACCCTTACCCACTCTAGTATTCACATGTAATAATATCAATTAAGTGTGTAAACATTATAGAAGGTAATATGAACATAAAATATAACAGTACAGCCATTGCATGACGACATATAATAGACCGGTACAAGCGCCAGTCACGACAATGACGAAAAAAATAGTAGGTTAAATAAATAGCAAAACAAAATAATGAAAAAAAAGATAATCAAGACAAGAATACAAAATATTGCTGAATGTCCTTCAGATTCGTAAGCCATAGTATCGCTTCATCCGTTAAATTATGAATGTTTGGAAACCCTCCTTTAAACTTCGTTAATTGACAATCCTCTACAATATGTGTAACGGTCTCTGGTTCGTTTCCACAGTCACAATTTGGATTAGAAATTGCACCCCATTTGAACAACATAGAGTTGCATATTGAATGGCCTGTTCTTATGCGATTTACTTTTGACCAAATTTTTCTTTTTGATCAAAGCCCGGACTTCTATTGTTGGATCATCAATGAGATGTTTATTGAAAACATCAACTCCAGACCATAATTTTTTCCACTCTTCAACTTCAGGAAAAGCCGTACTTAAGTAGTCTTGCAATCACATAGGCCTTCAAGATTTAAGTCTTTTAGCAGGAAGGTTGTCAATGTCATTCCAAATTGGTAACTTTTTGTTGGCATTTATCCCATTCTCGTTTTAACGCAGCTTTTCGTCGAATGTTCGATGGAGTAATATTACAAAGAACAGGAAGCCAATCGAGAGGAGTAGATTTAATGGTTCCACAAATTATACGCATAGTGCAATTCAACTGGGCATCTATTTTTTTTGTATGATAACTATTCAACTAGACAGGAGCACAATATTCTGCTGTAGAATAAACTAATGCCAATGCAGCTGTACGAAGTGTCTTTGCATCTACAACAGACAGAGAAAGAATTTAAGATTTGTTGTGTGTAACTTTGCAATATTTCGGGATGATTGTATGATGACAAAGTTTATCGGTAACTGTGTTTTTTGCGGTAAGTAGTAAACATTTTGAAAATATTAGTTTGTACAACTAAACTAAGAGTACAAATTGTTAATAAATAAGGATTACCCTGTAGTACCCTAAATTACTAAGGTTTGTTTTTTATTAAAATAAAGAGATAAATGAAACTTGAAAAATATTACAAACACTGCGAACTTTATGGGAAAAAAGTTATCAATAGTGAGTCACAAAAACTTTAGTTTTAGAAAGCTACAAATTATTCCCTCTTTTCTCATAATTGTAGTTCATATTCGTTTCACTAAAGCAGCAGAAACATTCCTATTATATTGCCATTAGTTTTTATCCATTCAGAGTCGCAAGTAGATTTATTTATAGATCGCTTGAAGTCAGGGCTAAACATTTGTGGGCGTCTCAATTTGTTCTAGAAATTTTATAATGTTGTTATAAATTTCTTTTTGGCAATTAGATCAGATATTTAAAAATAAATGCAATAAAGGTGGAGCATGTTTGACAGAAAGCATTTGACACAATTAATCACGACCTTTTATTACCTATTATGCACTTTGTTGGGTTTAGTATATATTCTGTAAATTTTTTTAAGGAATTTTTAAACAATAGATCTCAATGTACTAGAGTTGATAATAAATTGTCAGTACCTTTAACAGTGTTTTGTGGTGTCCCGCAAGGATCAGTTCTTGGACCTTTTTTCTTTTCTATGTATACATGTAATATATTCCAGTGCCTACCCTATTGTAAATTCCACCTATACGCTGATGACTTGCAACTATATTTTTTGTTCAACACATGTAACATGTTAAATGCTTAAGAGTTTATAAACACTAATCTTTGCAATTTCTTACAACTACTAACGATCATAACCTTAGTATAAATCCTTCTAAATCATCTGCAAAATAGCTGTTTGCGTTTTATTCACGATATAGGTCGGCATCAACGCATCTCATTTACTCTGGTAAACAACGCACTGGTTAAAAATGATTCAAAGAGGATTTTTACATTTTTGTACGTTTGCCCATCAGGTAATTTTATACAAAACCTCTCCTTACTTGTATGAAAGAATAACCTTCTGCACTGATGTCCATAATTTCAATCTTCGTCATCGAGATATGATTTCTATTCCACGATATGGAAAGACGTTGTTTAGACGAGGGTGAATTGACCAGGCTCTCTTTGGCAGATAGTCAATGAAAAATATAGACATGTTTCTGTATATTATCTGTCAATAAGTTATATTATTATTATTATTATTCTTATTATTATTATTATTATTATTATTATTATTATTATTATTATTATTATTATTATTATTATTATTATTATTATTGAATATCGTTAATTATACTCGAGGCGCTTAAAAAATTTAAGGACGGATTACTTTAAGACTTTAATGATTAATTTCTATTTTCCTTATCGTGTCACTGTTTAACAACGATTCTCCAATACGTGGTATTCTTTGTCAGATTTCTGACATTTTTGATCTTTTGAGATTTTTTAGTCTTATACGAGGGTTGCCTCTTAAGTGTCGGGAATGAAGAAAAGTGTAAGAGGTATAATAACGCATTTTTTTAAATTGTTTTTCAAAGTACTCTTCGCGATAGTCAATGCACTTTTGCATTTGATGGAACCAGTCGTTATAGCATTTATTCCATTTCGAAGTAGGTGTAGTCAAAATCGCTGTTTTGTAGGCATCCACCGCTTATTCAGACGTCTGGAACCGCTTTCTTCGTAGCATATTCTTGATTCTTGGGAATGTAAAAAAATCATTGGGGCTTAGGCCCGGGCTGTATGGAGGATGATCAAGAACTTCGACATTTTGCTGTTCCAAAAACGACTTTGTGGCTCGAGCGGTGTGCGAGCTTGCATTGTATTGATGAAGCATAATGCGTCGATTTAAGTTATATTTCCGAAGCTCGGCGATCACTTCAGGCAAGCAAATGGTCGTATACCATTGAGCATTAACTGTTCTTTGATTTTCAAGAGCAATCGTTGCTACATGCCCTGATTTGGCAACAAACGGTGCAATAATTTTCTTGGCAACGCTGCGAGAGCGAACAACTTTTGTCGGTTTCAGTTCATTTTGGAAGACCCATACTGCAGATTGGCGTTTCATTTAGGCTCATAGATATAGATCCATGATTCATCACCACTTACGATGTAAACGTGTTTTGGTGCTCCTGAGTTGAATCGTTGTAGAGTTTTTTGACACCAATTTACTCGAGCTGCTTTCTGTTCTTCTGTGAGGAGATGCGGTATTCTCCGGGAAACCAATTTTTTAACACCTACTACTTCGTCTAAGATCTTTTCAACTGAGGTCCCTGAGATGTCCAATGATGCCTGAATCGTACGGTATGTCACATGACGATCTTCCAGAACCATGTTGCGAACAGCATCCACGTTTTCTTGAGTGACGGCGATTTTTGGTCGCCCTTCACGCGGTTCGTCACTGAGGTTAGAGCGTCCTCGCTGAAACTCTGCATACCAGCAATAAATTGTTGTCTTTGATGGTGCTTCTTCGTCAAAAACAGCAACAAGTTCTGAGACTCATTTTTGCTGGGTGAGGCTTCGTTGAAAGTTATTAAAAATAATCGTGCGGTATTGTTCCGGACTTAATTTCATCTCGTACAGCGACTTGGGAACTTTAACACGCCACGGTTTGAAAACTATCAGGCCGATCTAAATGATATTTTGACATTGACATTGACAAATACCAACAGTTGTTTATAAACAGTTTTTCTGTTCTATTCTATTCCGGACACTTAAAAGGCAACTCTCGTAGCAATTGTAAAAGAATTTTGATTAAAAAACTGTTACTTGATAAATTTTTGTGAGATGAGTTTTAGTCGATAAAAATCAATGCTAGTAGTTTAATACTTTCAAGTGTTTATCCATTCCTCGCTTTTTTAGCGGCACCAAGACTAGTATTCATTTCAGGTGCTCTTAACCCCACATTTGCATGTAAAATTACTATAATACTTTTCGCTGTTAATTCTCCAGAACTTGTTTCAAGTATAAGTTGAAGTTTCAAGTATGAGCGATTCTTCTAATTTTGAAGCAACAAAAGGAGGTAAACCGAGATTCCAATGTGAATTTTTTGACGACATAAATTTAACACATTTAACTATAAAGAAGGTTGTTTAAGACAGCCACTGCTTGTCGTTTTAAAATTGGAATTCAAACTTCAAAATTTTTCTCGCAAAAGAGGAAATAGAAAATTTCGTTTTAGAAAATATAATCTATTCAGTAAAAATCAGAAATAAAAATACACATTGGCCAATACAAAATATAATTAATAGTGAAAAGTTAATATTTTAAAACAAACGGTATGAATAAGTCATCTTTCACACTTATAATAATCTAAAAGATACTATGTAAGAAACTGAAATGTCAACATATTGTCTTTTAGATTATTTTAAGACTGAAGTCTTATTCATACTATTCGAAACTATACTCACTTTTAAAATATTAACTTTTACTATTAACTATATTACGTGTTGGCCAATCGACATAAGTAATTTCATTTTATTTCTTTACTGGATAGATTAGCAATCAACCAATACTTTAAGATGAATCCTAACTTAATTCTATGTATTAGAAAAAATGGTTTATACAAAAGTTATAGATAATAAAATTTCCAACAACTTTTATATCACAACTTTTTTTTTTGTATAATTAATAGTCTGCTCTTGGAAATACACTTAAAACAATTAGTATCACGTGATTGCGATGTCACAGTAAATACTTACCAGATCAAAAAATAGTTTAAACAAAAGTTATGCATAATAAAACTAAAAACAACTTTTATTTAAAAAAAAATTGGACAATAAGTATTTTTGTAAATATTCTAAAAATGGGAAAATCTGAGTAGACCCTGGCTTGAAAAGATCTAATCTAATCAGATCTGCGCTATTACAAATAACATCCACATGTCAAGTTTTCTTGATATCGTGTTTACATACGGACGGGCGGGCGAGACCAATTCTTTCCATGTACACTCGTGAAATAAAAAAATGGGACATGACGGTTTCTTTAAAATAAAGTTTTTATATTTTAAAGCGAGTCCAAACGTTTTCTCTGATATTAAAATCTTATTGAAGTTAATTGGTTAGATATTTTTCGACATTTTACTAGAATTCGATTACTATTCATCTACTAATAAACCCAATGAATTATTTGATGCGTTAGGAATTCAATACTTCTCAGTGTCTTAAAATATGTAACAATCCTTAATTGTTTTTTTGAAGTTCTGGTCAAGTAATAAATTATCTTTAAAGATAGACAACTTACTTGTAAAAAAATATAGTTTTTATCAGGATACAATACTTCAAGGCTTTATAACATTTTCTAAAATGTTCAAATATTCTTCAAAATTAAGACGACCGTCTATAACCCAGCAAATTACCGGTCCGCGCGAGTGCTTACCTAACCCCACACGTTAACTGAGAAATAGCCACAGTTATATGATTATGTTGGTAACGCGTTCTTTCCGTTTGGAATACTTTTACGGCCCCATCGTTGCTACTCTTAAATCGGTAAAAATTACTCTATTCCAAAAGTCTCGTGATTCATTTACATATCGTTTTGCAAATTCCAAGCTCTGCCTAATGTTATCTTGACTTAGGACCTCTTTACTTCGTTTAACCTCTTTTGTGCAGTAATACGGCATCCAGAAAACTCTGTATCTGCTATCGCAGTGTTGAATGTAGAAAATGGTTGTTCTCTTACATGCAATATCTTGTGCAGGTGTAGATATTCTAGGTCTAACACTACCGATGGCGTTTCATAAAGTATGTTCCGGATTCATTTTAATCGCAAACGTCATTTGGTACTTTTTGATATATCTAGCATCCGATCTCTAAAAATTTTGAATTATAGTTAAATTTGCATTTTTTTTTCTGTATTTATATGTTCCAACTACCCTTTCCGGGCAGCAAATATTTAGGAATTACATTAAGACCGTAACTATATTGTATATTTCACAATTGTAATAGTTAATTAATACAATTAACCTCTACAGTGGTAGTATAATCCAGCATTTACATTTCATTGTAATTTTAACTTAAACATCACGGAAAAATAGTTTCATTATAAGCGATTATTGTATGTATTAAGTTTACAATAGACTTTTCTAAAATCTAAACAAGTGGTGCTGCAGGTATAATGCAGGAAATGAATTCTAAAAATTAGGGGATTAATCATTCAATACAATGCGGAACTGATAAGCTGTTATTGTAAGGAGTAAGTTTGTAATAGAGGATTAAAACTTTTCTAAAATCTAAAGAACAAAACAAACGGGAAACCAACAGCAAATTTTGCAATTATTTGCTAATAATCTGTTAGAAAAAAAAGTATAGTTTACAATACGGCTGATGCAGGGCACAAGTGTCGCTTTGTCTTTGAGCGGAAAGTGAAGTGTTAGAATCATGAAAAAATGACACAACTATAACATAAAAAAATTTGAGTTGTGTCACTTTTCTTGTGTGACGACGGTATGTATTTGTTTATCAATTTGATATAAAACTCAAACAACGAATGTTTAGCAACAAAATTTTTATAAAAGACATAATACAACACAAAATTGTATATTTCGTCATTGTAATAGGAATTAAAACAATAAATTTCAAAAGTAGTGGTGTAGTACAGGAAATAAATTCTATTGTAATTTTGAGAAAAAACAGTTTTCTAAAATGAGCATAACTGATAAGCAATTATTGAAAGTATTTAGTTTACAATAGAGGATTTAAACTTTTTGAAATGTAAATAATTAAACAAATAAGAAACCAACTGAAAAATTTTATTTCTATAATTTTTTTGCCAAATAGAACAACAAAGACAAAGAAGAGATACCCGTTATTTTTTGTAAATTTTTTTGTAAAGACCAAAGCACTGCATAATCAACTTCGGTTATACAGGGTGGGACACTACGAACGAATTATTCTGTAGCAATAAAACGACAAATAATATAAGAAATTTTAAAACATACATATATCGAGATTATTTGAGACTACATTTTAAAAATATTTTGAATTGTACAGGGTGCTCCTGAAACTCGTACCATATCAAAGTTTGGTTATTTTAAATAAATCCCCCTGTATTTTTTTTATATTTTAAATTGTACAATAAAAAATAATGTATTCTGTTTAGCATGTCCCTATACCTACGTACTTCCATTTTACCTTTAAAAAAAAGCAACTTTGTCTTACCTTACTAAGAGCTTTCATGATCCTTTTTGCAATATTGACTTTTATGTAATGACGTACAGCGTGTTTGTAATACTACCGCATAATACTAACCACTTCAAACTTAAATAACTTGCTTACCTTAAATGGCACACCCTATATTTGTGTGGCCAGTTGGAAGCTGAAACTAATGACCTTTCAGTCGGTATTAAGGTTACCAACCCCTAACTCTGATTGTTTTAGTAATATGCTAGTTTAACAATTTGCGATTTACTGGAATCTAAGTTACCTATGAAAGTGTTATGCGGTAGTATTTAAAACACCCTGAGTAACGTAACATAATAGTAAATATTGCAAAAAAAGACGTTAAAAGCTCTTAGTAAGGTAGTGCAAGTGAAAGTTGCTTATTCTTACTTATCTTGAAGTTATTGTATTTTTTTTGGAGGGTCTGCAAATCAGATGAAATCGATTTATCTCCGAAACGAAAGTAAGTAGATATAGGGACATGTTAAAGAACATACATTATTTTTTATCATACAATTTAAAAATAAAAAAAATACAGAGTGGTCCATTTAAAATAACCCAACTTTGATATGTTATGAGTTTCTGAAGTACCCTGTACAATTCAAAGTATTTTTAAAATGTAGTCTCAAATAATCTCGATATTTGAATATCTTAAGAGATCTAATATTATTTGTTGTTTTAATGATACAGAATAATTGGTTGGTAGTATCCCACTCTGTATAAACCTTGGCGCCAGGAGCGTGCAGCTAAAAGTTGATGTTCGCAATAAACATAATCGATTTCCCATTTTTTTTATTTCTTGTGTGTGCTACTGGTTTTTGTAATTCATGTCAGATCTAGTGGTATTAAAAAGTGAAGCTTTGAAAAATACTCTTTGAAGAGAGAAAATGAAATTGTCATGATAATGGATATTAAATCTTTCTTCAAATATATTGCATTAGCAAAACATAAAAGTTACTAATAAAATCAAGTCACTAAAGGTACAATCCTAGAAAGTATTCAGGATTAGTTTTTCTAGGCTATTTAACTCCATTGGCAATCAAAAATGTAAGATTTTTTTTGGCATACTTTTTTTTTTTAGTTTCGGAAGTATGTTGCTGCGTTCACATATTAATATTCCTCTCGTCAAATACGTAGTCTAACCTTCTACCTTAGCAAATATAAAAACATTTGTTTTTTATAAAAATATATAGTAATAATATCATAGTTATAAAATTTGGTTAATATTTGCTACATACTTTTAAATATTATTTTGACAAAAACTAATGTGTATACATTTACAAGCAGTACGTTCTCTTGGAACAAGTTTTTGTGCAAATTAAACATAATTAATTTATTCATTTGTACTACATATGTTTTGTAAATGCTGATGTAAGATTCTACTTGCGACTTTAAAAGATGATATTTTATTTACTTTTGTTTTCTCAGAAAATTTTACTCTTGATGATTTGCTTTGCTTATCTATTGTTTACAGAACCGTTTGAGTTAAATAAAAAGTAATTGGTGTTTTAGAGGTTTGAAAACTAATAGAACAAATGATCACGAAAGATATTTTCTGAGAAATGAAAAATAAGAATTTTTCCCTCTATAAAGTCTAGTAATTTTTCTTTTTTTATATGTTACCTTGTGCTATAATTGCGAAATTCGTCGATGTTATCTTAAACATTCTTATCTGAGTATGTATTGTAAGTAGATAAACAAATTTTCAATAGTACTATACAAGGAGTGTCTATCGCAATGAATTTGCTCTTCGTATCGACTATTATTTCATGCGGTAAATTTTCGTTTGACTTAATTTTTTGTGAGATATTATTTCAGTGTTCACACAATGTTTTGCCACGATCACAGGCGGAAAAAATGCAAAAGAATGTGAATTTCCATTTCAATTGTCTCTTCAACTTGGTTTTTCTACCCATTTATGCGGCGCCTCGTTATTAAGTCCTGGAAAAGCGTTAACCGCAGCGCATTGCACTATTGAGTATTAAACGTAAGAATTGATTCATAAAGCCGGCTAAAACTTGTTTTTAGTACTACTGCTGACAAACTTACTGTACGCGGTGGAAGTATTTTAGTAGAAAAAGGTGGTACTGTAGTGAGCGTATCTGAACTTGCTCAACATCCATATTTTAATTACATCACTCTGGATTACGACGTTTCGGTTTTAAAATTGAAGCCTAATTTTGTTTTAAACTCTAATATTAATATAATAGCTCTACAGGATCTAAATGAGGAAGTATGTGTAGGAACAGCTGCAGTAGTAACCGGATGGGGGAATTTAAAGGAAAAGGGAATTAGTCCTTTAATACTTCAAAAAGTCACCTTAGAACACGTAAGTTTATCCGATTGTAAGATCACGCATATGGATATAACCAATCGAATGATTTGTTTTGGAGCTCCAGGAAAAGATGCTTGCCAGGTAAGTAAGGATGAATGTGAAAACCTTGGTTTGCAATGGTTTGCAATTGAAAGTTGTAGGGTGATTCCGGTGGTCCCCTTGTTAGCAATGGCAAACAGGTTGGCATCGTGTCTTGGGGAGAAGGATGTGCTCGACCAGGTGTGCCAGGAGTTTACACTAAAGTAGCAAATGTTGAAATTCACAACTACATCACACAGCAATTTTAAAATGTAATTAAAATGATATAAATAATTCAGATAAATGTAATTAGCATCAACAAACTACAGACAAACTATTGTTACGGTCATTTTCCGCAAAATTGTATAAAAATTTGTCGATGTCATAGTTACGCCGTGTACGCCGTCATTTGACTTCATTTAGGTAATCTAATCCATCGTTTTCTTAGGCATCGGCAATGCTATTTTCTGATATGATGAGAATGGATTGACGAGCATTTTACTTTTTTCCACGACATACTTAGAAAACAGACGTTTCTTCTCTACAAATAGTGAGGAAAATTGGTTTTTCCTCACTAGCGAGAAAACTAATGTTGTGTTAGAAAAATGCCTCTTCAAAAATGTTAAACTATTCAATCAGGTTTGTTTAATTTAATATCTTATATTTCGACTGTTAAAAGTTGCTAACCTACATTTATTGGTTAGAATTACGCGGCTGCGCTATGACAGATTGAGACCATACCGGTACCACAGAATACTGTAGCGAGACTAGTGGGACCCACCTATTATGAAGTTTTGCTTTTACGTACGAAAATGTGACAAAATTCTGTAACAATAAGTTACGTTTACAATAAATAGTACTTCTTTCATTAGGTTGTTTTTTGGGGAATGTCGTGGAAAAAATATTGTATCTAACACATAAGGAAAGCCTTTTTCCACTCTCACTCTAATGTCTCACTCGCTACGCTCTTGAGGCAACTCGAGCTCGAGTGGGAAAAAAATCGCTTTCCACACTTCTTGGACAAATAACTATTCCTTCACAGTCACCGTAAGTTAAAAATCCTTCACCCCTAATACAACGTGGTTACCGATAATTTTGTTTTTACTCTATTTTAGATCTAAGCACGGATATCTTTATGAGATAAATACGGGTGTACTCTCTTGCAAGTACTGCTGTTATAACGTAAAGCACGAGTTAATTTTTATTACGGACGGGTCTGGTACCTCTTTCCACTACGTCGAATACGGCCGACGCAGAAGGTCCATTCTTTACGCTACTAGCAGTATAAAGTACACCATAGATCCGTGGGCAGATTATCAATCCACAGGCGTGTTACCTTTAATTTGCTACGACGTGTTAACAACTGCTACTAGAACTCCTAAGGTACTGTAAATTATTATCAACCTCTCTGCTCCGGTGAAGTTCTTACTCCGAATACGCTAAATGTTTTGCGCGCGCTCTATAAGTCTTGTCGAAATAAATTCTCGCTTTCTTTATACTGGGCTTTCGGTTAGTCCAAAGCCCTTCGTGCGCCCAAATAAAATTTTGAAATCGGTTGCAAAATAAAACGTTATCTGTACGCTCAAGAAGCGCTAAACCGCGTCGGTTACTGTAGATTAACTATTTCTTACTGTGTTTAGGTACTTGTAATAATATGTTCTAGTAGCAATAAAATTTATATCGTATCGTAATCGATTTCGTTGTTAGAATTAGTGTGTTACCAATTAGTCACTATTAAGTTACTGATTAAATCTGATAGATTTTTCGCGTGTTACTTAATCAGTGGCGCCCCGTATCCAGGTACGACAAATAAAAGAAGACGAAATAAATTTTGAGTTTCTATTTAATTGAATTTAAGAATTATTTGAACAACTTAATCTAACTTTTTGTAATCCACGACGCCTGCTGCAAATACGTGCTGGTAGAGGAGTCATTTGAAAAATTCATTCCAATATAACCGCGGTTTCAAACTTTCACCTTTGTGGATTCCCATAGTTAACCTCACCCCCTCTCCTACTTCGAACCAATTAACGTCGAGGTTAACAACCCGTCACGCTTCTCTTCTATACAGAGTGATTTATAACTATTGAAAAGACGGGTTATTTAGACCAAATTTGACCACAGGACCCAAATGCCTAAATCAAATATATATTCTTGTAATTAGGGACATATCTCGTTATTATAGACTTCTTTCAGTCTAGAATTTGGCTTAGTTGACATGTTTAGCCGTCTATCTTGAACTTTTTTTTGTTTGTTTTAAGTTTCTCTTCTTGATGAAGTCCCTTTTGATAGGTAGCGAAACGTTGGCGACTTTTCGACACGGTCCAATCCCGGAAGATGATTTTGTTTTAACCATTACTTAGTACTTTATTTTCTTTTTTATTAGTTTAATTAAGTTCACAATTTTTATTCGATTTATATTACGTTATAGTATATTGTGTACCAAATGAGGGATCTAGATTTCTTTACTAAAAGGGAGCGTTTGTGATTCGACCATTACGCACACGTTGCTCACTATACTATTTCTAAGAACATAAGTTAATAAACATAAAATTGATGTAAGTAAGCTTATGAGTTTCACTTTTCTCACGTCATAACAAAGTTGCGGCTAGAGCACAGCTATAAAAAACTGTTCCACTGTGACAAAAACTGAATTAGCTGTTATGGCGGCATTGTTTGAAATAAATCTTATATGAATAGAATTGTACTTCAAGCACCGGTATAAAAGAAATTTCACACATTTTTAATAATAGGAGTAGAATAATATTATTGGTGCATTTTAAAATTATTTCGTTTAATGTTGGGTATCTTAGATCTTTCAGTATAAAATAAACTTAATCAAATAACAATTATCAAGTTGATTTAGTTCAGTAGGTAAATGATTCGGAAAATACATGAAATAACTTACAAGCTCAGTGCGAACATGTAAAGTTTGTTTATACGTTTCATGTTTTCTTGAAAATTAAATAATTCAAAAAATTAATATTTATTTGTAAGTTTTTATGTATAAACTAATTTTTATGTAGTTTGAAGTACATGTTAGTCAATTGTGTCCTGCATTTTCATCACCTTAGACAAGATATAGTTCGACTTTGAGATCATTTTTAGTTATTTTGATTGAATGTTTCTAGAAAGTACAATTACATATTTTTAATTAATTATTGTCCTATGTATTTTTTTTAATTAATTAAATAGAAAACTAACAGTAAAAGTACATAACGGTACAATTTTTATGCACTGTCCCTTTAATTTTTACTTAAATTATACAAATTCAATGAAAATTAAGACATTATTTATTTGCATGTTATTAAAGTATCTGACTCGAAATGTGGTTGTTCCATATAAAAGAACAACGATTTTTAATTCTGGCCAAATATTCACGAGCTTATGAAACGTAATTATATCGGATTTGAAATTGTGAACCATCAAATCAGTGGTTTACATTTTAATTAATGACTAAACGATTGTTAGTCGATAATTACTGCTTGCTGACTGAACGTTTTCAATGTATACTAACACGAGAAGAGTTAATTTGATAATTTCAACAAATACGGTTGAATGATAATTCATTGGGGTATGTTAATAATGAAATTTTACAATTTTCCAATTTTTTTAAACGTGGTTATTATTCGCTTGCAACATTTATTTTAATATTATATTAAATTAAATAGTTACGCTACAAATTAACGTATTAAATACAATGTTTTTCAATATCCAATTTGCAAGACGTGAGTGGAGCAATTAATTATTGTGTTGAGGAGCGCGGTATCGATATTATAAGGCGGCGGCCTTAACTATAAGAGTACATTGTGTTACGCTGAATAAAATTACCATTACTACTAAACAATTACCATATTCGTATTTTCAAATGCTACTCTCATCATAGTCTTTGCATCTGCTTATTGAAAATAACAAATTAATAAAAAACTTTATAACTAAATTTTGCTTATGGCGGTGTAGATATTATAATATTAGATTTTTTTAGTATGGGTTTGTGTGGAACAAGGCCATAAAAATTAAGTTATTTTGAAGACGATATTTAATAGTAAGATAACTTTTTTTTTCTACGAGTTCATTAATATTTAATATTCATCTTCTGTAGGTACGTATGATATTCACTTTCATTTGTTGAATGACAATATCAAGAAAAGTACCTACTGATTTATTTTTTAGCATAAATTGTATTGGGTCTCAACTATAATTATTAATACGATGAAAACCAGTGCAACTTCGCACCGAAGTCTTGTAATGGGAAAAGAATCTGCAGTGCTCCATAGCTTCACAAACAATTGCGCCTAATGATTTGATCAAGTTTTTTCAAAACATATGATGGAGATTTTTTTAAAGCAATCAATGGAATGTAGTGATTATTTTCGAACATTAATTTTTAACTTTTACTTGTACTGTATTCCATTTCATTTCTAATGCAAAAAGTTCATAGAAGTTTATGGAAATTATTCTGGAAATTCTAGGCTTTGACATAAGCTCTATCTTAAACAAATTTGGCTCCTTGTTGGCGCTTTTGGTTGTAGCGAAAAAAATCATCAACTTTATTTTTTTCAAATAGAACACCTTGTATAATTTCAAATTTTATGTTTAATCTTTATGCATTGTTTCCTACACCTGTAATTAGCCGTTTTTTGAAGAAAAATGAATTGAATATGTGATTTATTGAAAGAAAGATTCCTTGGATATAAATTAGTACAGTCATAATGTTCTGCTATACAGAGTGTATGATTTTTTAAATAAACCAACAGAGTGGATGAAACGCTACCAGAATCTATTACAAGATACGAGACAAGACAAGAGTAACTTAACAAAAATGTAACGATGTACAAGGAGAAAAAAATAAGGGTTGAGGTGGATTCGGTAAAAAGAACTATAATGGGTATAAAAAAATGGCTTGGCAAGTGGACCCTGAGGGATATTTGCTGAGATGCTAAAAAACGGAACACAAAAATTGTTATAACCTACATTATCAATGAATGTTAGTGGTCATCCAATGCCGGAATAATAAAAAATAGCATACATTTCGTCAATCCATAAAAAAGGAAATAAGCAGAACTGGTGCAATTATAGAGATATTGTCGTAACGAGTACATTCAGCAGACTTTTTGGTAGGATTTTGAGAGGTTTAATTGAGAAAGACTTCAGAGAGAACAAAGAAGAAGAAGAAGAGAGTGGTTTTCGTACAGGAAGATCATGCACCGTTAATGTACTCTGCCTCAAACCAATTATAGAAATTTAGTAACCCATTTTACATTTGTTAACCTCCAAAAAGCGATAACAAATCAATATTTAAACAGTGGGAAATACTACAACAATTATACCAAGCAACGGCGCTTAAAATCTGGAAAAAGAAAATACTGACGTAGGAATTGAACTTATATAATCTCTAATTTGTAGACGATCAGGCTGTTATAGTAAACAATAAAGATCACATGCAGTGTATGATGCAAAAACTGATAAAAGAATACCACCACTGCCGGCTATCAGTCAATATCGAAAAAACACAATACCAATGCATCGGAGCTGAACCTACTACATTAGATCTTGAGAATGGACAACAATTTTTAACTGTCAAAACTACGTGTATGTGGGTGTTACAAGTAACGACACTGATACTGATAGAAAAGAAATGTAAAAACAAATTATACAAGCAAGGAAAGTTATGCCATAACAGCATACTTTGTAGTAAAGAAACATCAAAAAGGAGAAAATTTAACATATATGAGTCAATGATTAAAACTGTTTTTCTATATGGGGCCGAAACGTGGTGAATAACAGAGAAACATAAAGCAAAAGTAGAAGCAGTAAAGATTGACGTGATGAGAAGATCTTTATGTATTTCGAAGAAAGAGCACATCAGAAATGATAGGATGATAGATATAGATAACAAATAACTGATATGGTATGACTAAGTAAAACGGATGCCGGACACAAGATTGCCTAAACAAGCTTTAGAGTGGCAACCAAAAGAGCATCAAAAAAGGGGAAGCCGTACATAAACCTATGGGCTGTAAAAAACCGACAATTGTTTAGTATACATTTTCCGCCAACATAACGATAATCTCAAAACATAAAATTTTATTGTCATTAGAAGCACCGCCCCACTTAGCATTACCCCCGTACAACCGTTGCCCACTCTTCCGTTAGTGCGTTCCCTTTATAAGTGCGAGCACAATGTCGAGAAGGCCCTCTTACTCTTATTCCGATCCTTATACCAATTTTAATACCAATTCCGAAACCGATCTGAATAAACACTCTAAGCCTATACTACGCTATCTGCTAGTCTTTTCACTTCTATAACGGGGATACTACGTTGAGCACAATAATTGAATTCATCTCGTTCAAGTCCAGTTATTTTCACTAACCGTATTTCCAAAGGCCACTTTAAATGCTAATTGGATTTTGTACAGGTTGTGGCAAAAAAGTACTAATCGCTTAAGAACTACCAAGAAAAATCACCGTTATTAATCTGTATAGCTATCACATACTCGCCACCGAATTATATGCAGTGTGCCCGATTCATTCGGTAGCATTTGATCCCCATTGAACCCCTATACTGCCGTGCTAAGCAAAAAAGACGTAGGGTAAAGGGAGGACAGTTGGACCACCTTTTAAAAAAGACGCAACAACTTCTTTATTATTTAACAAAATCTTTTCAAAATAATGCCACAACATAGAGCAACTTATATATTTTTTACTAATAACCTAGCGAACAGTGTTATTTTAGAATAAAAGAAAATTAAATAATAAAAAATGGTCCATCTCTCCTACCCCAACGAGGAGAGATGGACTTCGTAGGGTAGGAGAGATGGACCATACTATACTTATGGTTTTTGCTTGGTAAGTTTAATTCCGCAAGTTTGACAGGTATTTTTATAAGACGTGCAGTCCTCATGCAACCAACGCCGGCATATAGTACATTCTATCCAGGCAACTTTCTTCTCGGTAAGTCGATAATCTTCATTACATCCCACGCATTCGTTTTCTAGGTCGCTGAAATGTTTAGCCTCACTAAAAGTGTCGTTGAAAATCGGTTCATCTGAATCTGAAGAAGATGAGTTACATCTACGTTTTTTATTACTTTTTGAGTTTGTTTTCCTGCTGTTGTTTTAGTTTATTTTCCTTGTCCTTTCTCTTATTTTCTTCTTTCTGTACCTTGGCTTTTGTATTCTTTTCTTGTTTTTCTGCTTTAGAGCTCTTCTTTTCTTCTTTAGCCTTCCTTATTTCTTCTTTCTTTACTAGAGCTTCCTTTCGCTCTTGTATATATTCTGGTGAATTAATAACACCACTTACTACTTTCTTACGTACTCTTTTTAAAGTGGAAGTTATTATTGGCACAGGTGAGACCACCTCTAATGCTTTTCCAGGTGTTATATCTTCCTGTTCAATTACGTTGTCCGGAGTGATTGCCCTCCGTTGAACACCAGATGATCCAGCTTGTGGGGAGTTAGTTGTGTTACCCACCCGTTCTTGAGGTTGCATGTGACTTAGTTCTAGAGACTTTTCCTCCTCCAACAAAAATGCATGGTCTGGAATTTTCTCCGAATTAAATGGAAGTATTCCAGTTGCTCTAAATGCTGAGACCGCATTGTCGACTGTTGCTGCTTTTCCCCAAGATTCACCTAAGAGCCTTCCAAACTGCAGCCTGTTAAGTTTCCTGTTTGGATTATTTAAAATCATGTGTCTGCAGGCTTCGTAAAACTTCTGTTTCAGTGATTTGAAGAAGGCACGGTCTAATGGTTGCAGGTAGTGGGATGTATGTGGTGGTAAACAGTACAAAATTACATCATTTTGTTCTGCTGTTTCTAGTAGACCAATGTTAGTAGTGTGCGATGAATGGCCATCCATTAAAAGCATAACCTTTCCAGGACTTTTTCTAGGGAGAAAGTGAGTCGTGAACCAGTCTAAGAATATCTCGGAAGTAACGTACGCCGATTTTGTGACATTTGTATTCGCGCTCCGGGAGGCATGTCATCACACCATTCTTCTTTTCTATTTTTACCTTTAAAAATGCAGTAAGGTGGTAAATAGATTCCTTCTGCACTAATGCATGCGATTATACTTATGGTTTCTCCTTTCTCACTAAAGCTAATGCTAGGGACAGTTTTAGATCCTTTGGCAGAAACAACCTGTCCAGCTCTGGTATTCAATTGAAGGCCGGTCTCATCTGTGTTGTACACATTAGCAGGCTTATCAAAGAGAGAGTTGTCTTGAAGAATTCTTTCAAGGTTCTCAAAGTAATTTTTAACAATATCTCTGGACATGTCTCGGGCTCGAGCCACTGATGTATTTTCAGCTTTTCGGATAGAAAGCTCTTGTCTTCTTCTTAAAAAAGACTGCAATCATTTTTTACCAGCCTTTCCTGTAAGTGGAAAAACATAATGAAAAAATTTTACTATGTAAACCGGTTAGCTTAAAGTTTACCTTCACTATGGTTAAATTAATGTGGAATGCCTAGTTTATTAGCTAGTTTGTATGCCATTATACAAACTTCTTCTCTTGTTGGTGCAAAACCATGTTGCTGTAGTTTTTTAATGTGATTGGCCAGTTTTCCTTCAGCATTTTCGCCTAGCATGGAATCAGGGCCTAGTCTTTGTTGTTTCTCAAAATTAGTTGTTTTTAGTCGTCGTTTTAATGTAGTTTTTGGGATTCCAAACGTTGTAGCTGCCTCATTTACACCCAGTTCATTGGATATTACAGCATTTACTGCAAGATTTAAACTTTCGCCACTCCAACATCCCCTTGGCGTGGTATTTCTTTGCGAAGGTATCTGTTTGGCATTCTTATTTCGCCTAAAAATAAATAAGCTTCGTTAGTCTTCCCTATATTTTACTGGTCCATCTTTCCTACCTAACACTGGTCCATCTATCCTCAAACAAGAGGAGAGATGGACCAGATAATAACAGACAAAAAAATGCGTTCAAGTAAAATTTTAAGGTTATGGTACACAAAAACTTCTAACTCGTCTTTATATTTATAAAAAATGGTATTATCTTACCTAGCACACACAGGATTTGAAAAATTTTAACCACTGACAAAAGTTTTAACACTTGAAAAATATTATTTTGCTCAAAACTTTTAAACACACCACCATAGAAACTAACCAAATAATGTACCGTTACGAACTGAAGGTGGCTCCCAAACACCGCTTCACAGAGCACGCCTTGTTGCCAGACTTACTGAAATATTCGTAGTAGTCCATCTCTCCTCCTGGTCCATCTCTCCTCCCTTTACCCTATCTTAATTTTCAGGTGTAAGCATTCAAAGACAAATATTTTAAGCCATTTCAAAGTGACTATTGAAAAACTACAATATAAATCTTGATTAACTCATGTTCTTTCTAATGATACGCATTTCTGACACCAAAAAGAACTAGGAATCAATAGGCAGTTTAAGTTCGTTTAACAAAGAAAATGTAGTTACGGCTTTTTCGCTTAGCACGGAAGTATACCGATTTATTCGGTAGCAACTAGAAACGGATGTGCCGGTAGAATCTGACTTATTTGAATTGCAACTGTAGCGAAATCACCACCGAAACAGAGGGTACAACTTCTCGTACGTAAACAGTTCCCTTAGGAAGCGAGCTCTATCAGAAGGTGTTCTGACCTATAATATTAATCGTGGTTGAGAAGAACCGCCGCCGACACCTAATGTAACTTACCTGTTTCAGTAATCCACTGGCACAGACTACAGAAACAACCCCGAACCGACAGCACTAGAATACAGCACCAAATCCACCCGTCCAAGAGTATGCGGTAAGATTCCCGAAACAAAAACATAGAGACAAAACATGCTTGAGCTGGTTCTTAGGGAATTGAATGGTCTAGATGTGCTACTGAACAACTTAACAAATGTTTAGATTTGCAGGATATTAATTAATTAATTACAAATCGTTGTGTTTGTATTTGTCATTATTTGTTACGATGATTTTTGTTGATTGTTGTTTAATTTGAATATCTAGGTTACTCAAGTTTTCATAGTAAACTAAGAACGAATAAATATGAATTTTGTGAATTTTCCATATTTGTAATGTTCTCACAGTTACACATTTATGGGTACTGGTTTATATTTTATCATCATTCATAAAAGTTCGTTTGACGAATCGGAACTTCAATAGATAGAATGATGCCTATTCGAAAACTACCAATGATATGTATAAGGAAAATGAGAATTTTAAGAATGTAATTTTACTACTTCAATTTTAATAAGAACAAATTATCTAATACATATGCAAGGTGTCGGTTAGATAGTTATTGACTTTCTGAAATTCCATCAATATAAAATTTGGTATATGGTCATACTCGACTACTCCAAGTCTAACTAAAATATTTTCAAAATAGCGACACTTCCAGAAATTATCGCCACCTTTGTTTTTTTTTAAATAGAACGATCTTATTTTAACGCCATATCTGAATTTTACATTAAATTTAGTAATCAGCACCATCATATTATCAAGACATGTGTCATGGTTTTTTTTGACATATACATTTAATGTAAAACATTAAGTTGGAAAAAACATGTTAAGGAATTCACTACTTTTGAATTGTTAAAAAAAAACAAATGATTTATTGTATTTTAATTTCTAGTGTTCAGCCGCTACGTAAATCCTCGTGTATACTACAAAAAATTCAAAATACTAAAATTGATTTTGATTTTAAATAATATCACAAACACAAACTCTTATAAAAACAACAAAATTATTTAGGATTTAGTGTGTAAAGCTTAATCTTTCGGTAAATGAATCATTGATTCAACCTAAAATATAAAAAGCAACATATCACTCGCCTTTGTATTTTTACTTTTGGTTATTGGTTTGTTGATTATTGTGCAAAACCTCCAGAAGTAAACCCAAATGTAATTACACCTAGTAGTCAAGTCAGCTAAAATATTTAGCTATTGGATAGCACTTATCACGCAGAATGACGCTGTTTGGTAAACGTTCTAACACACTAACCCGGAAACTTAACCCGTAAGAAGTTGAGGAAATAAGTTCCAATTTATATTAAAAAAGGATAATTATTTGAAATTACGTTAATAAAAGTTTCGGTGCACGCAACTGTAATACCAGCAGTTTTGAATTGAAATGTATAATTGCTAACTTGAAAACAACAATTTGTACCTTCAATTAAATGTTTGTATTGCATACCATTACATGATAATATTATGTGGACAGACACTGTTAACGTGTTTTTAAGAACTAACTCTGAAATACTAGCGCTAGATGGGGCGTATTAAAAAATCTGTCAGCTCATCTATTCGGAATTAAATCATTTTTGTTAACTACCTTCTTTTTTTAATAGAATAGACAATTAGAATAGACAATAGACAATTTACAACATTCTAAAAACATTGAAAATTTTTCTTTGGTACCTAAAATTTCTCAAACCCGTATGAAAAGAAAATAATAAAATAATAATTAATATTAAAATAGAAATATGTCTGATTCAAGTAATTCGTCGAGGTTTTATTATTAGTAATATCTAAGAAGTACGCAAACCTTTACTACAAACTTAATGGTTTATATTATGAGAAACGAGTAAAATAAGTGATCAACCAGGGTCATCGGCGTTTCTTTTCCATACATTGACATAAAAATACCTTTGACATTTTTTAATTGCATGTGAATGCACTGTCCTGTTGAAACCACATACAGAGTAGCCCACCGAAAACAAAACCGACCGTTTTTTAGAGCTATCTTACACTTTCCCCGGAATACTACAAAATATCAACAGGGTGGCCACCGACAGCCCTATATTGAAAATAAAAAAAAATGTAAATACTACAATATGGTCGAGAATACCAATTCATGTTTACAAGGAACATTCATTAACAATAAAATTTTTCCCCACCTCAAAAATCTCATTTTACAGGGCTGGTCAAGTGGCACCTCATATGAAAGGAACTGTAATTATCTAATCAACAAAATACATTTTATTTTGCTAAGGGAGTCTAAGAAAGGCCAAGGACCTTTTTTTCCTAAAAGACAATAGAAAATGCAAAAAATGCTTAACTAGTTGGTAAGATCAATTCAAGTATGAACTGGACCCCTCGTATTGATAAAATTTCTCTGAAGATGCTAACAAGGCAGCCCCCTTTTAATAAATGTTAACTGGGATGAGGGTAGAGTGCCACCTCTTACGTAAGATTTTGTATGATTCTTCGCAATCACAGACATTTTCTGCTAATCAAACTTAATGCTCGGGCCAAAGAGAGGAGGATTTGTTTCACTTTAGTAGTGTATGCAATTTAAAATGTAATTTATTTGTTAAAAATAATAATTAATTGTTGATTTAGGAAATCACAATCAAGTACACGCTACCGGGGAACTATGTTTATTTGTCAGGGCAAATTTTATAATTAATGAATGTTTTTTGTAAACATGAAGTAATATTCTCGGCCTTATTGCGGTATTTTCTGATTTTTTTATTATCAAAAATAGGGCAGTCGGGGGCTCTTGGAGCCCTCTGAGCGAAATAAGTTGCATATAGTTGTATAGAGAATTGAAAGAGCTTTCATATGAGGTATCTGTCCACGCAAAGATTTTTGACGTAGCGGCTACTGGGACACCCTGTTGATAGTTTAGGGTCAACATTGTCTTTGGAAGATCCCCTCCTCCAAACAAGAATTGATGTGCCCAAACCTTTTTTTTTTGAAAGTGTAAAATAGTCCCAAAAACGGCGTGTTTCGTTTTTGGTGGGCCTCCCTGTATAAGCCAAAATCGTAAAATAATAAAATCTTTGGAGGTATGTATTCCTATACATAAGCCGTAATAGTATTCTGGAAAAAAATTTCATCTCAGTAGTGTATAGCATAAAAATGCAAAAGTTGTCAGTTACAAATCTGTGTTTTAAATTAAAAAATATTAAAAAATATTGGCTTACATAAAAATGATACATAAGATCATACAGGAGAATGGAAAAGAAATTGACAAAACATGAGAATGGCGGTTGGGTGAAAAGTGCAATTAAATTGAAAGAGACAGAAAATATGATCTATTTATAAGGACTCAATTTAGTCTTTAAGTAGACTGACGGAAGGAAAACCATCGTCTCTGTAGTGTCAAAATCAATGTAAATATAATATAAAGTATGATTATATAAAAGAACAAGATACACTTGCACTCTACTTGAAAAATTGAGAGAGTACCTAATTAGAAAAGGAAAGTATGTTGTCTGATGATTAGAAAGGAAATGAAATAATAGAGCGCGAAAGCAGTAAAGGAAGAAAAGGAGTAGTGGTTAACTTGCTACTGTAATTATTGAAATGTTTGGGCAGAGAAATTGGAATTGTGCAATGAGATATATGAATAGTGTCACACTAAAAAATGTGACGAACGCCGGGCTATAAAATTACACGCTTCCAAAATAATGTTAATAGCTTTGAGTGGAAGCATGTAAAGAAGATGAGGGTCTTTGAGCTTTGATAATAATGATAATTTAATAACTTATTAGTTACATTGTAAAACCAAACAACTTCACTTTTATATGGACATAATTTGATTCCATTAAATGTTGGTGGCCTATATGGTGATCCATGTGAACCTTTAGCATTCAAACTACTAATTCAACTAATTGTTAAGTAACAATTCTGAACTGAATGTGTGTCAGCAATTTTTACAAAGTCAAAGATTTTTGAAATGTTTTTATGGATTCAAAATCAAAAGGTTTTGAGCATACGTTAAAATGATTAAAGAATTGTACGTAGAACAAAAATTGAGTCGGAAAATAATCTTCACTTTCTACGGTCTCTAATGCGTGATGCTGATTGATTTTATTTAAAAAAACCTTAGTGTTTAAATTTAATAATCAAACGTTTTTCACATTAAACTTTCATGTCACTTATTTCTTTTTTATAAAACTCTTTTGCAATGCTGACATTCACATTTTTATGACACTTTTGGAATACTCTCTCAAGTATTTTTTTACAAGAAATATAAATGATAAAAAAATCACTTTAGGCGGGTGCACCTATTCATTTAAGAGGAGTTTATATGTATTAAAAGAATTAAAGATTCTGTTTTCCAGCTTTTTCAGCCCCAGCAGATGGAGTCCAAAAACTTGTCTCCAAAATGCAAAACAAAAAAGTTTACAAAAACTGCGTAATTTTTATAATTGAACTAAGAGCTGAATCGCAGGCACAATTAACAAATATATAAAGTTCCAAAAATCGCAGATATTTCTACGCGCTATATTTATTTGCGATGATTAGATAAGAACACTTGGAAAATTTTAAATTTAAAAAAAATACTATACTATACAAAATGAGCAAGATAATATTAAAGTGAAAATGTCAAAACTAAATTACGGAGCATTTTAACCAGAAACATAATAAATGCATTTTAACTAAAGTGAAAAGTAGAATTAAAAATTTATATCTTCTAATCTTTATTGGCTAATATAGATTTAGAAATTTTTTATACATCTAGTTTCGACAATTAAATTAAACGTATTGTCATATTCAGGTGAAAAAGAATGTACGGTATTGTCCGTTCAGTTTCATTTGCAAGTTTCAAAGTTCGCCTTTAAGTACTTTCCGTGTTTACTAAAGTACATGACAAACAAAGATAGGTATACAAATTGTTCGCGGTAATACGTGCTATTCAAGACAGTGTATTAAAACTTGATTTTTAATAACTAGGTAATAGAGTCGAATTTTGAATAACCGACGAATACGCATTACCGCCAACAGTGTGTATAAGTATAACTATCTTCGTACCTCATGTACACTCATGAAATTTAAAACTTGGACACCACAATTTCTGTAAACAAAAGTTTGCACATTGTGAAGCGGGCTTAAGGGTATCATTTACAATTCTAACAGCAGGTAGTCTCAGCAGGGGTTATCTTATAGAAGGACTGTAGAATGAATCATTACACTAAGCACGTTTTAGAAAATAGGTAATTTACGTTGCTTACTTAATTTTTTCTTTAAAGAATATATTTGAAGGTATCGCTAATTAAACACCATAGCTCGATTAATTATCGAATCAAAATTTTGTTTAGGAAATGTTTACAAAATAAAATTAGAAATAATTTTGATTTAAAAAACGTCTACAAGCAATAACTTTTAAATTAAATCAAAAACTAAACATGGTTATTTGGGTTGACTTATTTTTAAATAAATCTAACCTACTAATTATTGTAAGTTATTAAAAAAATCATTAAACTCTCTATTCATAATATTTAGTCCTTACAAAATGTATATTTTATGACGTTTCATTTTTTTCTGTAGTTAATATAAAAAGTGAAAATAAAAACTAAGGCAATTCTTATTGTCAACGTATATATTTAGTTTTTGACAAGAATTTATTACATAATTATAATTAAGATACCAAGTTATAGTTTAAAATTAAATGAAAACGTTTTTTTAAATAAAGGTATTACTATATAAATAAATATAAGAAATCAATAATGGGTGTGACCTCCATTATTATTGATACATTCTTGGAGGCGTCTGCTCATTGACGCTATCAAGGTATCAATATAATTAATATTAATCGTTTCCCATGCGGTATCAATGGCTGCAATTAGTGCATTACGGTTTACTGGTATAAAATTTGGCCCTTGTTGTCTTCGGATAACAGCAAGTATTCGAGCCCAAACATTTTCGATAATGTTAAAATCTGGGCTTTTGCTGGCCAGGGTAACAGCTCCAAGTTATTTTCTCGTATCCAATTGCGCACAACCCGCGAAGTATGAATAGGGGCGTTGTCCTTTAACAACAAAAATACATTATGAAAATGTTAATTCAACAGATCCCGAACTATTTTTGGAGAAAGTATAGTGAAATAAGAATACTTACTTGTTGGAAAATATAATCTTCGTCTGGATAAAACACTTCGACTGAAGGTTTCATAATAGTTTTCAAAATATCTAAATACGCAGCAGAATCAAGACGTCCATCGATAGCCCAACAAACTCCTGGACCCCGCGCGCTAACCCAACCCCACACATTCACAGAAAAATAACCACTTCGTTTTTAGGACATATGTGATTATTTTTGTAACGAGTTCCTTCCATTCTAAAAACTTTTAGTGGTCCATCGTTGCGGCTATTGAACGTTTTTCGTCGCTAAAAATCACTCGATTCCAAAATTCCAAAGGTTCGTTCACATATCGCCTTGCAAATTCCAGACGACGTCTCATATTTTCGTCACTGAGAACTTCTTTCGCAGCAGCATTATACTTCTTTATTCCCATCTCCTTTAATCTTTTGTGCAGTTATACGGCATCCGGGAAAATGTGTATCTGCTATAGCCCTGGAGTATGTAGCAAATGGTTGTTCTGTTACGTAATGAAACAACTCGAGATCTTGAGCACGTGTAGATACTTTAGGTCTACCACTTCCGATGGCTCTTTCCAAAGTGTGTTCAAGATTCCATTTTACTCGGTAATGCCCTACGGTGCTTTTGGTATATCTAACATACGTGAAATTTCACGCACGCTACGGCCTGCCGCTAATTCCGAAACAATCCGCGCTTTCAAATCAGCACCGAGATGAGGTGGCATTTTCACAACACTTGAAATTTTAAACTAAAATGGAATTTACATTTCTTACTTTATTTATTGGTTCACACTACCCTTCTCAAACAGTAGGTAATTGTTTATTTATTACATACTTCTAATGACCAATGTAACAACCCTTAGAGCAATATGACTCAAAGGAAGTAAATTAAACAAGCAAGGATATTCTATTGTTATTGAAACTTATTCATAAAGTAAAAGCCATTTCCTTATAATGCTAATGGACAGGATTTTCTTTTAAGTATTAAGATTACAATAGAGGACTTATAAACTTTCGAAAATATCTAATTATAAATATTTACACTGCAATTGCGCTTTTTCCTTAATAATTTCTTAGCAATAACATACACGTTCTTGGTTTTAAGTTGTCATAAATTTGATATGATATAAATTTGTGTTTCTAATATTACATCACAAACTAATCTTTATTCGCCAAAAATTGTTGCTTAAGTTGTAAAGCTTCGTACACACCTGAACAACAAACCGAGCAACAAACATAACAACGAACCGAAAGTCAAACAGAACGACAAACGATCTTTTATGATTTCCACAATCCGAACAACAAACGGAACGTTTGTGCTGTTCCCATAATTATTTTCAGTAGTTTTCAGTTCATATATATTTATTATTGAGAAGAGAAAATTGCGGAAAACAAGAAGATAGTGCCAACCAAATTTTTACGCACAAAGAAGAGTAAAAATTATAATTTACTTCGCTTTTTTTTATTTTGGAAATTTCCCGCCCAAATGATGCTAATAGGGACATCATTTTTTCTTGCATTCTTAAACACTGATTAATTTAAAACATTTTTCTTCTGTCAACTCCATAATATTACCTAAAACACAACAAACCCACAAAAGGGAGGACAAAAATAAATAATTTAATTCTCCCGCATAAGTTTGTTCGCCGTTTTGTTTAGATTCGTCCAAACCTGCAAACGCATTCGCGCGCATTTTCTTTGATGTCGGAGAAAAACCGACAAGTTGCGGGAACGCCGCAAACCGTTCGTGGAACAATCAGGACTTGCGAATCTGTTCTAAAATTCGTACGTAGCACCGTCCAAATTAATGTTCCGATTGCCGTTCGGTTCGTTGTTCTGTTTGTTCCTCGGTTTGTTGTTCAGGTGTGTACGAAGCTTTACAATAAGCATATTAATATGAACTATATCTTATGAAAGGAGAGTTATGTAACTATAATTAACGACTTAACGTTACGTTAGTAGATTCCATTTACTATTTACACATATTTTCTTGGAACATTCGATAATTAACTATGGGATATGATGACCCTATACTTCGCAGGTTGTGCGCAACTGGATACAAGCAAATAACTTGGAGCTGTTACCCTGGCCAGCAAAAAGCCCAGATTTTAACATTATCGAAAATGTTTGGGCTCGAATACTTGCTGTTATCCGAAGACAACAAGGGCCAAATTTTATACCAGTAAACCGTAATGCACTAATTGCAGCCATTGATACCGCATGGGAAACGATTAATATTAATTATATTGATACCTTGATAGCGTCAATGAGCAGACGCCTCCAAGAATGTATCAATAATAATGGAGGTCACACCCATTATTTATTTCTTATATTTTTTTATATAGTAATACTTTTATTTAAAAAAAACAGTTTTCATTTAATTTTAAACTATAACTTGGTATCTTAATTATAATTATGTAATAAATTCTTGTCAAAAAACTAAATATATACGTTGACAATAAGAATTGCCTTAGTTAGTTTTTTATTTTTTTATTTTTTATATTAACTACAGAAAAAAATGAAACGTCATAAAATATACATTTTGTAAGGATTAAGTAATTTTTGATTTGATTTAATTTAAAAGTTATTGCTTGTAGACGTTTTTAAATCAAAATTATTTCTAATTTTATTTTGTAAACATTTCCTAAACAAAATTTTGATTCGATAATTAATCGAGCTATGGTGTTTAATTAGCGATACCTTCAAATATATTCTTTAAAGAAAAAATTAAGTAAGCAACGTAAATTACCTATTTTCTAAAACGTGCTTAGTGTAATGATTCATTCTACAGTCCTTCTATAAGATAACCCCTGCTGAGACTACCTGCTGTTAGAATTGTAAATGATACCCTTAAGCCCGCTTCACAATGTGCAAACTTTTGTTTACAGAAATTGTGGTGTCCAAGTTTTAAATTTCATGAGTGTACTTTAGTTAAGACGGAAAGTACTTTCAAAACGAACTTTGAAACAATAAACATAATAAACGCGCATAACCGTCAAATGAAACTGAACGGAGTATATCATTGACGATAGAGAATTTGATAACTAATTGGAGACCAAGCCTATTGTTGAAACTGAATTAAATAACATTTGAGTATAAACATTTTTACTCTCGTTAGAATTTTTTATCAATTTGTAACTGATGGAAAATATCGTAATTCATTACAAAAAGAACAAGAACAATTGTTCACAGCAAAAACTACTTTCTTAATGGCGTACACTGTACACTGTAAATTTATGATGCAATTTATGTAGATGGTGATACGATAATAGCAGTGTCTACTATACCGTGTGCGCCACGGAAAAGTTGACATAGTCGTTTTCTATGTTAAATTCAAAATTAACGCATATTTTTTTCTCATTATTATTCCATCAATTTGTTTTTTTTATCTGTTCAACATGATATGTTGTTATATTGTGTTAGAATTGTAGCAGAAAAAAGATATAGGTTTTTTTAATTTAACATAGTAAATACCTGTCAACTTTTCTGTGGGACACACGGTATATCAGTAAATTTTAAGGTAAAAGTCACTATTTAAGAGTATGGTTACAAATAGTTGTGTCGTGATGTAAGTGTCTTCAATTATTGTTGTAAACCTGTGTAATATGTTGACGAAAGCGTGTGCAATTAGATTGTTTCATCATAACAAACCATTTAGAAAGAGATACCTTAAGAAAACTTTGCTAACTCTCGCAATATAAGATGATGTAAGTTAGATGATGATAATGGATCTATAACATTATCTACTATAATATAAAAAGATTAAGTAAGTGTTTAATAAAGGAATAGATAGGTATGCAGTTTTTAAGCATATTTTAAAAAATAATTCTGTTAGTACTCTACTCCGTTTAATCCTAATTTAAAATAAGCTTGAAACCAAGTATAGTGTATTTGCTCTAGTGTTAAGTTGCATAACATAGCGGTCAAAACATAACTATTTTCTATACACGGTGATTCAATTTTGACTTTACAACTTTACAAGCTTATAGAAATTTAGATAGCACAACTCATAATATTTTCAAGTATTCAGTCAACGTGGTTCAATGTAGTTTCAATTGGTCATGCATCAGACATCCAACCTGAAATCAATCTCCTGCTACACACGCTGCTGCATATCTGGCGGCACTGAGGCAGCTGCGGCGGTGATTTGGTTTTGGAGCTCAGCAATCACGGTAGAGGCAGAACGTATACTTTCATTAAGGAACTACCATAAGATAAAGTTTAGTAACGTTTAATCGGCAGACCGAGGGGGCAATGTTGTTAGTCCCCCATTCTGTTGAAATTGAATGTGTTCTCCTTGGTCGTTTGAATCTATCTGTGGGATAAGAAACTGTTGTAGCATATCCAGAAAAACCATACCGTTGATAGCTTTTTTCTTAAAAAAAGAAGGGGTCGTACACTTTAGTTTTACTTACGTGGAATGTAGACTCGACGCTAAAGATTAGGTGGTTCAAGTACGTTTTATCTTCTTCAATACGACCAAGTATGTCTGCACAAAAATCCCGTCGAACCATCTTATTATTATCAGTATCAGTAATGTGTTGCACCATCAAAAATCGGTATGGTTTCAAGTGCAAACGTCTCCGATTTACCGGTAATAAAGCTGCCAGCATTCCTCCAACAAAAAATGTAAAGATATCATCAGTGGAATCTAGAGGTACTCCTATAATACATTCATAGCCAGATTAAAAACCCAATTGATAATCAAACATTACTTTAAATTTTTTTAGATGGCATAAAATTGATAAAAGAATAACCTTTCGAATATTTTTTAGAGAATAATCGGTTTTATATCACTAAATTTCGCTGCGTCCGTCTTTTTGAAGTGAGATTAACATGATGAAAAGCAACGTGCAAAGTTGCCAATATGTCGAAGATAGTCTAAAATAAAGAGCCTTACATTTTCATGTAAGGTGGTCTTGATTTATTTAGAGTTATTTTGAAAATATGTAAATTTGGGTTCTAAAAATGTCACCCATCATCAATTATTTCTAGGGTATATAAATGGTTGATGTATTAACCAAAGAGTTAAAATACATAGTTTTAAGAGAAATGCCCAAAAAAAATTGCTCGTGTGACGTATGTCATTGGTTTAGAAATTTGTCATAAAATAATAATTTTTGAAGTATTCTCTGAAAATTATAAATGTCATTCTGTAAATTACCTACTTTCCAAAATTTAGTCAAAATAGTTTTTACTGTATCAGGTTACTATGTTACTAATAAAATAGGAATATGATGAAATACTTTTCTCCAAAACGAATTGGCAGTTTAGTGTTTTCTTAGAATCTAAAAAATGGAAAATTTTTGAAACTACTAAGTCTTTCCATATAATACATACTAATAATAATTACTTCACCTTCATATTTTACACTATTAATACGTAGAAAGGAATTGCAAATCTTTCCCATTAATTTTTTTGAACATTTGATATCATTACCAATTACATCAGAGACATATTATGCAAATTATCTATGTGTTAATGAGGACCTACAAAGTCCATACGTCTGGAAATTGGAAAAAAGTAAAATATTATTTTCTGAAATGTTTTAAATTATAAATAATATATAAGAATATAAACCAAAAATAAAAAGAACTAGTATTTTGAATTTATTGTTTTTGTATTCAGAAGTCAATTTCTATTAAGTTCTAGGAAACGATTTTATTACAATAGTAATGGATTATTATTATTATTATTAAGTAATCTAAATCAAACAATTTCAAATAAATTTTTAAGAAGCAGTTGAACAAATACAATTGCAATTATTTTAATCAAAATATTCACTGTAGTTTTGACTACACAATTATTGTAATAAAATACGTCCGGTTACTTTTTTTATAACGACAAGTTTTGCAATGTCGTTTTTAAAGTGGACGTCTGTCGGATATCTCTTTATAGTGGTTCATGTAATAACGAATTTCAAATGCGGCCCTCGCCACATCCGCAACTCAAAGTTCTTGAAACATATTATCTATGAAGACGAACCATTAAAATCATGATCTAAGTAACATCAAAGCAAAATGTTTACATATTTAGTGTCTCATCTGGTTGTAATGCATAATGCACGTGTCTAGGAAATATGTTTGAGTCGACGACTTTTTATGACACCTTAAAATTACTACGTATTTGACTCATTCATTAATATTTTAAGAACAAAGTTTAAATGAGATAAATTACTTTTAAATTGCACGTTAATGTTGTTCCCATCAGATTGTATCTTTCGCGTTTTAAAAGATTGTGTTTATTTTGGTACTTGGTGTGTGTATGAGAACAATATACATAATACTCCCAAACGTTTCTCATGTTTTGCACGGTTTCAAATAGTTCAGATAGGTTTAATAATTTGTAAATTCATAAAGATTCGCACCTACCACAATTTATTTGTTTTATTGACTTAAAAAACAATAATAATAAATAAATAAAAAGGTAAATACAAAACTCACAAAATAATTCTACAATAGACAATAACAAATTACATTGTTATTAGAATAATTGAACTGCAAGGTTTGAAAAATTGAAGTCTAGTTTCTAAGACGGGCGAGCGAAGCGAACGATGTAAATAACGTTCGATATTGACACTTTACTGACGTGGTGGATAGAAAACTTTATCGTCAACTATAAAAGCCTTACTTATGAAGAACAAAACTAGCTTTTACTTTTTAACATACCTCACATTGTCTATGTTTATCACACATATTTGTTCCAACAATCAAAATCTACCACAACCAAATTTTTCATCCGACTTGAAAGTAGTAGTCCCAGGGCACCATTGTAATATTGCTCGACGGCCTGATGAGGACGGGAATTATTGTGCTTTACCGAGTAGTCCACGTTGCTTTCTTTTCAAAATAACCTTGAAGAATTTATCTATAATACTGTGCTAGAAGAAAACAAAAGTTTAAAAGTTCTGAGACAAAGCATGGCAAAGGGAAAGAAGAACATACACAGATTGAAGGATAAACAGGGACAAGTTGTTAACGACAGAGAAAAAATTTTAGAGGTTGTCGAGGGTTTTACCGAGAACTTTATAGAGAACCAGAACAACAAGAAGAACACCAACCTTTAACAAAGATAATAAACCAAGGCTCAGAAGAGATGCCGGATATAACACTGCAAGAGATACAAGGGGCCCTACAGGAAATGAAGAACAATAAATCTCCGGGAGACGATGGAATAGTGATCGAGGCAGTAAAATGTGCTGAGGAAAGACTCCTGAGGACCCTAACTAGACTCTTTAATAAATGCTTAGGAGAAGCGACAACCCCAACTCAGTGGAGCAACGCAGAGGTAATTCTGCTGCACAAAAAGGGATATTGCCGATCTCTCAAATTATCGTCCTATAAGCCTACTTTCTCATGTGTACAAGATCTTTACAAAGATACTCACAAAGAGACTAAAAATAAATTAGAACTTTACCAACCAAGAGAACAGGCAGGTTTTAGGTCGGGATATGGCACAAACGATCACCTACTGGTAATAAAAAACTTAATTGAGAAATGTGCCGAATACAATAAACCTTTGGTGTTGATATTTGTTGACTACGAAAAGGCTTTCGACACAATAAATCAACAAAAATGTTAGAAGCTTTAACGGAATGTCGAATAGATCACCGCTACATAAATATAATAAAACATATATACAAAAATGCTACAGCGAGTGGAGAGTAGGAGATCAACAAACAAATAAATTCCCCATAGGACGTGGAGACAAGGAGACACCATATCGCCAAGACTCTTCACTACGCTACTAGAGTATGCATGCAAAAGAGCTAACCTGGATGAAAAGGGCATAAATATAAATGGCGAGTGGCTCAGTCACCTGAGATTCGCCGACGATATAGTCTTGATAGCCGACCAAATGGATGATGCCAGGGATTTGTTGGAGACGCTCTATCTCTCCTCCCGAGAGGTGGGACTAAAATGAACATGGCCAAAACACAAATTATGACAAACTTCGTGCTCAGCGAAAGCATAGCTGTTGCTGGAAAGGCAATTGAGCAAACTGTGTCATACCAATATCTGGGGCATGAGATTTGCATAGGCAGAGACAATCAAACAATCGAACTTAACCGAAGCATAAGACTTACCTGGGTAGCCTTCGAAAAATTAAGCCATGTGTTTAAGTCAGACCTTCCAACGTGCCTTAAAAGAAAGACTTTTGATCAGTGTATATTGCCTGTATTGACCTATGGAGCAGAAACATTAACACTGACCAGAAAAACGATACACAAAATCCGTGTGGCACAGAGGGCGATGGAACGGGTAATGCTCAAATGGAACTGGGCAGGGCATGTCGCCAGACTGACAGATAACAGATGGACCAAGCGAATATTGGAATGGAGACCAAGACAGGAAGCGTACCGAAATAGGGGACGCCCTCCAACGAGATGGACCGATGACCTAAAGCGTTGCCAGGGAAACTGGATGCAGGCGGCGCAGGATCGAAGCACATGGAAAAGATTAAGGGAGGCCTATATCCAGCAGTGGATACAAAAAAGGGCTGTTTGATGATGATGATGATGAGATGACTGTGCTATGACAGTTTTTTGATCGATTGGAAAATTTACCAGAATTGGATATCCCTGATTAACGTAATTAATAATACATTTTCTGTCGATGGAGTGGCTGTTAGTTTTTGGATGGAAGAGAATTTGAATGCATAGATTCCATTATGCTTTGATTACTTTCTGGGATATAATAATATATCCAAGATTCATCGATCGTAATTATGTGATTTAATATATCGTCACTTTTATTTTCAATACGTTGAAGAAGGTTTTAGACAATTTGACTTAAACAGAAAATATTTCCTAAGCAATAACTTTTTTGTGTTATTGAATATCATAGAAACAAATTCTAATAATGAAAATAAAATCAATGTCTTTATCAATTTTTATTGTAGGACCCCTATTCTTGACAACAAGATTTTTCAAGAAAAATACAAAATTACATAACTTGAAATTATTATTATTATTACAAAGAGTTAAATAAATATTCTGTAATAAAAATTTAAAAAAATTTAATTTACTAAAACAAAACAATAATTTTAATTAGTATAAAACAAAAGTTAGTCAACAATCTCGGGTGGGAGACTGTTCCAAACATCAAACACTCTGTTGGTTAGAAAATGCTTTATAGTGCGAGATGTAAACGTTTCCTTTTTGAGTTTTAGAGAGTTTCCACGCAGCCTTGTATCATTGCTTAAGGAAAATAACGATTTTAAATTTCCAAAATTGAATTTGAGTATGCAAACCATTAGTATTAAATCACCTCAGAGGCGACGGTTTTTGAATGTAATAAGGTTTATTTCCTTTAACCGTTACGTGTATGAAGATCTAATTCGACTGTATGAAAGTCGTGTCACCCGACGTTGATAGTTTTCCAATAGTTCTTGGTCTTGATTTTGAGTAGGATTCTGTACTGGACCGGCGTATTCTAGGACGTGTGTATATTTTACGGTAGCTCATAGGTGAGAAGTAGAAAAGGATTGGCTGACGAGATATAGTTTGGAGTTTGTACGTTTGACTACTGAAGAGATATGGTCGTTCCACGTTAGAGTTTGGTTAACAGTGACACCCAAATTGCTATGAGACGAAACCGTTTCTAACACATGTCTATTTAAGTAATAAAAGTTATTTTTCCCGATGTAGAGCACTTTACACTTTTTCACATTTAGCGGAAGGAGCCAGGTAGAACACCAGTGTTGTAATGCATTTAGGTCTGTTTGGAAGCTAATATGGTTTGTGAGAGGATTTTCAAAGATTTTAGTGTCATGAGCGAAGACAAACATACAGTTAGTAATAGTGCGCTGAAGGTCGCTGACGTATACAGTAATAAAAGTAAAGGGCCGAGAACTGAACCTTGAGGAACACCACTAGTAACAGGTCTTTCGTTTGAATGTTCTAGAAGATTCAAGAAGTCAATTAAATAACATCTACAAGCTTGCTGTTATCAACAGTTTTAGACTAGGCGTTGGCACACTGAAGAAGGCTTGTCAGGGTTGATCGATCTTTAACAAACCCGTGTTGATTGTCAGGAATAATTTTTTCAGACATCAGAAACTCATACAACGACTCAAAGATGATGGATTCCATAATCTTACATACGACAGATATCAGGCTTATTGGACGGTAGTTATTTGGATCTAACTTGTTTCCATTTTTAAAGATAGGAGTGACCGTTGCTACTTTTCATTCGTGAGGGACAGATGATTGTGAAAATGATTTATTTATTATTTTTAAAACAGAATATAAAACAGGTTTAACGCACTTTTTCAAGAAAAGGGGAGATAGGAAGTTAGGTCCAGAAGAAGAATTGATTTTAGAGTTTGAAATACGTTTATTTATTTTAGTTTCCGAAAAGCTGACGTTGCAAAGAGATTTCAGAGGACTGTCAAGAAAAAGTAGTGGAAGAGTAGAATTAGGTAGTTCGGAGGAGAAAGCTTGAGAAAACGATAAGGATAAAAGTTCCGTCGTTTCAAAGTCCGAAGTCATTGTTTTTAAGTAGCGGCGTGCTTACTTTTGAAGAGAGGCTGGAGCGCAAGTATTTGTAAAATTTTTGTTTTCTTCGTAATATTGACGTGACGATGAAAGTTCTTCTTTCACTCTATTTGATAAATTTCTATGAAGTATGAAGTCGTTTGCATTGTTTGTGCGTTTAAATTTCTTCTACAGATTTTGTTTGTGTTTTATCATTGTCAAGTCTTTAAAGTAATTCATGGTTTTGTTTTTTTTTTGATAAATTTTTTTGTTATTTTATTGTCAGAAATGCACTAGTTTGTGATATTAAGAAATGTTTTCTACATTTCGTTGTAGTTACCTACGAGTAAATTATCCCATTTTGTTTCGGACAAAGCCTGATTGACCTTATCAAAATCTGTTACATCGTAGGCCTTGAAGTTTTTTTGACGGTAGAAACTTGTAGGTTGAACTGAACATAGGTAGTAATAATAGCATTGTCGGATTTACCAATAGAGGAGTCAACTTCAACAGAGGATATTAGTACATAAAGTATGTGGACTTAATCTACATTCCTTATGAATGTTTTATGAACAATATAATAATAAAATAAATAAACTTTATAAATGAAAAATTGCCACGGGATTTTTTTCCTACTACGACTAATAGAAAATACTTTCTTCGACGTTGAAAGAATACCAACCTAAACTCATGTTGTCAACAGAATTTTTGCTTTTCTCATGAGAAAATATTTCCTACAATTCAAAAGTAGGGATCCTGTAGTGAAAATACAAATTTATAGAATTAAATAAGGTAAAGACAACTTTACAATACCATCATGTGAAGTGCATAGGTTGTATTGTAACCAAATCAATCCAATCAAGTGGAATGCTAATTTTGTACCAACGCACAGAATTTTTATAACATTCGATATCATGTAGGTATCATGCTTTAGCCAAACGAGTCATATAGCGCTAGATATCTTGATTGAACTGCACATGCAGTACAGCAGTTCTTATTAGAGAATGTAACTACAACAATAGTCGTGAAAGATAATGTAGGAATACCAACTAAGTATATCGCTATCTTAGAAGAACAACCTATAGGAACACTGACAGAAGAAACTCTAGGTGGAGTTCTGTATTGACTTCTCATATGATCAATAAGTCACAATCAAAATCAAAAATTTTGAAGACTTGAATACTTTCCTTCCCCATGGAATATAGCAAAAATTTTCATAATGTTGAAGTCTTATAAAAACTTAAATAAAGAACCTCTTATGGAAAATAAATAAGATATAGGGTGATTCAAAAAGTGCGCTGGTTTTGATATATCAAATTAAGAGATTTATTTTAACGAAAAACTAAAAATAAATATATCAACGTGTTCATCGAACCTTCCAATTTCATGTATGAAAAATGATGTCATGTGTGTGTTTCTCTAATGCGCTCGCACGCAACAACTCCATTTTGCCGTAACCCGTCGAATTTTCCTCTTTCAAGTCATTGATGTTTCGGGGTTTATTAGCATACACCAATGACTTTAGATGACCACAAAGATGAAAGTCACAAAGCTTTAAGTCACACGACCTTGGTGATTTATTACTTTTTGACGATTAACACTCTTTGCGCAAAAGTAAACTTCTACATGGTTAGATAGAGAATGCATGAACAAGAGAAATATAATCGAAATGTTCTCAAAAATAGAAACGAGATCAAACGTCGTTGCCAACCAATAATCAAAAATTTACCAGCCATTTAAAAATCGCCCCTCTTTTTGAACCACCTTTTGTTTCCAAAACGGCTAACACCGGTGTTAGAAAATGACAGCATTGTAAAAATTTTGCAATTTTACCTCATAATTAATACAAGTATTAACGATAACTTAAACTCTGCCGTTGACGGTCCCAAGCCCGTATGAGAAAGGAGGAGGGTTTTGGCGATTGAATTAGCATATCATCCCATGTAAAACTGACAAGCTATCAAAATGGAAAACCGTTAATAAATAACAGTCTCCGGGTGGAAATCCACACTTCCAATGGAAGGAGCCCCAATGGATACGGAGGGGACAATTCTGCAAATGCTAAAACTGCTAAAACTTTTAACCAACACAAAAAATCTCAATATAAGAAATATAATTTCAATATATGTACATGGAATATACAAGTAATAGGAAGGAAACAAAAGAAGTACTCAGTGAAATAGAGAGAATGAAGATAAATGTTGCGGTATTGACGGAGACAAAAAGGAAAGGACAGGGCCAAGAAAAAATAGGAAACTATCATCATATATGGAGCTGGGTAAATAAAAGCGAGAGAGCACAGGCAGGAGTGTCAATACTAATTAGAAGTAAATGGTCAGAGAAGATCCAACACTGGCAAGAAATAAATGAAAGAGTAATAGAAATGGCAATGAAAGTAAATGGCCAAATGATTACAATAATTGCAGTGTACGGACTCAATGATGACGCCAAAAGAGAAAAGAAAGACGAGCTCTTTGAACTACTTGGGGAAAGAATAGAAAAAATTAGATCTCCCGTATAGTTTTGCCGATATCTAGAAGCTCTACTTAGAGGAAATAAGATATTTTCTTGTTAAGTACTGTAGGATTATCCTATTTATTTATTTCCAATTACATACAGAATGCTCCAAATAAACGTCTAAGAATCCATACTATACCTTCTGCATGCAGTTCATTTTTCAATATTACTCCGTACTATATAATTACCACGTAGGTAAACGATATGGCCCTATCCGTGAGTTATTGTTTAATAATATTTCAAGAAAAACTTAACTATAGTGTAGGTCTAAGCTCTATTCCATTAACATTAATTTACACTTTGCGCTTTGCAAACATTGAAAAATCTAAACTTTTTATGTTCCACGATCAATTGTAAAATACTTTGCAGGATAAGTAGATATTAATTTTATTATTTTTTGCGGTTAGCGATAAGATTGAATATCAGTATAGTCATAGCATGAGCAGGAAAAGAAAAGAAGCTTTAGCTAAAATGTTTGCAGTTCTAGAATAAATAAAATATATACTTTTCGCAAGTTTCAAGGGACATAAAATGACGACCAGTGATCAAACATACGCTTGGCAAAAGGTCCTAGATAAGGACTTCGTTAGGTTTATTAACTAACTTTTTTTCCAATATAAAGTAATTTTTTGCATTCTATTTAACCCAGGCTAAAGGAGATAATGCCAGGCGCATTAGAACTCTGGAACAGGGCTCTGGTAAGAAATTTGACAAAGTCGATCTGGCAATTTTTAATAGTATTCCTTTAACATTAGATGAATTGGATCTGCCAGAATTAGACGAGGGTTCATCAATGTAAAACAGTAACAGGTATTTTTTCGTTTTTTAACAATGTACTTTCAATACTAAATAGGTATATATTGTTTGTTCAGCAAATTAGTTTTCACAGCCTAATTTTACCAATCGAAAGCATCTCTTTAGATATTGAATAATAAATAACTAATTTATTAGTAACTTTAGCGCTATACGTGTGTTATAGTTTTTGAAAGAGAATTTATCAAAGAATCACTTTAGCTTAAAAAATACTACATGATTTATTTAAAAAATAAAGTTGATGTCATTTCCGTTTAAACCGGAAGTCATCCATTTTGTGCAATGTTCGGAAAATACTGATTTTGTATACTTGTAAAACATTTCTTCATAAACTTTTTGTCTTTCACGGATAATAAAAGAGTAAATCAACCTGTATAGGAATATAGAGTAACTATATATAAATTCTATGAGGTGATATGATAGAGTTGACGTGTAGGAATCAGACCATTGGTTTTACCCTAAGAACCTTAATTGGTTAATAAATCTTGCGGCCATTGCTTGTTAAGTATTTTGTACACTGGTATTTCGACCGTTGAATTAGGACGTCCTTTTTAGTCGGTCATGGTGTTTTTCTCGCGCTTTGATAAATCATTTCGTTGATGAAAGGAATATTTAGATCGGTGTGTAATGTTTGATTGGTTATATAACATGGTGCATCTGCTATTTGTCTCAGAACTTTGGATTGAAATGATTGATATTTTAGGTTTGACATACTTGAACAACCCCACAGTTTTAGGGCCAAATTGGTTGGTTAATTGTTTTATATATAAAGACTTTATTTTCCAGGAAAAAGGAAGATTTTCTTCTGATTAACCAACTCATTCTATTTAGTTTCAGATCCGTTTCCTTTCCTTTTTTTTGTTATATGCCTTTACCATGTTAACTTACTATCTAGGTGTTGTGCCAAATAGCAAACTTCTGTAACAGTAAGTATTTGTATGTAATTAAAATGGACGGGTGGGAAATTTTGTTTTCATAACGTAAAAGTCACGTGTGTTGACTTACTCTCATTTACCTTTATTCTCCACAAACTAAACCAATCTTGGAGCAAATTTTTTTTTTTAATTCTGTAGTTGTTGTGAGGCAGCAGCTGGATATTCAATTGTTGCTGAAATAGCAGTATCGTCTGCAAATGTTTCAATTTCAGTATATAGAGTTACAGGCAGATCAGCTGTGTATATCAGATAAAAAATGGGCTCCAATGCACTTCCTTGCGGAACTCCTGATGTTTTGTAGAAATATGTAGTATGTAATATGCCGGCTGTGAACTTTTTAACATTGACAAAAAAGCCAATCGCATTTTTGACTCAAAATAATTCCGGATGCCACCTACATACACTTGTTTCGCTGTATTTGAGACTCATCAGTGTAGGGAAGCTCAAACTGGGAATAGCGACAGATTACATACTACTGATTTCTACAAATTATTACATTTTGATTACATAGTAAAGCTAATATAATAACCAACCTTGTAACATTGTAAGCTTGGATGTAATTGGTTTTTCCTTGAATGCCGTTTAAGCTAAATTTTATTTGTTTTTTGTTGTAATTTTTCTTCTCGGGGGTGCAAGTTCTGTAGGTTTCCATAGCTTCCATACTTCACGAATGGGTAAGTTAGAGTTCACCAAAGCCTCCTATAAATAAAATAAATATAATGTAAAAGTTTCCAAAATGAAGAAGCGTATAAGATGAAGGTTTTGAAGTACCTAATACATCTATCAAAAAAACAAAAACTTGACACAATCAGCACAATCAATATGAAAAAAAATTTACGACGACGCTTTATTGCTTCATCGTACGTCAATTCTTAAAAGTTTATTAATGTTTTTATTACATTTCAACATTACCATTCCCTCGTAACTATCGCTAACACGACCAGAGTGCAAATTAAAGCAAACATTTGTTAAACTGCTAACTATAGATAGAAACATCAAAGGGAGTAATCCTCGTAAATTGTGAATGACGAATGGTATTTTAGAGCGCATAATAAAATATCAATAATATCTTACACTGTGTTATTTTCCAAACGTCCAGATGCACCGACGCTTATTAAATTTTTTTAAACGGAAATACCGATTGTAAAACGAATCGTAAAAATATTTATATTTCAAAAGCGTAATTCTTCCTGCGAGGTTATTCGATTTTAAATATATTTCAAGCAATAACAATCTCATGTACATGAGATATTCAGCAACTTATTGAAGAATATTACAAATTAAGCGAGTTCTCTCAGTTATTTTGGGATTCAATAAAGGCAGAAGCGAGCCGCATTACACTGGCGTCGTGAATTGATGAACAAATTCCTATTAAATCTGCGGCAAACTTCTTTTATATTGAATAACTTTTAAACGATTTAAAAGTACGAAGCCGCCAGCTGGGTCGGATTAAGTTTACAACCTCGACCGCCTGTGATATTATACCATATTGCCCCATGTCATCTTTGCCCCATCTTCTTTATACCCTCGATATTCCCTATCTTTTTAAATAGAGCACTTACCCCCGTCATATTTTTATAACGACGCTTCTAAGCTGCGATTAATTTGTTTGTTCAGGGTTAATATATGAACAATTAGTAAGAATAAATAATGGCTTTGTGGGCTAATCTCGTTCTGGCGGACAATTATAAGTATTAGTGAACTGTCATAGGGTTGTATTGTGTTATATATTGTTTTTAGCGCCACATTTGCGCAGCTTGCATTATATGTTGGCAACGATTTCAATTTCTTGGTCTAATTACATAGTAATATCAGATAATATTTTTTTGCTCGCATTTTAGCAGATCAACACATTATAAAGTAACCTACTGTTCTCAAACCACATATTATATCAATTTTTTTGTAGTCAAACACGTGTCCCAAACAAAACGAAAAATTTGGTTTTATGCTCAACCTATAATTTGCCAAATATCACAACGTATTATTATTAGAAATAAAACTGTTACCCACCTTAGACTAAATAATACGGGTATCAACATCAGGTGTTTTTCGATCTGACAAAATGCATTAGCCAGATTATTGAAAGGTGGGTTATTTCTACAAATAGAAGAATTCTATTTAATTTCAAAATAATAGGTACCAAATTATTGACTTCCTAACATTAAGTAATATAGTTATTGTACTACATACATTAACTTGAAAAAATAGAAATTTATTTCAACCACATTCTTTCATTTAAATTTGGGTAGATTAGAATTCGAATATACAGTATCCACTTAAATTGGCACCATATGAGAAACTCTTTAATTAAAATTTTTCAATTGTATACGAGTTATGTTAAAAAATATGAATAACTACAATTAGCACAACTTCTCTTTTTTCTTCTAAATTCGTTACTACCGGAATCTTTACTTAAATTTTTTTGTAATTTCTAAATATGTCGGTATTTCAAGTTTAATGTCAGATATTTAAGTATCATGGCAACTTGATTAAAAATGTTCTTATGCATTACTTTTGTAGAAAATCATCGTTTTAAGCATTTTGTATCATGCTCTATATTTGAATATATTTGAATAACTCGATTGAATCTAACTTACCTTAGGACAAATGTGCATGCAAAAAAAGTTATAGGGTGTCAAAGTTATAATTTTTTTTGTAAATAAGTAAGATTAAATAAAAATTTTGGGACCTGCGAATAACTTAAAAATTCATTTATACTTTATTTTTTGTTATTCGGAATTTTTCATAATGAAAAAGAGGCCCACTGAAGATTCAGTGTGGATTTTCTTGGAAACGGTTGGCCAAATCGACATCTTTCAAGTATATTTTTTTGAGCTCATCACGTCAAGGAATGAAAATCTTTGAACAACAATCCAATGTACCGAGGGACAAAAGTTATGAACATTTTAATGTACGCAAAGTGCTGCTGGTGGCGGCCTCTACAATGTACATCAAAACTGTAATCAGATTTAGATTTCTCATTCTGAAAAACTGCTGAATACCTTTCGTTGAAATCGTGTTTTTATTAAAAGAAATATTACCAAAAAATTTTCAAAAATTATAACTTTGACACCCTGTAACTTTTTTTGCACGCACATTTGTACTGAGGTAAGTTAGATTCAATCAAGTTGTTTTTAGCCCCAGAATATGTGGTTTAGTTTATGACCTACCTTTTTGTTACACCCAGTAATTTACAATTTTAAATAAATTTTCCTGATAACGATTTTTGATATTATAAAAAATGGAGATACTTTACTCTTGAGTAAAATTCAAAAATTTGAACATACCTAATATTCCACTGAAAAATTTTATTATCTGATATTTGCATCTTGGTTTTTACACCATGCAGAACATTTTATGAAAAATAACTTTTTCGTAGTATTAATAATAAAAAGTTTCTCACATTGTATATTATAATTTTATAATATGACGCTTGCTGCTACATACATCACAATAATAAACAAATAAAAGAAAAGGTTAAATAAAAATTAAAGAAAACATGATTTGCAACAACTTTTGGTTCCTAAATTTCTGCTTGTTTTAAAAAACATTATATAAAATTAAATTAGAAATAACTTTCATTTTGAAGTAGTTGGCTGGTTTCTAACCAAGTCAAATGAGTGACTGAGAGCAACTAATGTATGTGGTAAAATAAGTTTATAAAATAGTGACCAGTATCCTGTGGATTAAATTAGTTATGTACTTCATGAGCATTTTAATTTTTGTTTTAAAATGCTATTTAATAATTTAAAAAAGTACGTATTAGTGGTTCACGTGACTAGTTTCGAGTCTCGGTTTATGGTGATGAAGTACTAAAATTGATACCTTGCGACAAAACGGTCAAAAACAGTGACATGGTTGTATAAATAACTCAGGTATTTTTAATTTGCATCTAAATATTTAACTTTGTACCACAAACGTGCACAGAGCTCTGTTTACAGTCAGGAGGTTCTTGCCAGTTTTGTTGTTGATATCTTGAGCCAGTGTCGGTGTCGTTTATTGTACTTTGGGCGAGGTACAGACCATATGCCGCCCGCCCAGAACGCCTGGTTGTTGGCATTGCTGAACGAAAAAGAAACGACACATAGCCATAGCCGCAAAGTTATTGACAGCTGATGATAAGCATACCATGCTTGTTAAGGCATGTCTGGTTGTTGACTTCGACACTTCAGTTAAAGCATTGTGCTGCACTGCTTGTAACATTACTTTAAGTTTGAAGAACTTGGAACAAGAACATCAAATGGATCTTGCTTCCATGGTGACTGTCAGATGCCGTAAATGGCTAGCTCAGTACACAGTTCGCACCAGCAAGATAGTATCTAACCTCAACCGTAGTAACGCACTAAACAGTGGTTCGTAAGAACACCTCGCTGTTAGTGGTAAACAATGCTCTAACCACATTTCTGGCCTCTTTCTACAGACTGTATTGGAGTAGAATGTCACCTAAATTCTTCAAGAAGTTTCTGTAAGCTTTAAACATTTTTGTGCTCCACAACCACACTTATCAGCGTGCCAACGATTTTATCTATCAATATGTGGTAAATACTGATGATTATTCCTGCAGAGAGGCGATTGAGAGAGATAAACGGTTAGCTCTCAAACTTCTCCTTGAAAAAGAGTAAGTTAAGAGCATTTGACGAGATTTCAAATTAAACTTTAAGAGCGGTGGCATTTCATATACCTCTGGTATGGGCAGTGTTATAGAGTGGGCTGTTGCTGCCACTACATCAGCAACATCAACTGATAAAATATACTTTTGGATATCACCAGTCTTTGTAATTTAGGCAAGTTGTTCTCTTGTCCTTATAGACTTGGAGAACACTTTTTCCAGACAAATTGTAAAATATTTTAAATTGCTACTACTTCTTTCAATATTTTGTCTACATGTTTCCACAAGAGAAAATTTCTGAATAAGCTTAATATGTCACAGAGTGAAAAGTTGTCAGAGTAAAGCTGGTATACAACAGTGTTGCTCTTCTAACTAAACCTCTGAGCATTGTTGCATCTGAGTTCCTGGACTTGATCAGAAAATGTAGAAAATAGATTGTGCTTGTAGGTTACAATTTGATATGTTTTGATACTCCTCGGATTGTTCAGTTTTTAAAAAATTTTGGTAAGCCCATAGGATTGTGTGAGATGGTCCAAGGTCTTGTAGATAAACTTCGACATATTCGCCAAAAGCTAGAGCTACAGCTCACCGACCTTTACGTAAACCGAGCAAAAAAAATGCTCATAGTGCCCTGTCAAATTTGATAAAGGAACAAGTCTTTCTGAGAAATAAGAAACAATTTGCAAATGAATTTTAAAGCTGCTGGTGTGTCAAAATTGCAGGTGTTGGAGTCACAATGAAAGGGTTCAAAAGAAATTAACCCCTGTCTTAGTATCTAAATTAATGGTAAACCAAGAGTAACTTCCAATAAAAAAATATTTGGATTATAGCATTATTTGTACTCCAAGCTGTGGAAGCTGATGGTGTCTACATTTCCCACTTGGAATAAAATCTAAAGAACACTGAACTTTGAATAACGAGTGTTAATACTCGAGATAAGTCAAACGAATGGACTTTAAAGTGAATTAGTCCAAATATGCCAAAACATAAAGCATGTCGAAAAGTAAAGAAAAACTGAGTAGTATTTAAAGTCATTAAAGATATTATCAAATTAGAATTGAGGTGCTTTTGTAATAAATAATTATAAAAGATTATTAAAGAAAATTTAAATGAAAAGTGAAGAATCAAATACCTGAACGTGATTCTAAACAAATTCCTACCTCAATGTTTAACTGATATGAACAGCTAAAGGGATGACCTGAATGTGATGCTCAAGAAAACTGACGTTCCGACGTGATAATTGACGGCAACTGGTCACTGCCTTCAGCTGATGGAAATTAACAACTACCGAGAGTCTTTCAACGTTAGTACGGGTACGTATTTGGTGCTGTACCTGTTGCGTAGGTCCTTGTACCTTTTCCAACTCAGGGGGTTCTTTCAATGAACAAGTTGTCATTCTAAACCACGGACGTCTCCTGAGGGGGGTTTGGTTTCCCTAAGTTGACGAAGACGCACAGATTTTCAAAGAAAACCAGGCCAGAGTAAAAGTTCATATGCAACTTTACTCGATTTAGAAAATCCATTCCTAGTAGACAGTCATAGGACATTTCCGATAACACATTGAAAGTGTGGACGACCCGGTGATCAAGGGTACTCACGGTGGCAGCAATGAGCCCGGGAATGGGGAATTCTCTACTATCCAAAACTCTAGCGGAACGACCGACGGTTGGAGTCATTTTAATCCCTAAATGATTACAAATCTCTATTGCCTTGTCGCCAAGAAAGGAGGTAACTGCTCCCGCGTCTACCAGAGCTATCAGCGGCTGGTCACCTATCTGGATATGCGAATATGCGGGCGGTTATCCCGGCGGTGGAGGTTCGAAGTTGGTCGGAGCGGTGCAGACCTCCTTGCTGCTGCGCTCCTTGTATGTTTACCCGTGTCTGACATTGGCAATCCTTAGTCAATGTATTCCGTTTTCCGCATCGGGAGCAGAATAGTATTTGACAGTTCTTACAACAGTTTCGGTAATGTCCGGTCTGGCCGCACCTTTAACAAAAGTTAGGATTGTCAACGAGGACAGGTTTCGTCGGCGAGTGTTCAACGATTGCTGTCCTGGAGGGCAACGAGAGCAAACAATGAACGTTGTAAGTTCTTCGAGGTTCGAAAGACGGTGGAGGTGTCCGGGTGGCGATAGGCTTTTCGGTGCGGAGTGATGGCGGATCGGCGGTTTGGATACTTTCATATTCTTTGACAAACCTCATGAAATTGTTCACCCTTACAATATCATTGCGCCGAATGTATAATCGGTATTCGGGCAATAAATTGCGGTGTAACCAGTATATTTCCTGTTTTTTTCTTCGGTAAATCTGCCATGTCGTCGCATTAACGTTTGCAGACTAATCAGGTAGCTCATACCTGATTTGCCTGTCCGTTGCGATCGGCGACTAATTTCGGCTTCTAAGTTGATCTGGTAGTCTGCTGGAAGGAAGAACAGTCAAAATCCAGGTTAAAATCTTGCCAGTAACTTCAATTCTTTTTGTTGTTTCGATACCATAGGAGAGCGTTGTCGGTAAGAATTTCTGAGAGTGCTGGTAAGAGTAGGTCTGGAGTTAAATCATGTTGCTTGCAAGCTTTGTCTAGACGCTCCAAAAAGGTTACGGAAACACTTCTTCCGTTGAAGCTAAGCTTTTACTTGTGTATCTTAGCTTGTTCTAGATCACGACGGTTATCTGAAGGGTTCGACGGCGTTGCCGTGGCAATTCCAGTGGCAGTTTGTCTTTCGGGGTTGGCGGGTGGTTGCGGTGATTGTTTTCCTAAACGGATAAAGCCGACAAGCTCTTGTCGAATTTTGTTTACTTTACATAATTCCTTAATTCAAATTGTGCCATTTCTGCAGCTAACTGGTCATTCTTTAGGTTATAGATCCTACCTATTCTGGGATCAGCGGCTTCTAACCCCACGGTGTCATCTTTTCTTTCGGTATCGTTTGGTAGTTTTGGTGTTTTTGAAGTGGCCATGACTAATTACTTTAGTTCTGGGGCAACTTCGGGTTTCTTGAATTTGTAGATGTTGACTAATATCGGGTGCGTAGTAACTTGACGGTATCATTAACGGTAATGGTTCTAGAACGGAATGTATAGGTTGGGAAAATTTGGAACAGTTCGGAAGTAATCGGTTTGGAGGTGTTGAGGACGGAGTATTATAGAGAAAGTAATCGCTTGGCGGTATCCATAGCGAAAAAGATTATCATTTATCTCATATACAAGGTGACCACCAACGATGAACACCTGACCATTGCAGCCTTCTTTAAAAGAACCTGGTACCTACTACAATTTGCTGACACCGTAATAAACAAATTCTTTTTCAAGGTAACTTACCAATCGCCCAACAATTATGAGTCATCTATTTCTTGGAATTTTACTGTAACGCGTTCACACATCATGAAATTTACAATTTACAAGTTTTGACGTGACTATTGACAAATCACACTAAGCAAAATAGCTTTGTTTTTAAAAACTTAACAACTGCCGATTAAGTACTTGTCATGAAGTACTAAATTAAAACCCCGACAAAAAATTGAAATGTTGGATTAATAACCGCGAAAATAAAATAAATAGATGAATTGATTGTGTTTATACCATGAATTGGTTTTATTAATACTATGGAAAGGGAGTTTCTGTTAACAGAGACCCTCTCTGTCTTTCTGCCTACAAATAGTAAATGTCAATTATTTACCTATAATTAAAGATAAAGTTGTGAGCAAGACGTTTTCCATAATATTAATAAAATCGTGGTATAAAAACATTCTGATCTGGCACTGGCCCGGTTGTTTGTCCGTTAACCTGATAATCTTCTATTACAGTAAGAGTCCAGAAGCAGTTACCTGTAGCAGACAAAAATTATACTTCACATAAAGGAAGAAAAAACCGATTCATACATCCTAAATTCTATAAAAAGTTAAGGTTTTAGGAAAACTGAAAAACCTGAAAGGTAAGTGAATGTCAATTAATGTTGCTGTAAAAAATGTTTTTATAGGTTTACATATCTGGCAAATAATAAATTAACCTAGCAACATCTGCCAAAAGAAGAAGAGTGGTTACTTTTTTTCTTAATTATTTTTTACAGAAAAATATTACAATGAAATTTATGACTTAAATTCTATTAGGGTATATTTGAGCATGTCGTTAGTATGCTTAGCTTCAAAATGGCATTGTCGTAAAATGGATAAAACTAGGAAGAACTACGCAATTATTATATGTTTACCACCTCATAGTACACATAAAATTAAACACCTCAATGCCGCATTTATTTATTTCAACATGTAAACGCACAAACAATTGTCACAGTTAATTGTCATAACGGCGGCGTCAGTAGAGACAGCAACGATAGCATGATAGATTCACCAATACCTACTCTAGAAAGTTCCTTTATCAAATAAAAACCTTAAATTTAACTAACGAGCAAAATATAACATTGTAGATAAGTAACTCTTTAAATCATGTACAATAACAGTAGCTATTATCGATGACAAAAAGGAGTCCAGAGCTGCTAAAAGTATAATTGTAACCAGCTGTCGACTTCCTCTATTTCAAGGATCAGAATAAAAAAAGTCCGAAAACAAAAAAAATCTTAAAATAAATCCAAAGAATGATACAGGAACCTTGTTCTTCTGACACTGATATTGAATTAAACTTAACTGATGATTCTGATGTTTCCATTAGTGCTTAGAAAAATTATAAAATGAGAATTTATGGAAACGATTACTTCAATTTTAACTTTTACAAATGAATATTTTAGGTTAATATTACGGAAAATGAAAACTGCAATAATTGGTTTTTAAAATAAGCAATATTCTTGATGTGATTATCTATCTTGGTATTTCTTAGAACATCAAAAAATAGTTTAAACAAATGTTGGGTATGTACATTCAAAGCAACTATTTTTGTAAAAAAGGCGTAAAAAGAATATTGTTGAAAATATTGTTAAATATGAAAGTGGCACAAAATAAGCTCAAGTACGGCTAAATAAGTAATCGGAAAGAGTCTCATGAAAAAAGAATGTGTTACAAGATTAGGCAATTCGGGGTGTTTGCTTAATCGTCATCAGGCAGTTTGTGTTTTACTATAGATGCACAATAGTATATTAAATAACTAGTTTCAGAAGACGCATTTTATAAGACAAGTACAGTTTACGAGTTGCTAAAATGCCTTCTGAAACGAATTGTTTATACTATTTTTTCAATTTTTTAGCTTTCAGGTTGATTTTTAAATGAAATTTTGCGAGTTTTTAAATTTAGGGAATTTTAAAGTATAATTGCTAGTGTGACAATATCTTCATTAAATTTTGGTTTAAATGCTAGTTTAAGTTTAATTAGTACATTTATCATACGTTCAACTTTAAAAAACTTGGTGAAAATAAAAATAAGTAGATAAATAAATCTACTGAACATTAATTACAATTTAAATTAAAGCACGCCGAACATAACGATAGCTTTGACGTTTAATATCAAATCAGTGTTACCACCGTTCAGCAAAAAAATTGTTCTATTTCTATGAAAGAACTCAATTTTCTATAAAAGAACTCAGTTGGGTGCTTTTACGAGGTTGGTCTGAAAAGTTTCTGATCTAACATAGCTACAAGAATTTTTATTTTAAATTTAATTTTTATTTTTCTACAAAGTTTCCTTGTGACTCTATACACTTCTCCCAGCGATGCTCCCATCTCTTTAACCCGTCCAAATAGTACTCGGCGTTCTTCTCTGCAAAGTAATTGTTCACGAAGGTGATTGACGACAAAAATCTTTGTGCTATCTATGTTGAGGTCTTGGTAAAACAGGATTTTCTTTTTCTGCAAATGTAGCCGTTTATCCGCAATTTCTGCCTTTAGCTTGTCAAGTAATGATGTGTAGTATGCTCCTGTAATGGTTTTCCCTTTTTGAATATAATCGATTAGGATAACTCCATGACTATCCCAAAAAACAGTTGCCATCACTTTTCCAGCCGAAAAAACAGATTATGCTTTTTTTGGAGCCTGGTTTCCTCTTTGCAATCCACTGTTTTGACTGTATTTTTGTTTTAGGCGTATAGTGGTGTATTCAAGTTTCATCTACAGTAATTAATAGACGCCAAAACTTGGATTTATTGCGCCTAAACTGCGCCAACAAAGCATTGGAAATATTCATTCAAACCCGTTTTTGGTCTAACATTAGCAAACGCGGCACCCAACGCGCGGACAGTTTTCTCATGTCTAGATCTTGATTTAATATGTGACAAACACGTTCTCTCTCTCACTTTCATTCGGCGGTCGTCTAACACCATTTGGTAAACTTTAGCGACATTATTGTCAGTAGTTACAGTTTTTGGACCCAAAACTTCACAGTGATAAATGACGGTAAGGAGTCCCCGTACACAGAGTCTAACTCATCTTTAATTTGCGTAGGCGTATTCCCTTTCAAAAATAAAAATATTTTATGACAGCTCGATACTCGATTTTTCCATTTTTACAAAAATACTCGCATCGACTCACTCTAAAAACTGCGCGTCTAAAATGACTGAAACTTTGATGTGTTGCTTTCAAAAGATGCACAACTACATTTCCTGACTTTTATTGACAAGTGCTACCATTTTCACGTTGAGGTCGAAAACTTTTCAGACCGCTCTCGTATAGCTCTCTAAACGACCCGAAATAGAAAAAATTACAATCAGAACCAATTCTAAAACAAGAAGTATTAGATGCAAAAGGACTTCTCAAAAAAGAGAGAAAGGGCGGGTGAAAGCAAGGGATGCTTTCAGATTTTATCATATCTTCTACTATGGGGTACCTTTATTACGCTTCCACTAACTAAATATTTTGCTAGTAGGTTTTTCAAACAAATAAAGTAAACTTTCACAGATGATTACTGATCTACTGTAAGTCTTGTGTACTGAAACGTGTTTGATCAGAACCTTTTTACACAATGCGAAAATCAATTTTGTGGAATTTATTTGTAATAAACATTATATGTGAATGTCTGAAAGTTATCGGTGCTTTGAAATATGGTTTTAAGATTATTTGATCGCCGGTCGTCGAACAGAATTTGCATTTGACGTAACTCTGATACCAAGAGACTAAGACAAAGAAGGTAGTTGTTTCTTCTTATTTTTGGTATCAGAAGTTAACAATCACATTGGTATATATTTTTTTTTTCCTGTAGCTCTAAAAAAACGTGGTAGCATTTTCGTCTATCGTTTCCACGCCTTTCTTCAATTTTTTTCCTTTTGCTATAACTTGCGCCACATTGTACTTATCATTCAGGTATTGTCTATAATATATTTTTATGCTGTGTTCATCGTGCACTTGTGTTGTAACCTTATTCTATTTAGTAGCATTTTTCTTACTTGTATGAGACCTTCTATTTGAAGAAAAAGCGGAAGGAGGTGAGTTATCAAAACAATTTTTTTTACCCGACGTAATCACATGGAGTTTTGATAGCTCATCTTCTTCCGCCCTTTCTCCAAATAGAAACTCTTACACAAGTACAAAAACCCACTAATTAGATACTACATTAGAAGAAATTTCAACATTTACTTATTCTGTATTACATTCTTTAATTGTAACCATTATGATAGTTTGCTAGTGTTTATTAACAATCCCATTTCTTTACTGTTAACAATGTTTGAAGTTTTTCTTTAATTGCTATTAATAATCATTATTATTATTATATCATAATATTAATTATAATTTTATATTTCTTGTTCTTTTTCATGTATAGGGTGGCCAACTAAGAACGGACGCCGGCTATATCTCGGGAACTATAAATCTGACAAACTGAAAAAAGAAATTCTAATAGGTAAATTGGTTACGAGAAATAGTTGGAAATTATTTTCAAGTTCGAAAGATGGCCGCTAACGGGTGCAACTGTTATGGCCATTTATAAAATTGGCTGTTATTCAAAAAATATGCAAGTATCGGTGTATAATAAAGACTACAATATTTTTGATTTTTTTTTGCTAAGAGTCTTTTGCTCTGTCTTATTATATATAGTGGTGGGGGAACGTCAAACATGTTTTTATTTAAATGAAAATAACTCCGGTATAAATTAACGGAATTGAACAAATTAGGTCTCGTTTAAAAGCACTCTACTTACTTAATAATATGCTGAATAAACATTGTTTGAATACGTGGTAGCTAGAGGGCGCTGTTTAACATTACAACAATTATTGCGCATTATTATAAGATTTTTAAATAGCACCCTATGTATCTTTTTACATATTTAAATAGAAGATAAAATTCGTAAACAGTCGGCGCAAACCTCAACTTTTAATTTTTTTCAAACCGAAGATATCAATAAAACAAGTGTTATACCGCTGGACTGTGCAATATATATTACATATTTTGCGCGGAAACGAATTTAAATTAGTTGAAACAAATCAATTAATGCCGTCCTAAATGTTCAAACTGTCGTCCATCATTTTTGATGCACTTAAGCATCCTTTCCCGCGTAAACCAAACTGCACCTTCTACTTCAGCTACTGAAATAGTTTGCATACAGTCCCTTGTTTGTTCAATCATATTATTACGTGTAGTGAGTCCGGTTGCAAAAACCATATCTTTTACTCGACCCCATAAATAAAAATCTAGGCACGTTAAATCCGGTGATCTAACCAGCCATGGAAAGATGCTGCCCCATCCTATCCATCTACCAGAGCAGTTGGCATTCAAAAATTCACGACGAAGTGGGTTGGACAACCATCGTGCTAGAGCCGCATTCGTTGTCGAATTTCTAAGGGCACTTCCTCTAACAGAATCAACAATTCCTCTGTTAAATACTATAGGTAATTGTGGCCATTTAGTTGGTTATTTAAAAAAATGGACCAATAATTTGCCCTTCTAAAATCCCTACCCAACAATTTACAGACCCTGAGCAAGAAAAAACAGAAACTATGACAATATTTAAAATACTTAGACTTACACATTTTTAGAGAAACAACCAATTTCATGATTAGCCGTAACAGTTGCGCCTCCTAGCGACCATCTGTCCAACTTGAAAATAATTTCCAGCGATTTCTCGTATCCGATTTAACTATTTTTTTTTCAATATTGTCAGATTTATAGTTACCGAGATACAGCCGGGGTCCATTCTTACTTGGCCACCTTGTACACTGTATCTATAAGACAATCTTTTATTTATCATGTTCTTTTTAGGGATCTTCATGGTGGAGGTTGAAAAAGAAAACACTGCTCTTTTAATCGTTTCACCCCTGACAAATGGAAGCTTCTTTCGTAGGCTAGTTCAATTAAATGTAATTATAAAACTCACGTAACACTATTTGACAAACAAGCAACAAAAATATTACACAACACCATATTTTTAAATTGCAAAAATGTTTCCGTATTGGAATTGTATATGAAATTATCAATATTAGTTAAAAAGATTTATGTGTTGTCCAAATTTTCGTTATATTTTATTAAAAATTAATTATACTATTTAATAATTTGATAATTAGTTTTCAATCAAGATGTGTCACAAAAATTATGATAATGAATTTTGAATGCTAATTGACGAACATGAACATGAGACCTTTTGATAGCTTATTTGCCTAATTAATAAAAAGGAAATTCAACTGATAGTTTACTTGTCAGTTATATTTTTTCTTTAAAAGTGTTTAACCAAATTAAAACTTACCTAAAACTGTGTTTTAAGCAATGTTGTCAATGAAATTAAGTTTCATTATCATAAGTCATAGAGATACGAGATTTGGCATGTATGCATAGATCTCAACGAGCTTCAGGTTAGCGCAACACTAATAACAATTGATTTTATTTTAGAATATGTTGCTTCTTTAAACTCTTCATTTTTCAATTTTTCTATGCATATTTTTTTTTGAGTGTTTTCTGGTTCATCAATACACTTTAACGATTGTCAAATTATGTTTGGTGTTGGATTGGACATGTTATGTCAGCTACGTGATATTTGTTAACACTTTTAATGCGTCGTTAATGTAACGTTTATTTAGCCCCTAGATTCCCAAAGTGGTCCAGGTGGACCCCCAGGGGTCCACGGGAGCCCGATAAGGGTCTACGCTTGGGTGGAAAAAAAATGGGGGTCCACAACTCGTTAACGGGGGTCTATAAAATGTATTAGGTGACCCGACTTGACTTCTCCTATAAATAAGGGAGACAATAATATATATAGGCAGACAATATTATAAGAAGCTTGACTTCTCCTATGAATATAGGAAGACAATATTATAAGAAGCTCAGCAATTGTTTTTGTAAGAACTTGCATATTCCATATTCAGAAAGAGCGTGTCAAGACTCGCCGATGCCGCGCCGCCCGCCCGCCTAGTTAAAGTCGTGTCTGAACTTGCATGAACTTGTTGGATTTTTCTTTAATATAAATACGAATGCGAATGATAAACATTACTCAGTTGTTTCCGGAATTTCAAAAAGAAAGTGTACCTATATAAGTGTTCACCAGTGACGGAAGTAGTTTTCAGACTTTTGAAAATTAAAGTGAATTGATATTATTGTTTGCCAGTGTTGGAAAAGTAAGTACCTACCTATCTATTTGTTAGCAACTTGTATCTTAAAAAGCCACTTCTATTATGTTTGTTAAATCATTTTAAGATTACTTAACAAACATATTTTTCATATTTACAGGTAAGTAATTGATACGAAACATGGCTGAATCTAAGAAGAAGTGTCGACAGTACAGTGTTGAATATTTGAAATTTGGTTTTCTTCCATCAAATACAGACAAGCGATTGCCCATGTGTCTTTTATGCAACAAAGTCTTGAGCAATGACTCTATGAAACCATCGAAGCTGGAAGATCATCTAAGAAGGTGTCATCCTGACAAAATAGGTAAGGATTTGAAATATTTCCAAACATTGAAGGAAAAGTATGAAAAGAGACCCACCGTGCATAGTATGTTCGCTTCAACGTCTGAAAGCAACGACGATGGCTTGCGGGCATCTTACAATATCTCATTACTTATAGCAAAATCTGGGAAACCGCATACCATTGGAGAGGAGTTAATTTTCTGCTGTTGAAGAGGTCTTAAAACTGTCCTGCACAAATCTTCATTTGACATACTTAAAAGAATTCCTTTGAGTAACAACACTGTACAAAGACGTATTGATGAAATGAGCTCTGATGTTGAAAGTTTCTTGTGTAATTATCTGCAAACAACTCATTTTTCTATTCAACTGGACGAGTCAACTTTACCTGGCAATGAAGCATTATTATTGGCATATGTTCGATTTATCAAAGGCGAACAAATGTTTGAAGAGTTACTATTCGCGAAAACTTTGAAGACTGACACTAAAGGTGAATCAATTTTAATGTTCTGAATGATTTTTTACGGAAAAATCAATTGCATTCACAAACATTATTTCGGTGGCAACAGATGGAGCTCCTGCCATGGTCGGGCGATATCGTGGGTTTATAAGTCATCTTAAAAGGATTATACCAGAGGTAATTGCAATTCACTGTGTCATCCACCGACAACATCTAGTAGCGAAAAATTGAGTGATAGATTGCACCAAGCGCTTCAATTTGTGATTAATGCAGTTAACAAAATAAGAAGCAATGCATTAAATACGCGCTTATTTGCACAGTTGTGCGAAGAAAATGATGAGGACTTCCAACGATTGCTGCTACATACCGAAGTACGCTGGTTGTCGAAAGGTGCATGTCTATCAAGATTCTATTTGCTTTTCGACTCTGTTTTAGAGTTTCTGAACACTAAATATCCTGTTTTAAAAGAAAACCTCATGAATTTCAAAGCAGACATTGCGTATTTGACAGATTTGTTCAAAAATTCAATGACCTCAACCTACAGTTACAAGGGGACAGCCTCAATTTGATAAAAACAAAGAGTGAAATTTCAGCTTTTCTTGGTAAACTGAAACTTATGAAGCAAAATATTGGTCGACGTGAATTTTCCCAGTTTCCAAATTTATCGCAGGTAGAATGCCTCGACGAAGATATTCAGACGTATGTTCAACATTTGATTGCCCTGTATGATGATTTTAAAATCAGATTTGAAGACATTCTGTCGATGGATATACCACCATGGATAATAAATCCATATGATGAAACTGAAGTGGAAAATGTGGTACTGCAAGAAGAGCTACTCGAGCTTAGCACTAATGAGGAGCTCAAAGTAGCATTCAAAAGAGGGTATCAATCATTTTGGCTGCAGGCACAAATACCTGAAAAATATCCAGGACTGTGGGGAATTGTGCAAAAATTTCTCATAGCGTTTCCTTCGTCATATCTTGTCGAACGCAGTTTTAGTGCCGTAACAAACTTGTTGACAAAAAACGGAGCAGATTAAATATTACAGAGCGAGGAGATTTACGGTTATACTTAACTAAACTCAAGCCAAATATTGATAATTTGCTGTCAATTCACCAAGTACATCCCTCCCATTAAAATTATAACTTTTATCTCAGATTACAATGGTAATCTGAGATAAAGGATCAAACTAATAATGATTATTATTTTAAAACAGTCGCAATATAATCAAAGTTTTGATTATATTGCGACTGTTTTTAAAATAATAATCATTATTAGTTTTGATGTTAAATTTTGATTCTACTAAGACTGTTATAACAACATAATTAAAAGTGTAGTAATTTTTGTGTTTGAATAAATAGCTACAAAACAAGAAAATATTTATTTTTACTTTTACCACTCCGAAGTGGGAGATTATTGGTTTCTTGTACTGTGAGTCAATCTTAGAATACAAAAAGTAAAGTAGGAATCCAACTGTTGGATGAAGACGCTTTTAGACTGGCTTTGAAACTTAGCTTGAATGACAATACTCACAGCATAATCAAAGCAATATAAATTCTCACCTTTTTTTCGAAAACTTTCAACTCATAGTTGATTGAAAAATAGCCACAACACAGATTTACATAGACATATACTTTTTTCGGGTTTTGGAAGTAAGTTAGTAAATGTAATAGCTGCAGGGGGTCCACCAGATCCAGCAAAATGTTTAAAGTGGTCTATGAGAAAAAAAAGTATGGGAACCTCTGATTTAGCCGAACTTCTACGCACACTGTTTCGTGGATTTCATTATCCATTATAAATGAATAGGGTTGGATGAGGAAGGTTTAAGATTTTTTTCTATATTTACGTTATTGTGTCAATTAATATCTGTAAGTCTTTTGTCATTTATATGATGAGATTTTTTTTCCAAACCTGTAATTACATGTATAAGTTTGGTTTGGTTATTTAATTTTTTAATGGACTATGTCCAATGTAACAATATACCTAACAATTTTAAATTGAATTATACAATTTTTCTATAATTCGACAGTTTATGTTGCGTAAAAAAATAAAGGAGATTAAATATACGCTGCGGATAAAGCGTAATTAAGATACAATCTTTGTAGTAACTGTTGTGTCATAAACATTATCGACCTAACATTACTAAAGTGCTGTTAAGAGGGTAAAACTGGTACAAGGTAGTCACTTGACTAGATTGGAGTTTCACTATTGCTCTGGGAGCCCCATGGCAATATTATAATGGCAGGTAAGTATATGATAGCCGCAACATGTGTTAAACACAGTACTACTAAATGTAATCATGTAAAACCAGGTTTAAATGCATTTAAGTGAACTGCAATTTCATCTAATTAAGTTTCCATTATGTTGCAGCTATTACGATGATACATAAACAACCGTTTATTTAAGTGGATGCTTATGAGGGGACCGTCACGATATTACCGATGTTTAAATGCTGTGTTGAACGAAAATCATCTTTGTAATTGTAATTATTATTGTAATACGCAATAATAACCATAATGAAGTTAAACGTAATTGCAAGCTAGCGTTAAAATATAATATCGAAAAGTTGTAGGTAGGTATATGTTCGTAATTTTTTCCATAAGGTATTTATGAACAAAAAGTGATTCAGGATCTATTGTACGTATTATCACACTAGATTAAATTTTTAAAAAATGTAGACAACTGTAATTAGTTAATCTCAGTTGTGAATTGTTTGACGGCGCACCTAACACAACTTGCCGAATTCTTGTCACCCCACAATAAATTGCCGATTAACAAAACTTACTGTGACACACTGTGTCAATTAAAAGTGACAAACTTCAGTTTTCTACAATTTTATTTTCAATTCGTGACAATTATCTTTTATTTTCTTTTTCCAAATTGAAAGCGTTGCTACAAAAACGAGATAGTTGCACGATTACAAATTGTTCAGGAGGGACAAAAATGTGTTTTGCATGTCAAAATGACTTGAACATAACTACATTTAACATTACTGTTTCTATTATATATTTGTCATATTTTAGAAGATACCTCATTTTTGCACTCAATAAAATCAGCAAAAATTTTGCTAGAAAAACCAAACTTTATTTTAGATAATAATGTAAGTACATGTTAATCATTATACACATCTTTTCTTCACTCCTTATCTTCATCGTTGGTAACATAAGTCTCACCTTCGTCTGGAACAGCATCCGACATCAGGTTTGGGTGAAAGCGTAAATAATCAATTTGTGGTACATACTTCTCTGCCAGTACCATTACAGTTACAGTTTGTTTGTTTGTAATAGCAACGGAAAACTATAGAACGACTCGTTAGGCTTTAAAGGGATGCACTGATTCTGTTTTGTAATTTAATACTGTTGGGTGACGGAATAATAAATATATTCACTGCGTTCATACAGAAATTTCACTGAGCGATAATGTTGGCCTTAAGTAGCGTTCGCGCTGTACCCACGCTCAGCTAGCAGTAGCCAAGGTGAAGAAGCTAAAGTAAATTCGTTGATTGCCAATTGTGCGGTATATCGTGAAATGTCACTGCTAAGAAATAGTAAGCTTTCTGTGACCACTCCGCTCAAGTCATGAACAATATTCTTCCGGGTGGGTACAGCGCACGATTTTCGTAGGATCACCAACTTCAAACGTTCCGACGCCCAATGAAACTTCTGCGCAACGAAGTATTATTATTCTGTGGTTCGGTTATCATTATATTTGCAGTTCTAAAACAGCTTATCATATTTGATTCTGAATCATAAGCGAATTGTGTAATTTGAAAAATGCTGTACAAAATTTAAAATGATTTCTTGTTTGACCGGTGTTATGTTCCATTTTTTAGAAGATTTTTGACAATCTTGAATATATTCTATTGGCAGGAAAACACGATCCACTTGTCTTACATACTTTTCAACAACTTCGAAACACCTATCACAGGGCAAGAAGCTGTGGCCAAGCTCGGGAAATATATGCTCAATATTTTTCACTCTTCAGTTTTGAACAAAAGCATATAAAAAAGACACCATTATGAAATTCTTATTTTGTGCTGCGCAATTGTCAGAAAAAGGATATACTGTTATTACTGACAAATTCATTTGGAGTCTTTTTACCCATAGTTTCATCATACATGTAAAAATAGCTTGTTGTTTTTTTCGTAGTATATACAAAAATTAAACATCCAGAGCTACCGCAAATAAAAAGCATTTTCTGCGGGAACTTTAGAAAGTGAAGGGTTTTGTTGGTAAACTTCAGGATAATTTTTTGCTAATTGCATTTTTGCTTTCAAGTCTTCATAAAAAATTTCGGTTTTTGTGATATGTAGCAACTTTTCATTTTGAATAACCAGTCTTTCTTCATTGGATGAGATTCTGTTTTTAATTTGATTTCATTCAGCTCTGGTGATAAGTAATACCGCTTCAAATTTTGTTTCCGACTGTGGTGAGAACTTCTTCTTGGAAAATATTTTATATGAGTATCTATTTGAGCAAGTAAATCAGCAGAAAGACTATTTGGCATTAGTAATGGTTAGTTTCCACCCAGTGGACCTTCTCATAGGAGAATGTAATGGGGTTGAAATGAAACTAGTATTTCATTATTGCCGACGTCTCGACCAGTGAAGGCTGGTCTTTCTCAAGGCTCTTTAATTGAAAAAGATAACAAGAATTTGTAGTTAGTTGGTTCACATTTGGTAAAAAGATTAAGGTAATATTATAATAAACTTATCACAGATAATTATCGCAACGTTAATTAATATATTACTAGGTTAACATTTGGTGTCTCAGCTGAAAAATAGTTTACAAAAGCAGCAACCCAAATTGATCTCACTGGACCAGTTATAAAACAATAGCACCGTAATAAATATGGAATAATATAGGTAACAAAAATTATAAAACTTATAAACTAGTATCACTGTTTGTCATTAATTAAAATATAAATATAAAATTGTAAAAAACTCGAGACCAAACATATACTATGACAAACAAACGTAAATGGTGCAGAATTTAGTTTTACAATGAATGCTTTTACAGATAACATACGTCACCATGATCAGGTTAAAGGTTGCTGATAATTTAGAATTCCTTTTTATTTTTATATGTTTTAGTTATTAGGGTTAGTTTAAGGTAATGTTAGTTTGGTGGTGGTATTAATTTAGGTAATTTTTTAAGTAATTTTAAGTAATAAAATTGATTATCAGTTTGTTTTTACTTGATTTTTATAGTGGAGATTAAGTGATTATACATATTACTGAGATTACTGGTATCTGTATTAAATTGGCATGACATTATTTTTGTATACGTTAATGTAAATCATCTCAGAAATCAAGCGTTTTTAAAAATTTGGTTCGATATCTAAAATTACTCGGGCGTCAAATTTAAAATTGTGGCCTTCTTTGGTGCAATGTAATGCAAGACCTGTTTCTTCGATACCCTTACTACAATTATATTTATGGTTTTTAATTCTATTTATTAATTTTTGTTTTGTTTGGCCAATATATACCTTCTGTCAATTTTCGCATTCCAATTTATATGTAATTCCAGATTTGTCTATGTCCATAGTCTTGTCTTTTAGTTTTGAGTATATGTCCTTATAAATAGTATTGTTATTGTATCGTGTAATTATAAATTCATCATTTTCGAGTAATCTAATTAGTTGTTCTGATAAGCCAGGTACGTTTATGAGTTTTTTGTATTGTTTTTCAATGAGTGAAGTGTTAATATTATTGTCCTGATATGTAATGGGTCGATTAGTTCTTAATATTAATTGGCTTAGTTGTTTCGGGTAATTATTATTTTTAAGATATTTAGGTGAATATTTTTATTTTGGTTATGGAAAGCGGGGCTACTAAGTTTAATTATTTTTGGTGTATGCTTTTAATTGTATTTATTTTTTGAAAGTATGGGTGTTTTGAATAGTAGTTAATTATTCGATTGGAAGCCATCGGTTTCACATACCAATTAGTAAGAAGGGTATTATCTTCATAGTTATTAATTAACATTACATCAAGGAAGGGAATTTGACAATTATTTTCGATTTCGTACGTAAATTTTAAGTGTTTATCGTATCTGTTAAAAATGTCCAATGTGGTTGTGATGTCTGTCTTTGGTATACATGAAATGATGTCATCAACGTACACATACATGAAGAGAGGTTCAAAATCAAGTTTTTGTTTAACATAAGTTAGTAGATCATGCATAACTAGGGATGCTAATAAGGGCGAAGCAGGGTTTCCCATCGCAGTTCCAAAGAATTGTTTGTAACAACACTCATTGTACGTAAAATAACTTGCGTCCAAGAGAAATTCAATAATATTATTAAATTCTGTGAAATTTAAAGTGGTGAAACTACTAATATGAGTCCAATATTTGTTAATTGATTTAGAAACCAGTTCTCTAGTAATGTTTGTAAAAAGGGATGTGACATCAAATGAGATCAATGTAAAGTTGTTGGGTATCTTAAAATTACTTATGTTACTAATTAATTGATAAGAATTGTTTATATTGAAAGTGAATATGTAATTTAAGTTGTTTAATATTTTGGTAATAAACTTAGAAAATTGATATGTAGGGGATCCAATGCATGAGACAGTAGGTCGTATTGGGAAATCTTTCTTATGGATTTTTAGTCCATAGAATTTTGGTGCCGAACTGGGTTGTTGCTTTTATAAATTATTTTTCAGGTGAGACACCAAATGTTAACCTAGTAATATATTAACTAACGTTGCGATAATTATATGTGATAAGTTTGTTTATAATATTACCTTAATATTTTTACCGAATGTGAACCAACTAACTACAAATTCTTGTTTTCTTTTTCAATTAAAAAGCCTTGAGAAAGACCAGTCTTCACTGGTCGGAACGTCGGCAATAATGAAATACTAGTTTCATTTCAACCCCATTACATTCTCCTACGAAAAGGTCCACTGCGTGGAAACTAACCATTACTAATAACCATAGAGGAGTTCATCGAGGACTATTTGGCATATTTGTATGTTTGTTTCTTAAATCCACGCTTGAAAAAATATTCCTTTTTAAAGGGGCCTACAGACACTCGCATATGCATTAAGACATGAATACACGTTGATGTTCGCGCGTTGATGTACGTCAACATACTTTTATCTCCACACGTATAAACATGTATGTCAGTTTTGTCCAACATGTCTAGCGAAAATGAAGTAAATTTACTTGCAGTGGCGTGCGTTTGTATTGTAAAAAAAAAGATTTGCTAATTAAAAAAAAAACGTAGACTACGAAGGAAATTGGTTAAAGATTGGCTATTGAAGCGGAATCAATATTCTCACGTCAATTTACTGGAAGAGCTACGATTAGAACCTGACGATTGGCGAAACTATCTCCGAATAGACGAAGACAGTTATGTACAAATTCTTCAGTTGGTGACACCATTAATTGAAAAACAAAATACCCTGATGAGATCTGCCATATCGGTACATAAAAGACTATCAGCCACATTGCGATATTTAGCAACAGGAAGAAGTTACGAAGGCTTGAAATTTTCTACTATGATTTCGCCACAATCATTGTTCAACATAATTCTCGAAACATGCATTGCTGTTTATGAAGTACTGAAGGGTGATTATATGAAAGTAAGTACAATATATTATTAAATATTATAAATAAAATAATTACAAATTTCTAAAAAAAAATTTTGATTTCGATAAATAGCTACAATATAAAACAAAAATGAGTAAATTAAAACTTAAATGTTATCTTCAGTTAGAGGGTTAAAGTCTCCAAAATAAATTGAAGCTTTGGAGGATCTCTCGTTAATTTGTGGAGACTGGTTTTCAAGACCCTATGGTTGAAGTGGCGTAGTTTGTAAGAAGAAATAATCTGGATTTCTGTTGTGTGAAAGATTTGAAGTGAATGATAATTTTGTTGTTGGTGTTGGTGCGTGGTATGTTGAGCTAAACTGTAATTATGTTGGTAATCAAAAGCGTCATTGTTTTGAAAATTATTTACATTCCTTGAGTCATTGGCTAATGAAATAATTCTAGTATTTTTTGTGACATTACCCATCTCAGCTTCAAACAGTAGGTCAGTTTCTCTATGTATAATAAAATTTCCTTCGGGAGTATTTTTAAGTTTGCTGCCACATTTTTTCCAAAAATGGTAATTTGATCGTCATTGTCGGAACATAAACGTAGTCTTTTTCCTACTAGAGTCAACACCTCGTCTGCTTTTTGCTCGTCAAATTTTGACTTGCGTTTCTTTTTTCTTTGATTTTCTATATTGGTAGCTGATGAACTCTGCGTGCTAACATTTGAATGAACTGTGTTTACTCTTACTTCACGACTGCTACATGGTCTAGACATTGATGGACTTTGTATTGAGGTAGGATCCTCTTGAGACTTTCGGTTACATCATCACCAGTTTCCTGCAAAAAAAATATAATAGTACTTTTATTTCAGTTTGCAACTACTGAGAGTGAATGGAAAAATATTGCAGACGACTTTGAGAAGAGATGTAATTTTCCGAACTGTTTGGGGGCGATAGATGAAAAACACGTCAATATAAAACCGCCTGCCGGAAGTGGTTCATATTTTTATAACTATAAAGGAGCACACAGTCTAGTACTTTTGGCGGTGGTTAACGCAAATTACGAATTCATTATGTGTGATTTTGGTATTAATGGGCGTATATCTGACGGTGGAGTTATTTAGTACAGTAATTTTTACAGAAAACTTAGAGGTGGTAAAAACTCTCCATACCTCCTCGAAGAAGTGTAGAAGCACTATCGTTTGTTTTCATTGGTGATGAAGCATTTGCTTTTTGTTCTGATTTCCTAAAACCATTTAGTCAGAGCGAATTAGATTATGATAAAAAGATATTTAATTATCGTCTATCAAGGGCAAGATGTAGAGTCGAAAATACTTTTGGTATACTTTCTGTTCGCTTTAGAATATTTCAAACAGCTATATCTATTAATTTAAACGCAATTGATAAAGTTGTAATGGCGTCTTGTGTTTTGCATTATTTTTTGAGAAGAAGATATGCAACTGAGTATGCACCTATATAAGGAGAATCTTGAAGATGGTACTATTGAATTAGGTTTGCAAGCAAATCATATGATCAACCTGCAACGGGGTTACAATAGAAGAGCAAAAAGGGATGCCCAGGAAGTTAGACTGTTATTTGTCAAGTATTTTAATAATGAAGGCGCCGTAGCTTGGCAGGAAAAGAATGATTCGTTGATTTTCTAATACTATTTAAATGAACTTTTGTAATAAATGTGTTAAAATTTCTTGTACAATATCTAAAAATCTAAGTATGTACTTATATAAAAGAATTGAATTATTTTCTTGGACAAACTCTTAAAATGATGCTTTTTATTATATTCTTTCAGTTGTATTAAAAAAATTTAATTTTATACAGATATTTAAAAAGATTGGGTCTACAATTTATCACTAACCTGTTAAAACCGCATAACATAAAAAATAAGTTTTGGCTTACCGGTTGATTACAGAGTGTAGGTACGATAAGTAGAAATTTTTATAAAGTAAAATTTCAAGAGAGTTAAACTTCAAATATTACAATATTTTTACCAACAGTATGTTTGCCTCCAAAATAAATAATTTTAACCTTACCTCCAGTTCTAAGTCTTCTTCATTCTCTATTTCTGAATGAAGGCTGGCGTTGTCACTTTCGTTTCCAACATCTTGAATGTTACTAACGGACTGTCTACGGATTTCTTGATTTTTTACAAATAGGAGGAGATCGTAGTACCATAAATGTGGTACATACACATTATCTGCCCCGGCACCTGATCTTGTCGTCTCTCTTATTTTTTTTCCCTCTTCGGAAACTAGCTCGAAGACTGTTAATTTTTGTTTTAACCGTTTCCTTAGTGGCGGTTTTATCAACTTCTTTAAGTTTTAACATTAAAACTTTGTAAACCTGATTTTTTTTATTTCGATCCATATATTCTTTTGACTTGTATAATTCAATAAACTCCGTGAGAAATTCTTTTAAAAAATTTCTCAAATCTGCCATTTTACAAAATAAACTTTAGAAAATTGTCACGTCACTGACAAGTTTTACTAAACTGTGAAAGTTTTTGTCTACACATTAACATACATGTACGAGCGCACAAGTCCGTGCAAACATAAATTCAATCGTTCACTGTAAACAAGTGCGTCGGTCTTTTTAAGAAAGATTTGCCTACACACTGGCAAACTTCACCGCGCGTATATCGACGTGCGTTCATGTCTTAATGCTTGTGCGAATGTCTGTATGACCCTTAAGCCAGTATGTTTTGCTACAAGTTTACTATAAACGCCGTGAAAAGCTTTCTTGTAGACCTTCTTCTTTTCAACACCAATGCACACCTACAAAATACAATAAATACATTAATTTTACAACATGACATTAACAGATATATTTAGATTACATGATAGGTGTTTGCCATACGACGGTTTTTCACAGCATTGGGCTTCGTACTTTGAGTTGTCTGTCAGGTAATTAATCCAGACAGATATTCATCCTGCCTAATCTTAGTTTCTAAATTATTAAAATTATCCAAAATTGAATTTCTATTTTCGACATTGATCATGGTGAAGCAATGATACTTGAATTTGCAATCATTCCCAATTTGGCGAAACCCGTGCTCAATCGCCAGGCTTGCTTTTGTAGTTCTAGTCGGGAGCAGTATATTACAACAAGTTTAAAAAAGTACTCAAACAAGCCACACTCATTCAATAAAACCGCTTTACGTATACTATATTCATATCATAAACAAATCGAAAATGTAGTCGAATAACCTTCTTAGTTAGTACATAAATCTAGCAATGGTAAATCTCAGATTGGCACAATAATTTTAATTAGAAAATAAACTATAGTAATATTCACGAAGCAAAATAGCTATCACGTTGTGATCACGCAGTGTTCACGTGAATTTGCTAAACGGATTACCAAGGCAACAAAAATAAAATAATACATATTTAGTGTGGTGTAAAGCAGTTTTTTTGAAAAAGTTCTTTAAATCTTGATCAGCCAATAGCAAACCAGCCGTGAACAGTGCACGTGATTGTAGAACTCTGTTACTATAGTAATTTGAACAACATAGCAAAAAAAAGTAAAATGAAACTGTTGTCATGAATCTAAAAGCTTTAAATTCAAGTTCATCTACTTGATGATGAAAAGTACGCTACATCTGGATCTATTTCCAAATACAATAAGAAGTTAGTTGATTTTTCTATGGGTAAAAATGAAATGTATGAGCCCGAAAAACCAAAAGTTCTAACTGTGAAGAATGTTATGAATTATGTGGGTAATTTTTACCACAGATCTGGGGGCACTAAAGTCACTGATATTGAAGATACGGACGCTTGCTCAACACTGGGCCAAAAAAGAAACGGGTATGTACTGTTACTTTAGAGAGTAATGTTTTGCGTTAGTGCTGTGTAGAGTCCCTAGACATTAATACCTTATGCCAAACAAAATTACGACATATCTGAAGATTTTAGATGCCAGAAGTTATGTTAGACGCTTCTTGCTGTTAGAGCTAATATTAAGATTCTAAAAAGACACAGAGAGTGGCAGTTTTTTACTGTTGTGAAGAGATATGTTGCAGAAAGTGTGACAAATAAGTTGTAAATTTCGAATGCCACGTCGCTAATTTAACCAAATTTAGCTGCATGAGATGACTATTACATTTTCTAAAGCACAGTCATTAGCTCGAGTTAGTGGTCAATCAAATTCTGTTAATTTTTCACATAAAAGTTGATGTGCTGTAACTATTGCAATGGGGCAAAGTAGCACCTTACTAAAAGATTTTGTGTATTGTAACCATGGTCATTTAATATATGAAATTCGATAATAGTATAGTTTACTAACGTTTCCATTCTGTTAACTTCTCTATGTTAATCTTATAATTTACAGCCAGTCGCGTTGATTGCGAGTTTTTTTTTTAAATAAGAATTTATTCGGAAATTGAACAGTATACAACAACATTTTCACTTAGACAAATACTTCTTGTGATTTTGTATTAAACAAGTACCACTTTAATTGAAATTTATTTGAATCAATTTCACTCTTATTCAGTCGTTATTCTTTCGATCAATTTTCTATCAACATATCACGTTCGTTAGAAATATTTTTTTCCGATAATCACTCGATCATATTACAATTTAACGCACAAATAAATTATCAATAACAAAGGGTAATTTATTTAACAAACAAAAGAGTAGTTCACACTAATTTGAAAATTGATTGATACAAACACAATAAACAAAAAACAAATTAAGTTTTGGTCATAAACAATGTTATAATTTTTTGTTTACAAACTCAAATGCAAATATTGAATCACAAAAGCTAAGTCGAAAATTTGTTGTTTTAAAATATTGTCTAGATATAATTTTATTTTATAAGTTGTAATTAAAATATTACGTGTTGTTAAACATTTAATATGTTTTATCTTTATTTCGATTCAATTCAAACCAACTTAATTTTGAAAGATTACTAATAATAATATACTTTATTTGTTCTTTAAAAATAAACAAAAGATTGGGTTACATACTACCGATTAATAATTACATTCATCCCCTCAATATTTTCCTCCTCTCCATCACTTCCCTCATGCAATCCGCTTCTTATCCTCTTTCACCTAATGACACTTTCATTTCTCTCTCCTCCGGTCTAAACCCTTCACATTCTTTTCTCGTGGGTTTTACATTTTCCCAACCCTCCCACACTTTCTGCATTTCCTTTTTTTATCATCCAACTAATACTTATTCTCTCCCCTTTCATTCTTTATCCGACATCTCGCTATCATCCTTTTCTACTGTATATTCCTTTCATCCGTTATACAGAGTGTTAATTAAGTAATTGTACAAACTTTAAAGGGTGAATCTTTCAATAATTTTAAAACAAAAAGTTCATATGAATATGGCTCCGCAACGGCTTTTTTTCTAAGCAAACTATTTTATTTGGCTTTTTACTTTTATTTTTGTTAAGTAACACACGGCAATTGCACAAAATTTGTTTTTTTCCTTCTTTTTCTTCTTTTTTTAAACATCATAATTTTCGTTTTTGACTCATTGGCCCTTAGCTTCTGCATATGCCAGTAATCATATCTTTATTCTACCCATCACCACTCTCTTTCTTTAATTCCTTTTAACTCATCCTCCACATCACCAATGTATATTGGGAATAGGCTAGAACTCAGTGTACATCCCTGCTTTAATTGCTTCTTTGTCTAAAAAAGCTCACCCAAATCTCCATTCACTTGTATTCTACTCTTCGTTTTCTGGTATTTCTCTTAATTGCATTCACCAAATCTTTACTTATATTATTTTTTTTTTGAAACCTCCCATATGATTTGTTTGTCTACATTTTCAAAAGCTGTTTTTATATCCAGAAAAAGCGGATACATTTTCTCTTCTTTTTTCTGTATTTCTTTGTTTATTATCTGTTTCAAGTTGTAAATGTCTCTTTGCTCCATCTCCTTCTCTACATCAGCGTTTACGTATACCATCGAAAATTTTACTTTAATTTTTAACTAATCCACCAAATTGTAGTTGTAGATATCGTTTGTTTAAATTTGCCGACGTTTTGCCCGACCTATGCGGGGTTTTACAAGGCTTCTTCAAATTAAGGCGTAACAGTCACATCTAACATCAAATTAAAATACAATATTCACTTTATACAAAGAGATTTTAATAGATGTGCAAATAGTTAAACTGGGTGCAGACATCATTAAATAAAACCAAAATAACCCCACCTGCCATATGTAAAGATTGATGGTTTTGAAGAACCATAAAATAGTTATTTTGGTTTATAACCACTGAACACTTTGGTGATCTTAAAATTGTAACCGATTATTAACGCTTGGTTGCTACGACAACCTTTTGCAGTAATTACCCTCCAACAATAAACATTACTATCCGACAAACAAATAAAAATTCAAAAGCTAGTATTTTATTTGCAACGAAAAATAAGAACAAATGATTAAAGAAATTGATCAAACTGCCGACCTCCATTAGCTACACAAGCTTCAGCACGTTGTGTTCAAGAATTGTTTACACGATGTAACATTTCTGAATTATGTTGAATTTGTCAAATCACATTGCTAACTCCTTGTTGGAGTTCTTCTGCACTCGTTACAGAGGTGGCATAAAAAATTTTTTTATGTGCCCCCATACAAAGAAATTGCAAAAATTTAGGTTCAACGACAGGGGGTATTCAGTGTCTCTAAACTTTTTTATAGAAACTTCTAGCCCAATTCTTTGTTAAACAATAACATTTGCGTAAGCCAATATTGAGTAAATCGTTTTGTTTTATCATAGTCCATTCTTTTTTTTAAATCACAGTATACACAGTGTGGATGTAAATAGTCTCCCTTTCTCTAAATTTGAAACGGTTTAAAACATCGATTTGAAATTTGGAGGACTGTAATAAGGCATAAAATATTACAATTTGACACAAAATTGATAGTCACAAGTGTGAAGATGGCGGTTGGGCCCATTTTGATTTTTTTTTAAATGGAAAAAAAATCGAGTGATACCTCGTTTAAAAGATCTTTTTATCCTTATCTTATTCTCCGAATTTAAAATCTCTACTCTCACCCCTGCCAAAACGAAGGTTTGTCAAACTTATTATTGTTTATTTAATTTCCAATGGAAAAAAAACTCTGACCTGACTTTTATGAAGGGGATTGTTACTTTTTTAACATCGCTTCAGCGATTGCCTAAAATTGACAAATGAAAAAACAACTTTATTAATTACAATTTTCAAAATGTAATAAAAGACTTAACTTAAAGCAATGGTTATCTTAAACACTTTGATAGTTAATTCATAAACAATTAATTAATAGTTTTGTACAACGCGGCGTGGCGTACCGAAATTATTCTGCTTTTAAGTTTTTTGTAAAATTCCATACCATTTTCAAAATATTTTGATTTGAAATCTAATAAACAATCATAAATTTGAGGTAACGCCGCCTTGGCAGCGGTGACAGTAGAGACTTCAAATTCGGAAGATGAATTGAGAATAAAAAGACCTTTCAAACGAGGTATTACTAGACCATTTAAAAAAAAGATTTGCCTAAAAAAACCACCATCTTGAAACTTAGAGCTATCAAATATGTTAAATTGTAGTATTTTATACCTTACTATAGCTCTCAAAATTTCAAATCAATATCTTAAACCGTTTCAAATTTAGACGGAGAGGGGGACTATTTACGTCCGCATTTAAGAAGCCTTGAAAAAGCTTACATAGGTCGGGCAAAACGCCGGCTCGTACTCTTACTCATGGAACATTTTTAATTACCTAATGTCGCAATTCTATTGGTTCTTAATCTTTATCGTAATAAAATTTGTATCGTAATAAATTGTAAAAAAAACAGATTGTAAAACTCTAATATATGAATTACAATACAGAAGTAAAATATAGTTGTTTTTACAGGGTGGTCCGAATTGATTGTAGGAAACTTAAAGGGTGAAAAGTACATCAAAAGTAAAGGCCGAAGTGTCATATAAATTATGGCCGAAAAGTGCCCCTAGCGGAGCTAGCGACTCTAAAGGTGCTCCCCAAAAACCAGTTTTTTATTTTTAATTCCTAAACAAAAAAAGTTATTCAAATGAAATTTGGTAGGCATATTTAGCATTTCAAAGTAGTCATTTAAAGTTTTTTTTAATTTTTGAAAAAAATCTGGACAGATACGGGGGCCGTTCAAAAAGTTTGATAAGTTTAAATTTTGTTAAGCTGTAACTTTAGGATGCATAAACCAAACTTTTTCCTTAGAAAAGCTTTTCTTAACGTTTCTTTTTATTTTGCGTAGTTTTTGAGATATTGTCATTTTTATAAACTAATACATTATGAAAAAAATTGCGTTAGAAACCAAATTTTATTTTTTAACTTTAAAATTACAAAGCTTGAAATGAAAAAAGACAGAATTAAATTAATTTTAAATTGAATTATCACAACGCTTGTTCAAAGTGCATGCCATCGGCATCAATGAATTTTTCACATTTCCCCGCTAGGGGGCAATTTTAGTCAATAGTTTATATGACACTTCGGCCTTTATTATTGATGTACTTACCACCCTTTAAGTTTCCTACAATCAATTCGGACCACCCTGTATAATATAAGTGACATGGCACATGTTTCATGCTTAGTTACATGTTTATATATTTGGTATTTCAAATTCAAACTTACCGTTCTTAACATTTTTGTAGACACCTTTTTTGATTATGAAAAATTTGTTTTATATGTCAACGTAAACAAATATCATGTAGTTTGTCTGTTAACCTGATCGCACAGTAGAACCGGAAAATGCGGCAAAAGTATTGTGAGCAAAGTTACACACGCTATTGACACATGCATTTCTAATAGAATGCTATTGTATTATATCATTAATTTTTTATTGAAAGTAGATTAAAACTGAAGAAGAAGTTTCAGAACAATTCGTATGATAATGAGGAAAGTAAGTGAGATAAGGAGAATGTAAATTCAATTTAACGATTTCTTCTTAATATACGCAGGTTCGCTACGTTAGTCTTAGTTTTGATTTTTTTAGGCTTTTTGGCAACTGTGTTTGTAATTGATGTTTAACCCAAATAATGAAGTGGGAATGTGTCCATGTTGGGTATTGTGTTCAAATAACGAATACAGTAGTACGTCTAACTTAGGATTTCTGTCAAGATATTGCAGTTAGACGTGGTGTCAAAGGTGACAACCACTACTGCAAAAATTGGGGCGATGTGTATAGTAAAAAGTCGTTTGGTGTTATTAAATTTTTTTGTTTTATACAAGTAATTGGTTTTATGCGACATTGTAACCTGTTAAATGCATTTATTTGTTATTCTCTTCCGCAATGAAACAGAGTGTAATGTGTCCTTATAATATTAGGTTACAACCACAGGCAAATTAAAATAATCTTTTAAACGCGGCAAATAAAAAAATAAACTAACTTTTCGAATTGCACTATGATTGAAAAGCATTTAAGAAATCGCTTGAGTTTTCTACGGTAAGCCAACACCGAAAAACATAAACAATGTTAATGGATCACGTTATTTGCGTCACAACTGAGTTTATTGCGGTAAGTTAACACATAAAAACATACTCTAAATTTGGTTGTTTGTGCCTGATATTTATAGCCCAATCAAGGTTCACATTTGGGTCGAACAAAATTAAGAAATCTATTAAATTCTGAAAATTGATTGCTAAATACGTATTCTATCAGATTAAAAAAATGTGATTCAAAAAAATTGCAGATTTTTACAATTTTTAATTGTTTCAATTTAAACTTTTTAAATAAAAAAATAATTATTTGAAATTTTTTTAATAACTCAATTTGTATCAAAAATACAACCGATTTTCAAAAAAGTATGCACAATGCATTACAGTTCTCCTGATATTTCAATCATTCGCTCTTTAATTAATAATAACAGATAGAAATATAGTACAAATAATAACTAAATCAACAATATTTATTATAGAAATACTAAATTTTTGGTGAATAACATTTTAATAAAGATTTGAAGCTAAAGATAAAGATAAAGATTTCATAGCTAATATTAACTTTGAAATTAACCTTTCTAGGTTTATGTTACTTCTACAAATTTTTGCTTATTATTATTTCAATAATTAATAAAATGACTATTTCTTTTGCAAACTTTTTTTCTAACACCTACTTTTTCTTCTTATTAAAACTAAACTAGGCTCATTTACAATGGAAGAAAAATATCAACCTTTTAGTTTACAATTTTTTTAATATTTCGTTGAAACGTAAAATTTTTAAGTTTAAAATGCGTATTATTTCAATTATATTTGACATATCTCTATAAAAATTTAACGGATCATACTTTTTTGTTTTACAAATCTTCATTATCAAATTGTAATAGTGTATTATTTTAATGCACAGGTGATGAATGAATTATTTCATGAAGAAACGCATACAAAATTAGAGGGCTACAAATTGGATATAGAAATCTACAACCGAAATATGTATCTGAGCTCGCGTTTGCTGATGATGTAGTTATAATGGCCGGAACTAGAACTGAACTACAAAGAATTCTACAGAAATGGAACGAGATATTGATAAGAAAGGGAATGAACATAAATGCAGATAAGACCAAAGAAATGACAGTGGGAAAAGAAGAACAACAAATAAGTATACAAATAAATGGAAAAAGAATAGAACAAGTAAAACAGTTTAATTATCTGGGTGTGAAAATTGATAACAATGGGACACAAGAGATAGACATAATGGAAAGACTAGAAAAAAGGAATAAGTTATACTATGCAATAAACAAGACTTTCATAAATAAACGTGAGATAACACTGATAACAAAGCTAAACGTGTATAAAACAATTTTTAGACAGGTAATAACGTATGGATGCAAATAATGGATTCTATCAGAAAGAATGAAAAGAAGACTGGAGGCAGCGGAGATGAAGTATCTCATGCAGATAAAAGGAGTTAAACTTCTAGACAGAGTAAGGAGCAACCAAATTAGAGAAGAAATGAAAATTGAATTGGTTCTGGAATTCATAGAACGCCGTCAGCTGAGTTGGTGGGGACACCTCCAAAGAATGGGAAATGAAAGAATGCTAAGACAAATATGGGAAGCTAAAAGAGTAAGGAAAATAAAAGAGGAAGATCACAAGAGACCTGGGACAATGTAGTGGGAAAAATATTAATAAAAAGAGGGAAGACATGGACGGATGCGGCAACGATGGCAGAAGATAAAAAAGTGTGAACTAGGTTTGTGCACAGTGTAACAAGTGATTAAATGGTGATTCAAACAAAGAGTGGAAACAACAGTAATAGTTAAGTTAAGTATAATTTGTACATATATTAGAAGAATGAATGTTATTATTTTTGTAAACCCTACACCATCATGGTAGATGGGATTTGATTACATATATATAATGCTTTATTCTTTCACGTGTAAACATGTTTGGAATAAAAAATCTTTGGGGTTTAAGTACGTGTAATAATTATTAAACAATTACAACGTTTCGCCACGCAACACGCAGCTTTTGTAAGTAATTAATGACTAACAATTTTAGTTACTATGCGATTTTGCCCTTGAACGTGTCGCTGGACCAGAGTAACCAATAGTATTACATATCGGTATCATGGTAATGTTGCTTTGCATATTTTGTTGTACTACTTGATGGATATTTGGAGATCTTCTATCCTGAGGTACAAGTTAATAACGGTTTCCAAGTGTTAGGTAAACCTTTTCCATCATCTCGTTTATTAAGGCCACTAGGACGTCTTTCTATTTCGAAACAAACAGGTTAATTTTATTTTTTTAAAGCGCATATTTCTTGAAATTCAAATTAATTTTTTATCCTTTCTACTTTTTGCAATGACGTCGTCATAATTTTTTTAAATGGCGATACCTTAATTTTAATAATAATTTCGGGTAGATTTAAGCATTCTGAGTTTAGACATGCGTCATTTATGACATTGATATTGAGAGTTTCCGAGATATTAATTTTTAAACTAAAACAAAAACTAGAGATATTTTATAAGTATTTTTGAAACAAGTGATAAAAATTTTGTCATTTTATCAGTTAATAACGATCATTTACTACAAATAACGAACCATTTTCTCAAGGTAAAGGTAAAACAAATGATTGTTACCAACTGATTAAATGACAAATTTTTTTTAATTTTTGTTTCAAAAAACTCTAGTTTTTGTTTGTCTTTTCATTTTTAAAGAGTATTGTTAAAATAATGTCTGTGCAAAAAGGATCTTTAATGGCCATTTGCACCGTATTATGTTTAAGCAATACTTAACTAAGCCAACTTAAATTTTTAAGTGAGGTTTAGCTGTAGACGAGTTGCACCGTTTAAATTTTAAGGATACTTAGTTAAGGGCGGATTCAGTACGGCAACGTTGCTTAATATGAATGTTAACTAGAAACTTTTGCTTTTAAACCAAAATAATTTTCGTCATAACTACAAATTTTTTTTTTGGCGGTCTTTGGTGTTAGCATAATTTTGTGATTATTGTGGATTAATTTTTGTTAAATACATAAGCATGGAAAATGAAAAAAAACAAACATCTCGGGTTCCTACTCAAAATTATTCCCCACAAGAACAACATTTGTTCAATATTGTGTATAAATATCGGAATAAAATTGAAAACAAAAAAACCGACGCTGTATCGGTACGCGAGAAAAATGCTGCTTGGGTTACCATCAGTAATGAATTTAATGCAACATCACCAAATGTATGTCATAGAGCCTTGGAGTCATTGCGGAAATACTATGAAAACCAAAAAAGTCATTCGTAAACTTAAGGCGGAAGAAAAAAGAAATGTACTTGACTGGTGGAGGGACGATATCTAAAACTTATGACACGCCAGATGAGTTGTTGTTGTCAATAATTAATGAAAAATCAGTGAATGGGTTAACAAATCCATTTGACAGCGATATATTAACAACTAGTCCCCAACCGTGTAGTAGTGCTAATAATGTATGTTGGAAGTGCAAATGAATAATATTAGGTTATACTAATTATTAATTGTTTAAGGGGAACCAGATGCCGATGAAATTATTTATGAATTCGACGTAATGCCACCGAATGAATCTTTTGTGGGCAGTATTCATATGGTATGTTCTAATTAACAATTTTCCCAACTAAAATGAAGTTTTTACAGGAAGAAAATAACATAGAAAATAATGAGAAGAATGAAAGTTGTAACAGGACTGAAGCAAAGCCATCAAAGAAAACTAATAAATCTAAAAGTCGAGTAGCACCAACTTTGGGAGCATCTCGTAGAAGACCAGCAACAACAGTGAGAGCGTTAACATCTTCAGCTCTAGCTGATAAATACGAGATGTTGATTGACAAGAAATTGGAATTGGTAGAGTGCCACAAAAAGAACATAACATAAAGACGGAAATTTTAAAATTAGATTTATTACTTAAGAAAAACAATTAGAATTAATGTAGGTATATAATCAATTTATTAAAATAAACGTAATAATAGAAACATAGATTATAAATTATTAAAATAATTATTGATTAACTCAGTTCTCGTGTTTAAAACACCTCCATCTACTCCATTGATATTTGCAAGTGCTGGAATCTGATTTACTGCGATCAAATAATTTAATTCTTCTGGATTGATATTCTCTGGTGGTGGAGGTTCATCTTCGTTCATTTCAATTGCTATGTTATGTAAAACAGCTGTGGCTACAATAATTGTTAGGACTGTTTGAAGTTTTAGACGTAAGCCATATGCTAACACAGGAAAACGTCGTTTCCATACTCCAAACAGTCTTTCCACTGAGTTCCTCGTCCTTATATGAGCTTCATTATATAACCGTTCGCCCCTTTGTGTTTGGATTAAGAAGAGGCGTTAGTAAATAAGGTGTTAATGCATACCCACTATCACCTGTAAGTAAAATAGTAAAAAATAGTATATTACATACCGAGGCAGAAAGTTTTATATTCCCGTCGAGAGAATTATAGTTTACCGAGAGGCGCAGCCTCGAGGTAAACTATTTCACGAGACTCGGGAATAGAACTTTGCCGAGGTTTGTATACTATTTTATTCACAATCATTAATTTTTCAAAAATCTTAAAAAAAAATTAATTACTGTTACTTATCATAATGCCATGACTTGACATCAATTTTTAAAAAAAGCAGGCGATGGAAACAGCCATATTGTAATGCAATCAAATTTTATTTGTCGCGTTATTTTAATAATGTCTGAATCAAGCGAATTTATACATTGTACTCCTCCAGAATTACGCGAAGCGGCCGAAAGCGTGGAAAAAGCTTGCTTCCAGAAAAAGTAAGGAGAGATATGAATTAGTTTATCGTATGTTTAAAGATTGGTGCAAGAATAAAACAGTACATAACGTTTCGGAAAATGTCGTGCTAGCGTACTTTGGGGAGTTAGCTAAAGTTAAAAACCTTCTACTTTATGGGCGACTTACTCTATGTTGCGAAAAACATTAAATATAAACGAAAATATTGATCTGTCGCGATTTTCAAAACTACAGGCGTATTTAAAAAACAAAACGTTGGATACTTAGCTAAAAATCGAGCGTCTTCACAGCTACTGATATTAATACATTTTAAATGACGCACCAAAAGAATTTCTTCCACAAAAAGTAACTTTCATTTATTGAATGCAACTACATGCTAATATATAAATTTTAGGTTGCTCTAATAATTGGTGTATCTGGTGCTTGTCGCAGTGATGAGCTTTACAAAATGAAGGTTACAGACATCAGTTTCCTAGAAGATAAAGTTTGTATTACGATTCCGAATACTAAAACCTATCAACCTCGTTCATTTGTTCTTACCAATCCTCAATGGATTGCAATGTTAGTCGAATACATTGGTCTTCGAGAAAATGTTATAAATGAGAAGTTGTTTATGCAGCTGCGATTTGGCAAAATTACAAAACAACCATTTGGGCATAATTCTATTGGATCATTTCCTAAAAAATTGCAGCTCACCTAAAATTAAATAATATAGAAGCATATACGGGGCATTGTTTTTGTAGAACGGCTGCTACACTACTTGCCGATAATGGTGGAGACGTGATACAATTAAAGAGGCTGGGAGGGTGGAAGTCTAGTGCGGTGGCTGAAAGCTATGTTGACAAATCGTTAGATGGACAAATTCAAGTAGCACAAATGTTATCTACGCAACGTACCTCAACTTGCACCAATCCCCCATTATCACAGCAGGAGACATATACAACAAATCTTTTCTCACTGTCACAACCGGGGCCTTCTACTTCATCCAGTGTTGATTCACAGTCGGCACACTTTAATATAACAAAGGAGGAAATGAAAGGATGTTTAAATGTGAACATAAACACTTACGGTAATTCTAATGTAACTATTAATTTTTCAAAATAAGATAATTTGTGTTTTATTATACCGCTTATCTTGCTCTATTTCCATTTGCGTTGTAATCGAGACTATGACTACCTCAACAATAAGATAGCCCTATAATCGAGGTTAGGTATACACTCCCCTGGTGTAAACAAACCTTGCAATTTTATGGAAGTAAGTAATTAAAAGATTTATGTGCTTATTTATTTAAGCAAATGGTTCCATAATATCATTAGTAATTACGTCTTAATTTAAATTGCTGTGGTGTCAAAACAATGTGTATATTAGTTGTTTGTCGTGGTAAATCATGAGTTACTCTGTTGAAACTACGGATAGCAGTAGTTGAATGACCTTCTTGAACAGATCTATAATTAGTAGTAACTAATGCAAATTCACACATAAACCTTCAAACATCTCATCTCCACTAAGCTTATGTTATGGTCACTTTCATGATCGTATAACCGTCTCTTCATGCTTTTCCTTTTCGTTCGTACCAATCTAAACTTGAAACAGAATATTGTTTGTCATATCACAAATACAGAGTTAGGATCCAACTATTATTTAACTTATCTGTAAGTTCATCGGATGTTCCTATGATCGTATAAACCAAATACTATATTTTCCATTCGGTGATCCTAATAATTAACTGATATAAAATGTTTAAAACATACAAAAGCATTCTTCTGCTTGCATTCATGAAAATTTTTTCCTTTAATGGCGTTTAGCTATTTCTCTCTCCGATCTGTGATGATGCAGTCAAATGGGGTTGATAATCGCTGATGTTTATAGTAAAATCACTGGAATGCGAAAAACCGTACTTATACTTTTTCCTTAAAACTTTATACACAACTGAGTACTTCCACAATTAACAATATAACAAAACCAAGATATTTTAAATCGATTTCTAAAGCCATACGACGAACTTAAGGCGTATTTTATGGTTATGTTTTTAATTGTGTTTACATTTTTAGTATACTTCACAAGCGCTCGAGTGGCGTTTTAAAGAATTAGTAACCGGTCAGTAATAATTATTCCTGGCTAGCTGGTAAAAATTTTGAACACCAATTGTGTAATCGCCTATTTCCCAACTTTTCACATGCAGTGTAATTGGCATATTACAATATGATTGTGAATAAAAATTTTTTCATAACAAAACTTACCCAATAAAATGCTGTTAGGAAATGTGCCTCCTGTAAAGAGCGCTCTTATTCTGCTATTTGCAAATATAGTTGCATCGTGAGATGAACCTGGCCATCGTGCAACAATGTTTCTGATCTTTAACGTGCTATCACCTACAACCTGAGTATTAATGGAAAAATATCCCTTACGGTTTCGAAACACTTCAGGATCTTCTCCACCTATACGTATAAAAGAAAAGATTAATCTTCTAACATTATACGTTTGTGTAGATGTATCTACCTGGTGATTGTATCCTTATATGGGTTCCATCAATACACCCCAGGACTCTTGGAAATGAGGCTATATTAAAAAAATTATTTTGGACGTTAATCACATCCTGCACTTCTGGCATATTGATGTATCGAGGCGCTAATTGAGCTATAGCCCGTGACACTCTACCTATTATTCGCGATGCTGTCGAAACATGCATACCGATGAAATCTGATATGGAAGCTAAATGGCCAGCACTAGCATAAAATCTTAGGCATGTTAAGACTTGATTGATAGGTGATATACTATTGTTTCTGAAAAGAAAGGTATTCGATACTTTGCAATTTAGATTAGTTTAAATTTACAGATCATGTTGATATTCCAGTTCATGCTCAATTTGCGCCAAAAGGCTTAAAACCGTTGGTTTTGCAAACGGAACCGTTGAAAAAAGTAAATTATCCATTTCATGGAAATGATCAGACCTTGGGTAAATTCTTCTAGGAAATCCAAACTCCACAATATCTAATACCTCCAAATCATCATCAAAAATGTCTTCATCGTCGTACTCCATTGAAAAAAATACGTTTCTATGCTACACTTTTCACAACAATTTTTGAAAAATAACCTTAATTTAATAGTTAAGCCACAGGTTAGCCTACAAATTTGGCGGCTTAACTTAAGTGGAGTTTACCGACCCTAAGCTGGGATTTATGTAATGGTGCAAACAAAACGTTAAATTTATACCGAGCTTAGATTTAAACCGAGCTTATAGGTAGCGGTGCAAACGGTCATGAATCACCTAAAAATTTTTAGTTTTGTAACAAATAAAGATATTAAGAAAATGTTCAAATAAAAGTTGTAGCTTAAGATCTTAGGTACAACTCTTGTTGAAAATATTTGTTTTCATTCTTAATTATATTTAAAAAAAACGCAGGTAAATACAAGTGTGTGCACAGGTAACCACAGGTCACTTTGCGTGGAGAAAGTTTGCTTCATTAATAGTACTATCTAAATTCCAAATTATTTCCTTATATTTTTCTAGATTTAGAGAACATTTTGTGTATATTGATAGGATTAGAAAGGGTGAGTGGATGGAAGATGTATGTAACAGAAAGTGAGGTTTAAAATAATTGACCTCAAACATTTCATTGTAGAACTTTTTCGTAATTTTTTTTTTTCAAGTATTAAGGGTATTTGGTACATTTTTATGTAGATAGTTTTTATTTGATTTGGACACATTTTATTACAGATTTTGAAAGTACTCACTAATAGATATCTAAAAAATTAATATATATAAAAAATCCTACAAGTCAAATAAGAAAGTTATAGAGCAATACAAGTCAATATTTGCAATATTTAAATCAGCCCCACCGCTAAAACGAGGCAACATAAAAATATCAGATTTTGCACGATCCAAGAACTCAAGTATCTCTACAACCTCTAATTAGTATTTTTTTGAAATTGTAATTAAACTTTTGTTAAATGCGTTTTTGAGTTTTCTGAAATTTGCAGTCAACTTTTTTGTTAGTTTGAAAATGGAAATTAAAAATTCTCAATTAACAGGACGTAACCATAAGAACAAGGTATCCTAAAATGTGATTTTGAAAAAAAAAAATTTGAAAAAATAAAGACGCTGTGACTGATTGAATTATTTTTTGAAATAAAATCTCCACCCCATATTGGCTACACCTTTTTCTTATTGTTTATTTGCACAAATACCGCCCGTTCTTCTTCATCGCCGCGATAAATAGAAAACATACCTCTGATTGGTTGAAGTTCTTTTCATAACTAGGTATATTTTGGGACGTATATGTCTTTAGTAATAGAAATTACAATTTGGTTTACTCAACCAGTCTGTGATAAAGATAATAGTTCCATAATTCTTTTTTCTTACTGTAGGATTTAAATAATTAAGGGAATTATTTCTTTCTTGTTCGAATGTAAACGTTAATCTGGTGTGTTAGTTATTGCAAAGAGTTATTAAAAATATTTTTGTGAATTACCTATTCAAAATAAATCGTCAACATATTTTCAACAATATTCAAAGCAGTGATTTCAATGGTCGAATAAAGAAATTCATTCATACCCAATTATAAATAGTAAGATAATGAGAATGTCTTGTAAATTTAAATAAGTTATTACTAATAACTAGAATGGTATTAAAAGATTATCGAAGTTCCATAATGTATACAAACTTTCTAAAACGATTATAAAAATTCTTACACTATTTTTTTCAATCGGTGATCTCAAATACAACTAACATACTCATTATATCAGAGATAGGGACATCTAAATATAGTGGAAAAATAATTTTGTGATTTTATCTTATTTAGCGAAAACGATTTCCATGTGGAAAAGATCGATAGGAATGAGGAAATGTGGAAAAAAAATGGTACCCAAATTGGAAGCATTTCATTGAAATTGCATTGTGCCGAAAATTGTTGACCTACGTTTGCCACGAGGCAGTGGCGATTCTAAAGCTTTTCGGGCCTCGGGCGCACATAAAATTTGGGCCCCCTTCTTTCAGTTTAGTTTTCGTATTCTTGTTTGGAGTCCATTATACTGATCTGACATGTTCTAAGCATTATCGTATGCCTGACCTCGACATATGAAGCCAAAAAACCTCTCAATTACTTTTCCTTTCTGTAGATATCTAAGAATAAATGTAAGTCGGTCTTGGTGACTTATGTCGGGGTTGAGTCTACAGTGATGCAACAATATTTTGCTGTTTTCACTTCTTCTATAAAAGTTTTCTTAATTCGTCACATATTTGATGCGACAAATAACTCACAGAATCTTTATCTTTATTGGCTAAGCGCTTTAAATGTTCAGACAAAAATTGATCAAAGTTTGCAAACATAGGCTAAACAGCGTTTGAATAGTTCCCTTTGTTTTAACTATCCATATTTTCATTTGAACCTCTAAATGCCAAACCTTGTGTAGCATATAGTACTTTATGGTGGCTACTATTCTCTTAAGTATTTTTTTCCAGTATACTACCAAGTCTCGTTAACTACGGTCACATTATTTTTATATTTTTCGTATATGTTCTTTAGTTAAGGACATCTTATTAATGAAAATTTGAAGTTTTGAATAATAATTTTTACTTAAACACGTCGGGGTCCCATAAGCTGGGAGCCCAGTATAATAATTGATAAATCAGTAAACACAATGTGACTTATTCTCAGCGTTTTATTTTATTAAAAAACAACACTTTATAAGTACAACATAATGTAATAAAAAATATGTTTAAAAGTATCCCTAAAAATCCAGATGAATTGTTTTGACTGAAAAATAAAGTGCTGAACAAGCTCATAAGTGAATGATAGAAAAAGTGCATTACAGCACTTTATTTTTTAGTCAAAAAGTTTATTTGAATTTTTTCGAGCGACTTTGGAGACATTGTTTTGGTCTTATTTCCTAAAGGACAAACAGAAAATAATTTTGCTTTTTAATAAGTCATTTTCAATAGTATTTATGCTAATTTTATCCAAAGATGTGAATTCAATATTTTACTTGTGAAAACATTACTTCATCAAATCAATCAAAAAACTGTCACAATATTTGGGTTTATAGTAAAGAATATGTTTAAACTAGTATAACAAAAATAAAAAGTGGAGCATTCTTAAAATACAGTGAAGCATACACTAGCGCCGCGTAGCAGGATTCAGTTGTCTCCACTCGATACCAAATACCCTTAAACAACCCATAATGTTCCTATGAGTAATGAAATTCCTATTTATGTTGAAAAAAGTTGTTTAACATCTTCTAAGCAAATAAAAATAAACATTTTTTGTACATACCTCTTTCTTCCACAAACATTTTGTATATATCACCGTTGCATAAAGGACAAAACGGGTTATGTTCATGAAATTGAAAACACTGTTGCATAGATATTCAAAATGATATATTTGTGTTTCTTTACATATTTTGTTACGGTCAGTTGTTAGGAAAGTATGCCCCTCAGTGGAGAGTAGGGTGTGGGTTAGGAAGATCAACGTTATTCCTAGAACCTATACAAAAGAAATTAAAACAGTAGGGCGCCAGGTTCGAGTAACGCTTTAGAGAAGAATCTGACCCAGAACCAAAGGTCAGCAGCTAACTGTCCGCAGCAGAATATACAGAAAAAGAGAAACAAATCAAGAAAGAATTCGACATAAAGTCAGAGAAACCTTCACACAAAATTTATTCACCCCAATACACAAACGAATTTGTGATAGGTCACACCCGAGCTAAAACGGGTAACGTACAGCATTAAACATTCAGGTAACACGAAAATGACTAGAGCTACATAGAATTACAAGTTAAAGTAAAGAGAATTACCCAAATATTTACCACTGCTACGCTACTGTCTCGTATATGCAATTGATATTTCGTGTACTGAAGGTACGCTTATGGTGAACTTAACCTAGAATGTATGTCAATTTATAGTACTGAGTAGCGTTACAGATTACATGAATTTACGGAAGACGTGTAAGGGAAGTTTTAAGACTAATTCAGTCACCGCGAAGTTTAAACGATTGTTGAATTTGGCCTGACTGGGAAAGAGCTTGTACCGGAGGGATCAATAGAACTAAATGCGTTCGGCTTAATTACGATTGAGGTTTAAATTCTTACACGACTTATACACCACGTAGGTATTAAATACTCTTATCTATAACTAGTTAACGTTCCAGGTATATTATGCAATTACACATTCGAGCGACAAATAATCCGCAATAAATTTTATACGTTCACGCCTGATAGTTGGTGTCAAGGGATGACTTCTACTTGAGTGATAGGTCGACTGCAGGTTCACGCGCAATAAAAAAAAGATATTAAAGCCTCTGACCTTCCACGCAGCAGTAGGAGTGTTACTCTTGCTCTCAATATTACTAACGGTTTCTGGACGAGCCTCCACCGTAGTCTGCGCATCTGACGGAGTATTCGTGGGTAGCTATTTCGGTACAGCGCCTTCAAAAGCCATGAGTAAACCCGCAATAGCCGTACAAGTTGACGAAGGAACAACCGGAAGAGAATGTATTCTTAATAGGCAGACATAAACCACCCTTTAGCAAATTTTAATATCCACTTGATGCGGTATCATATGTTTTACCATCAGCCTGATTACCCCATAAAGCGAGGAAATTTTCAGATGAGGGTTTATCTTCTCCCTCGTGAACGGTTGATTCAAGACAAGCTTTCCGAAAGCGTTAAAATGCATCGGACCAATCGTGGACAGTTTCGAGTTATCAACGCCGGAAACCAATACAAAGTAATGTCCGCGAAATTGGGTTAAGGAAGTGTGTACACAGGAGGAGCGTTTACACTTCAAACGTTACAATTTATTTTCCTAATTTTAATAAAACCATTATGTTTCCTCTTGGGTTGTTTCATTGGTTTGATGTAAAATAAACTCATAGAATCACTTGTGTTCTTCTGGAATGAAGCATAGTTATTCATTCAAGTTTTCAATATTTTCTGTTGACAGGGCACTAGTTTTCCTGAAGAGTCTTGGAATGTCAAAGGTAGGAAGGTTTTTTCAAATTTTTGCAAATATTAACCTCTTTAAAGTTAGTACAATAATCAAAACTCTCCTTGAAGAGGTATGACCCATAGGTATCAACACAAATCTACTTAATCCCGTTTCTTAAATATACTTTTTTATTCAAAAGATTTATTTTATTCATGAGTTGCATTTTGCTTGAAAGGTTCTCAGTTTTTTTAAAATGATGTTCCATATCAATGATCACACTATTTTTTTTACTTGCACAGCCAGAATTTCCCATTATTGCTGTGGAGCTTCCTCAATCTTTTCTCTATTCGGCCAAAATTGCGGTCCGAATCCAAATATGAAGGGCCGACTTTAGGAAATTTACAGTCGATTATTTCGAATAGTCTATTTGCTTTAAGATACTGATAAACACACAGCATTAAGAAGTTCTTGTTCTGTTCTGCACAAGAATCTGTCCAAATAGTCAAATGATTTATTTGTTTAAGAGCCAATTTAACTTCAATGGTTCTTAATAGACAACTGGCCATCTCACTTACTACCCCTGCAAGCTTGATTTTCAGTCCATGTACAAGAAACTGTTTTATCTACTTCTTTAGTTGTAATATGTATGCCTAGATTATAAAACCACATTTGGCGTAGGTAGAATCCTCTAGAAGTTCTAAGTTTAGGCAAAAAGCATCGTTTCCTGGAGGTCGAATTTAATGTAAGCAACGCCATTTATATTTCTGGGTAGTTCCTTATCGGTGTGTCTTTTTTATTTTCATTGTGTTCGTCATTTGCAGCACCAGAATCGCAAGTGTTTCTTTCACGTATTACTTTGGGGAGGTCCAAATTAATTATTGAAGATATTGGGATACCTGCATTTTTTAACTTTGAAACAATTGTGAACTTTCTCAGCATTACGTTTTTCTATATAAAGTTTATGCATGATAGGAAGGAGACAGATATTGCAATTTCGTGATTAATGCGATGACTCAGAAGGAAAACTTCAAATATGATGGATGATATAGCAACAACATCGTCACTAGTTTTGTTGGGTCTATTGCTATGTTTTCCTCTCTTATCTGGTAGAGAAGCAGATAAACCCATATGTATTTATTTTGGATTAAGTCAACCTTTTTCATACTGATGTTGTATAACAAAACAAAAGCTTGTTTACATGTAATAGTTTGTTTTTCTCCTTGAGTTACGCTGTATTGGTATGAGGCGGCCTTGTGTTATAGAGCACCAGCTCTCTTTTGTGGGAATTATTTTTATACTGTTATATAGTAAAGAGTTTCTAGCATTAATATCCCGTTTGTACCACGATGAGAATATTTCTCTCTTGTCTCCAATAGTATATGCCTGACAACACTGTTGGCGGAAATTTTCGGGACATAACTTATCTTTGACACATGTTTTGGCAGGTTTTAGCTCACCTTTATAATTTATGTGCGCTTCTCCTTTTGTCTGCAAAGTGCAGGTTTACGTTTCTTCCATTTGTCAAAATTTTGTTGCTGTTTTTTACTTTATTTTTGGTTCGAAATGTTTCTTTTTGAAATTAACTGTAAGTTTGGGCCTTTTCATTTTGTTCAACAGTATGTTGATTAGGTATTGTCTGACGTTCCAGTACGCTGTCATCCTCCAATAATTGTTCTGTTATATTGTTCTGTGCATCCATCATTTCATCATTAATCTTCATTGTCTCTACCCTGTGATATTGTTTCTTGCTTTCAAGTTCATTGTGTTCTTCTAGAACTCTGTCGTCTGATGAATAGACGTAATCTTTTGGATCTGGCACGTACTCATCACTAGAGTCGTCCCCGAATAAGTTATCGCAATGTACTTAATGTACAGTGGAAGTTATCTACCTAATCTACCTTTAGAAGGATGTAATAAAACGTGCGCTTTTAGAAATTTTATTTTATTACAAGATGACATGACAACCAAAACAAAATGTTTGAAAAATTCATAATAACAAGAGTATGAATTCTTTGTCAGATTTGTTAATTTTAATTAATTTTAGTTTCTACAAAAGAAAAACTGCATTTCTAGCATAAATTAAATCACTCAATGAAATCCCCATCTCTCTAGAGCACGTATTAGGGTCTGCTAATATATTTACAATCGACTCCTCTTATTTAACACACCTATATTTAGAATAGTAAGTACACTAAAACTTACATAATAATTGCTTATATGTCCCACACGTTTTTTTATTTGTGCATCTTCTACTATTGTAGATGTTTGAATTCCTTTACCATTGGTTTCTAGATTACGCTTCGATGTAGAAGTCAAACTATTTATCTACAAGTGTACAGCTTTTGGTGAAGTATGTGGCTCTCTATAACAATAAAATGACCCCGTCGGACATAACAAAAAACGCTTACATGAGCCTCCTACTTTAAAAAACAATACTTACATTTGTCCTGGTAAACTTTATTCGTACCTAAAAAAGGATCACCACTAGAATTCTCGTTTTCCCTTTGTATTGCAACATTTTTGTCTATACCTTTGCTGGCAGTTACATTATCTTTATTCAAGGCAAACTATAACATTAACTTTCCCCTAGTAGCCATCTTAACTATCTTTACATGTAATATCACTAAAAACATCACCTGTTCACCAAAACAATCGTTGTTGAATAATGAACACCTTTTTCACAGCTAGTTACTGAGTGAGTGTATGAGGGGGTATGTTACATAGCCTATTCAGTGGGTTATTGGAAGAATGAGGTTTGTGTTATTTATGTTTCATACGTCTTTCATCCACTACAAATATAAATGGTTGCTGCTACATATCTCCTTTATGACGCTAGTATTTCTTATTATTACGGCTTTTGGAGAGCTGCTGTCAGTTCCATAGAACAGAGAAACACACACCTTCTTTATTTACAGCAAAAGCTAAATTTTTGTGAAAATGTTTTATACCTCCATCATCCACTCGCCCCTTCTTTTAGATTGAACGGGACTATTTCACAGCGACAATGAAATTTATATTATATTTATATTATTAACATTTTACTGTAAACCCAACGTCTCAAAAGCCATTTGTTTCATTTTGACAAACACCACTTCCTCAAAGTATAGTTAATGATTCTGTTGCATTGCAAATTGAGGTCGATCGATTAAAAACCAAGTTAGATAAAATTAAAATCTCAGCAATTCCATTCACTTCTCTATTGCTTCCAACTTTTCACCTGTTTTAAAATAGAACCTCAAGTTTTCCGGCGACACTACTGAGGTAGGGATGAAAGCTTTTTTACAACAAGTTGAAGAATTACAAATTGCTTGTCAAGTTACTGAGTGCTGGAGATCTTTTTACGGGTCAGGGGTTAGTTTGGTTTAGAGCTATTTGTCAAAGTGTACACACTTGGCAGGAGTTAGTGATTAAACTCAGAAATGATTTCGATGAAGCACTTTGGGAGGAAATTAAGCATCGTAGACAACATCCTAATGAATTTGGAATTTATATTGCCGTCATGCAAAACTTTTTCTCTAGATTGTTGGAACGTTTTTCCAAAGAGGTTAAATTGAACGGAATTTACTACCTTTTTATGCAACTCCACTTGCCCTTGCCCATATTTTAACATTGAACACGTATCGAGTTTATGTATAAAATTAGAGGAGACTAAGATACAGAACACAAAGATTCGTTTTGCCAACAGCAATAAATCTTTACATTTGGAACCTGACTTGGCATTTAGACCTTTAACTATTAGGAAACCCATGATCAGTTCTCTCCCTGCTCCCTCCGAAACATCTAGTAATTCTAACACAAGCAAGAAAAGTTTTAGACCTTGTAATTATTCAAAATCTAAACGTAATTTACTTGTTGGAATTATAAGGTCATACCTTCTACACGTGTGATTCAGATTTAAAAATTTTTTGTTACGTCTGTGGTTATTTTGAAGTCCGCTTTTCTCACTGTGTTTGGGAAAGGATATTTCAGCCGTTCCTTCCGAAAAGTAGAAATTACTAAAACTTATAAACTTGATTAGAAAAAGTGGTTGCTTTGAGTCAAAGATTTTTGTAAATCATCTATTTACAGCTGGTTTGTATATCGTTCTTAAGATAATCCACCTTATGTTAATGTCACTATTGGTTGTGATGAATTGGAGGCTCTCGTAGATTCAGGTGCAAACCAATCAGTATTGGGATGTAAAGGCGTATTTTTTAATTGATAAATACGATTTGCCCTTAAATAAAAATACTAATTTACAGTTTCTGCTTACTTGTTGCACTATCACTACAAGACACATTGAAATTACAAGTAATACATCACTGTTTGGAAGCATTTTTCTAACAAATTGTAATAATTTCTTCTAACTTATAATAATAATAATAATAATACGAATAATAATAATAATAATAATAATAATAATAATAATAATAATAATAATAATAATAATAATAAATATCTTTATTGCCCAATACATAAAAACAACAAAAAATTATTTAAATAAAATAAAAAGTTATTAGGCAACCTCATGGTGTAGTTCAGGTAGCCCTGTTCTTCCACTATATCCATGAAATTGACAGTGTATATAATTGTACACTTTATTTAATAATAAGTAAGTAGTTTGGTATGTACCTATTTATTTATTTAAAATTGTTTCGTAAGTTACTCCTTAAAAATTAAGCTGAAAACTTTTGGCTAAAAAGTGTTGTGTTCGCCTATACAGAGATAATCGTAGAACATTTTTTAAATTTAGGCAAAAAGTTGTCAGCTGGAGTTTACAGGAGCCACTTTAATTGTATTTTCAAATGAGCAAAGAAAGGTAATAATAATTTGTATTTTTTAGTAAAATATTTTTAAAACGTTTATAAAATTTGTTACCAAATTATGTTTTATTAAATTTTGTTTAAATAATTTTTGTTCGACAGGTAACAAGCAAGATAATAATGATAATAATAATAATATTCATTACTTAACAATTTCTTTGATTATGTATTATAACTGCGCAACAAAAATTATAAAATAAAATTTGTCGTAGATTACATTTTCTAAAACATTTATTTAAACTTTTTTAAATGGGCAATTTTTTTTCGAAAAGGTAATTTTGTAATTACTGGTGTGTACTCAATGCAGTTACTGTCAAGTAGTTGCGATTTTGTTCCACAAATATACATATCTCGAAGCTGATATATTATTTAATGAGCTTTTAATCTGCATATTATAAAACAATCCAGATTCAACTTGTAGCCATTCAAAAGATGTTATAGTGGGTTTAATAAAAACAAAAATCAATAATTTCTATTTTAATTGTTAATTTTTTAAAAAGTACATACTTTGTTTCAAATGAAACAGAAGTAAACAAATTTTAAATTTTTATGAAAGAAACGACTTTATCGTGAATAATTTTGGGATTTGACGCTCCAACGGCTAAGCACAACAGAGGTGGATTAAGAAGGTGTTTGAGGTGACGGTTCTGGCTAATGACAGAGCCGACTAATTGACACGAAATGAGAATTGTAATCATCGAACCGCTCTCAGGTGCGGTTTCAATTACTGTTTTGTCTCACGAACTCAATTTCTAAGCAACTGTTCATTTCGTAGCACTTCCCGCCTCCTCATATTTACAGCTGAACCCACAAAAGATACTTTTATTCGTCTCATATCTGTCTATAAATAAATTGCTCTGCTAATTACATATTCTATATTTTTTGCCTATATTCGTATGCTAGTCGTTGGAATATTTAAATGGCAGCGTCCCGTTGTAATGGTCGGCCACCTGTCGTCAATTATACATATTGGAGGGGTTACTGGTGACCATCATTATTATTGCTAAAAGGGATTCGAATAATTGTTATATAATAACGGGTCCCTTGAGATTTTAAACAATAATAGTTATTATATTAATGCTTATGTTTGCATGTTGTTGCCCTTTATTGTCTTTCATACGCGTGTTACCTATAGATGGATAATTTCAGAAAATTAGATTTTAATGTAATTTAATTTCGAAAAGTACTTGGGTTTTTCTAAACAAAACTTAAATACTTAACCGTCCTTATAAAAATTGCCCCATAATCATTACATAATTTAAAATGAAACAGTAACAATTTAACTGGCAGGGTATAAATTAACTTAAACAAATGTAACACTTTTTACTATCTTCAATGTAATGTGGTAAGCTTTAACACTACGATTTTATTATTTTTATTTTACAAACAATTATATCACTAGAGAGAACATGCAACCTGTTTAATAATTCAAAGAATAAATAAACTTAGTTCAAAAGAAAGAAAGTAATTAAAGGCTGACTTTCAATTTGATTACCATCTCAGTAAGAAGGAACTGTTTTCAAGAACGTTGAAGAAGAGTTGTTAAAGCCGTTTATAAGAAGCAATACGTTCATCGTCATTTCAAACTGAATCTTTCATGTGTTAAGGGAGAAGCTGCTGATTTTCGAAAGAAAACTAAATACCATTATATAAAAGGAAAGCAATAAAAAACTTCCAATTTACAGATAAAATACAATCTGCGATGAAAGTTAGAAACCATCTTGGAAAAAGGATGAAACATATAAGTCCATCCCGGAATAACTAGAACAATGTAGCTCCAATTGAATCAGGGAACACAAATGTAGCGTAAGGATAGCTGGAAATTAAATTATGAATTGAAAGCGCGCAGGTGCCATGGGAACCTGGTGAAAAAGGTATTACTTCCGTTCATTGAAGATCACCGCATATCAAGCTTATTTTGCTTCCATAATCAATGCCACATTGTTTAGGCAACGACGGCTAATTAAGGCTAAATGTAGAAGCCAATTTTGGTTCAGCAATAGAGAATAGTATCCTGAACAAGGTACTAAAGACACTGAGGAGTGGAAGTGAAGCTGAATGTCTGTTTCTTCAGCATACGTGAAGGTTATTCATTTTCAGTCTGTTTGCGAAGGGTTTAATTTGTGATAGTGGGGTTTTTGGTGATTTGTGTTACGTCGGAAAGAATGGTATAATTGGATTATTCAAGGCAAGAGTGTTGAAGAAAAATGGTAAAGATAAGTTTTTGCAAAAAAAACGAATTATTTTCAGTGCAATTCGCACCGGACAACTGCCGACTCCTTCTGTACTTTTTATGATCAAATCTTAAGCGACTTATGGTTTCACTACAACGCTCAGCAGAAACGTTTTCTTAGTGAAATATTTTGTCAGTACGCTCTTGATGAGGTGATTTTTAATGTATCCATTCTCGATGACTCAAATACCTTCTACAGCATAGGATGTATCAAATTTGACACACCAACCTACACTCTCCTTCCAACCATGAAAGTTGAAAGTCGAAAATCATAGGAGTTCTAGCGCTTCAAGAGTTCAAAAGTAGTTGAACAAATGCATTGAAGAAAATTACCGTAAAATACGTAAGTTCTCTCTTTTTTTACCCTTCGAGTTTATCTTTTTTTGCATCCATAATTATTTACTTTTCCAGTCGCTCAGTTGTACAGGTACATACCACATGGAGCGCTCTATTCTCCTAATGATCTTGCTATAGAACAGGTAACTTCTATTCTGATCCACATTAACTCGTTTCTAACCTTGTCTCTACGCGTAAATTTTCATACAATACAATTCTACTGTTTTTAATTTGTTACAAAATTTCGGTTCCATATAAACGATGATTTTTATTACATTATGAAGTCTTTTTTGTATCTTGGCTGACGTTATTAGTCTATATATTTACCTATTTAGTGCTTTTGTTGCTCTCTTCACCACTGCTGCATGACATGTTTTAATTTGCCTGCAAATCCTAGATATTTAACACTGTTACACGGTTTAGATTGCCGACCTCGCGTCCTCTAAAATATTTACACTCATTCTTCAAGACATCCTGTGGATGAGTGGCAAGTAATCCACTCCATAGATGCAAATAATTTAAAAATAAAAAGGTTTCTTGCAATTGGCGAGTAAAGTCATTGCTATAACTTCTGTTATTTTTCTTATCTTTATCTTCAGCACCTCAATCGTACAGCACTACATACACAGTCTTACAGTATGTATTCAAAAATATTCAGAAGATAGAAACAGTATGTTTTGTAACATTCGACCATTCTTTGTACTTGGATGCTAAAGAAATCGCGTTTGGAAACAATGCTGTGAGACTTGCTGAATTTTACACTGTAATGTCTTTCAACAGGTACATTAGTCCACATTGACTGGATTAGAACACAAAGATGTACTATGTCTACTATTTGGTGATAATTCAGTTGACAAGGTGTTGATAGGACACGTCTGCAGCCAAGCTGTGGACATTTACTGGTTCTACATGTTTTGTGACAAATTGTTCTTATATGAACCAATATATTAAAAGAAGAGAAGGAGGATATCTTAACTATCAAGTTGAATTATTTTTTGTAAAACTCTTAATCTTGTGAATCTGAGTACATGGCAACTATCCATGAGGTGACGACACTTGATTTCATGCGCTACTGTTTTCAATTTTTTTTAGAACAACTGCATTCAGAATATCAATGATTGGAGTTTATCGTCATTGTCATTTTAGTTACAGCTTGGAATTCTCTGTTGTATGAACAAAACAATTAAGAGTACACATTTAAACGCACCTGTGATATTTGATCTGCTTCTAGCAAAAGTTTTAGAAAAAGTTTCAAAACAATAATTTTTCAATTTCTAATATTGTATTGTAGTTGATATTGATGTTTATTATTCTGGCGCTTTTGATTTGCAATCGCTGTTTAATATAACGACAGTTTGCATAAAAACCTGATGTAAATTTAACCTCAAAATTAACATTTAATACTTCAAATTCTGACTTAAACTTTGTATCAGCTGACTATTTCGTTAAAAATTAACAAATAATTAAAAAAATTCTTAGATCTACTCAGCCCAGTTTTTTATTTGAAAATAAGTACATTAATCAATACATTATTAGACTTTTAGGGACTATGGCGTTTTGTAGTTACAGAGCCTACTCCTGTGTTGGCCAGTAGAATAAAGTGTATTATATAATCTTGAGGTTGTGATTAAATTGAGGAAATATCCAATTGGATTTGGCATTATAAAAGGTTTTCCAATAAGAGGTGTTATTTTGATATTTAAAGAAAAATGGGAATTTTTTAGATAAATGATCGGATGTTTATTTTATTATAAAGATGAAGGTATGCCGTCAATAATGGAAAATAATTTCAGTGCGTTGTTGACGCGTGTATCGTTCCATCTTTATTAATGGCGTAGTTTCTACTTGTCAAATGTCAAAAAAAGACAGCTTCAAAAGTGACATATACCGAAATAGCGGGTTATTCAAAATAACACTTCTTATTGGAAAACCCTTTACTACTGGTGCAGCGTCTACTAGTGTTTATATCAAAAAAAAACTTTAATCAACAAACATCATTTCTGATCGGCATGACCAAAGCGCAGATTGAGATTTTGTTTATCATTTTGACTATATTTACAATGTTAAATTCCTTTGAAAATGGGTACGTATAAAATAGAATTTTTTAACATTTTAACAATTAAACCAATCTCAAATCATGCATCTATGAATATTATACAGGGTGTTTCACGACCGACGCCATGGGGTTTTCCGGAGAAGCGGCACATATGTGTTAACTTTTATTATAGTTGTATTATGTAAATGAATAAACACTACATTTTAAAAATATATATTTTTAAATATACAGGGTGATCCAAAACTAAGTAGCATAACAAAGTTGTGTTTTTTTAATAGGACACCCTGTACATAATTGCATTTTTAAATTTTATTCAAAAATTAAGCTTCACTTTTATAAGGGTTTCCTATACCTAAATACAGAGTGTAGAGGTTATGATCATTCTTCCTAAAATGTAAGGTTTAAAAAAGTATTGATATCTCATGATAAAAATAATTACAACAAATTTACTTTTACGTGTATTGATTGACTAATAAAAATCTCATTACAGGGTGTTTATAGTTTATAGTTCAATTAGTAGAACATTCTCGGTGTAATAATTGGCTTATTTCAAATAAAACACCCTGTGTTTTATAAGTTTATTGTATATGTTACTTTATTGTGTTTCTCAACTCTTATACGGGTTTCTGCTGCTCAAACCATCAAGTTTTTAACTTATCCAATTTTTTTTTTAAATTTGGGTTATCCTGTACTATTCCTTCAATTAAATGTCTTACCAACTTCATTTTGCTATTGTAAGTAATGTAATAATAAATGTTTATGATGTAGTGATTGGCACCATTTTAACGTCAATTAAAACGTTTATAATAAAAAAGTTTCAACATCCTGACGACTAAAACGTAATATTACAATAATTTAACAAAATCTGTAATAAATATTCTACGTGATGACCATCTTGTTGAATACACATTGTTATCTTTTTGTCCAATTGACGATTTACATTTTGTGACATATTAGGAGACACTGCCTTAATATCAATTTTAATCCTTCTTTTCCTTTTTGTGAATAAGTCATGGTTCCGATAAAAATATTTCAACAGACTCAGTAGAAAGATATTGTTGCCAATTCTGGAACAATTGCAATATTTCGACAATAACATCATCTAAAGCGTACTATAATTTGTTTTAGATTATGATACGGAACAACTACAGATTAGTATTCGCCAGAAACTTATCAAATCGTGTGCGAATGTTTTGAAAGAAAAGACTGGGTTCTGATAGAGGCGACGTTTTGCACCCTAAAGTGGGTGTTTTGTACTAATTGAACTATAAATTATAAACATATAAAGGAACAGTCTTTTATTCAAACCTATGAGTAAATTCGTTGTAATTATTTTTGTTATGTTCATTTTTTCTAAAACCTTACACTTTTAGAAGAATGACCATAACTTACTCTGTATTTAGGTATAAGGAACCCTTATAAAAATGAAGTTTAATTTTTTGATAGATTATTTTATTTAAAAAAACACACAACTATGGTATGCTTCATAGTTTTGGAGCACTCTGTATATTTAAAACTATTTGTAGAATGTAGTCCTTTTTGACATAATACAACTAGAAGTTAACAAATATATGCCGTTTTTCCATTAAACTCCATGGCGTGGGTCGTGAATCACCCTGTATACAAACGTTTTCTTAAATTTAAAAAAAAATTAAAAAAATATTTTTTTTATTAAAAAAAATTAAAAAATAATATTAAAAAAAAAAAATTTTTAACTTATTTTAAATAAAAATATTTTTTATTATTTATTTTATTACTAAAATTATTGTATTTTTTTATAAATATAAAATTTATTGAATGTACACTCATGAAATTTAAAACTTGGACACCACAATTTCTGTAAACAAAAGTTTGCACATTGTGAAGCGGGCTTAAGGGTATCATTTACAATTCTAACAGCAGGTAGTCTCAGCAGGGGTTATCTTATAGAAGGACTGTAGAATGAATCATTACACTAAGCACGTTTTAGAAAATAGGTAATTTACGTTGCTTACTTAATTTTTTCTTTAAAGAATATATTTGAAGGTATCGCTAATTAAACACCATAGCTCGATTAATTATCGAATCAAAATTTTGTTTAGGAAATGTTTACAAAATAAAATTAGAAATAATTTTGATTTAAAAAACGTCTACAAGCAATAACTTTTAAATTAAATCAAAAACTAAACATGGTTATTTGGGTTGACTGATTATTACTTATTTTTAAATAAATCTAACCTACTAATTATTGTAAGTTATTAAAAAAAATCATTAAACTCTCTATTCATAATATTTAGTCCTTACAAAATGTATATTTTATGACGTTTCATTTTTTCTGTAGTTAATATAAAAGTGAAAATAAAAACTAAGGCAATTCTTATTGTCAACGTATATATTTAGTTTTTGACAAGAATTTATTACATAATTATAATTAAGATACCAAGTTATAGTTTAAAATTAAATGAAAACTTTTTTTTAAATAAAGGTATTACTATATAAATAAATATAAGAAATCAATAATGGGTGTGACCTCCATTATTATTGATACATTCTTGGAGGCGTCTGCTCATTGACGCTATCAAGGTATCAATATAATTAATATTAATCGTTTCCCATGCGGTATCAATGGCTGCAATTAGTGCATTACGGTTTACTGGTATAAAATTTGGCCCTTGTTGTCTTCGGATAACAGCAAGTATTCGAGCCCAAACATTTTCGATAATGTTAAAATCTGGGCTTTTGCTGGCCAGGGTAACAGCTCCAAGTTATTTTCTCGTATCCAATTGCGCACAACCCGCGAAGTATGAATAGGGGCGTTGTCCTTTAACAACAAAAATACATTATGAAAATGTTAATTCAACAGATCCCGAACTATTTTTTGGAGAAAGTATAGTGAAATAAGAATACTTACTTGTTGGAAAATATAATCTTCGTCTGGATAAAACACTTCGACTGAAGGTTTCATAATAGTTTCCAAAATATCTAAATACGCAGCAGAATCAAGACGTCCATCGATAGCCCAACAAACTCCTGGACCCCGCGCGCTAACCCAACCCCACACATTCACAGAAAAATAACCACTTCGTTTTTAGGACATATGTGATTATTTTCGTAACGAGTTCCTTCCATTCTAAAAACTTTTAGTGGTCCATCGTTGCGGCTATTGAACGTTTTTCGTCGCTAAAAATCACTCGATTCCAAAATTCCAAAGGTTCGTTCACATATCGCCTTGCAAATTCCAGACGACGTCTCATATTTTCGTCACTGAGAACTTCTTTCGCAGCAGCATTATACTTCTTTATTCCCATCTCCTTTAATCTTTTTGTGCAGTTATACGGCATCCGGGAAAATGTGTATCTGCTATAGCCCTGGAGTATGTAGCAAATGGTTGTTCTGTTACGTAATGAAACAACTCGAGATCTTGAGCACGTGTAGATACTTTAGGTCTACCACTTCCGATGGCTCTTTCCAAAGTGTGTTCAAGATTCCATTTTACTCGGTAATGCCCTACGGTGCTTTTGGTATATCTAACATACGTGAAATTTCACGCACGCTACGGCCCGCCGCTAATTCCGAAACAATCCGCGCTTTCAAATCAGCACCGAGATGAGGTGGCATTTTCACAACACTTGAAATTTTAAACTAAAATGGAATTTACATTTCTTACTTTATTTATTGGTTCACACTACCCCTTCTCAAACAGTAGGTAATTGTTTATTTATTACATACTTCTAATGACCAATGTAACAACCCTTAGAGCAATATGACTCAAAGGAAGTAAATTAAACAAGCAAGGATATTCTATTGTTATTGAAACTTATTCATAAAGTAAAAGCCATTTCCTTATAATGCTAATGGACAGGATTTTCTTTTAAGTATTAAGATTACAATAGAGGACTTATAAACTTTCGAAAATATCTAATTATAAATATTTACACTGCAATTGCGCTTTTTCCTTAATAATTTCTTAGCAATAACATACACGTTCTTGGTTTTAAGTTGTCATAAATTTGATATGATATAAATTTGTGTTTCTAATATTACATCACAAACTAATCTTTATTCGCCAAAAATTGTTGCTTAAGTTGTAAAGCTTCGTACACACCTGAACAACAAACCGAGCAACAAACATAACAACGAACCGAAAGTCAAACAGAACGACAAACGATCTTTTATGATTTCCACAATCGAACAACAAACGGAACGTTTGTGCTGTTCCATAATTATTTTCAGTAGTTTTCAGTTCATATATATTTATTATTGAGAAGAAAATTGCGGAAAACAAGAAGATAGTGCCAACCAAATTTTTACGCACAAAGAAGAGTAAAAATTATAATTTACTTCGCTTTTTTATTTTGGAAATTTCCCGCCCAAATGATGCTAATAGGGACATCATTTTTCTTGCATTCTTAAACACTGATTAATTTAAAACATTTTTCTTCTGTCAACTCCATAATATTACCTAAAACACAACAAACCCACAAAGGGAGGACAAAAATAAATAATTTAATTCTCCCGCATAAGTTTGTTCGCCGTTTTGTTTAGATTCGTCCAAACCTGCAAACGCATTCGCGCGCATTTTCTTTGATGTCGGAGAAAAAACCGACAAGTTGCGGGAACGCCGCAAACCGTTCGTGGAACAATCAGGACTTGCGAATCTGTTCTAAAATTCGTACGTAGCACCGTCCAAATTAATGTTCCGATTGCCGTTCGGTTCGTTGTTCTGTTTGTTCCTCGGTTTGTTGTTCAGGTGTGTACGAAGCTTTACAATAAGCATATTAATATGAACTATATCTTATGAAAGGAGAGTTATGTAACTATAATTAACGACTTAACGTTACGTTAGTAGATTCCATTTACTATTTACACATATTTTCTTGGAACATTCGATAATTAACTATCGGGATATGATGACCCTATACTTCGCAGGTTGTGCGCAACTGGATACAAGCAAATAACTTGGAGCTGTTACCCTGGCCAGCAAAAGCCCAGATTTTAACATTATCGAAAATGTTTGGGCTCGAATACTTGCTGTTATCCGAAGACAACAAGGGCCAAATTTTATACCAGTAAACCGTAATGCACTAATTGCAGCCATTGATACCGCATGGGAAACGATTAATATTAATTATATTGATACCTTGATAGCGTCAATGAGCAGACGCCTCAAGAATGTATCAATAATAATGGAGGTCACACCCATTATTGATTTCTTATATTTATTTATATAGTAATACCTTTATTTAAAAAAAACGTTTTCATTTAATTTTAAACTATAACTTGGTATCTTAATTATAATTATGTAATAAATTCTTGTCAAAAACTAAATATATACGTTGACAATAAGAATTGCCTTAGTTTTTATTTTCACTTTTTATATTAACTACAGAAAAAAATGAAACGTCATAAAATATACATTTTGTAAGGACTAAATATTATGAATAGAGAGTTTAATGATTTTTTTAATAACTTACAATAATTAGTAGGTTAGATTTATTTAAAAATAAGTAATAATCAGTCAACCCAAATAACCATGTTTAGTTTTTGATTTAATTTAAAAGTTATTGCTTGTAGACGTTTTTAAATCAAAATTATTTCTAATTTTATTTTGTAAACATTTCCTAAACAAAATTTTGATTCGATAATTAATCGAGCTATGGTGTTTAATTAGCGATACCTTCAAATATATTCTTTAAAGAAAAAATTAAGTAAGCAACGTAAATTACCTATTTTCTAAAACGTGCTTAGTGTAATGATTCATTCTACAGTCCTTCTATAAGATAACCCCTGCTGAGACTACCTGCTGTTAGAATTGTAAATGATACCCGTAAGCCCGCTTCACAATGTGTAAACTTTTGTTTACAGAAATTGTGGTGTCCAAGTTTTAAATTTCATGAGTGTACATACACGATATAGTTTTATTTGTTGCCCCTTCTTTAAAAATACTCACATATCCCACTGATTGAATTTACAGTTTAAAAAGTTATTGTTCATTATATTGTTTAAACCGACACTTTTTAGTTGCTTACTCAAACGTAATTTTTTAAGAAAACAGGGCGTGCAAAGAAAATCATATTTTATGGTTATCATTATTTTCAACCTAAACCCCGTATAGTTTTAACTAATGTTCAATAAGGAGAAAATTTTTATAAATGTTACATAATATTTTTTTTCTAATGAAACGTATATAGCTAATTCATTACCAACGATTGTTCATAAGATTTATGTATAATCACAGTCTGAATTAAATAAATAATATTAACTTAATTAACAAAGTAGTTTTATGAAGTATGGCATTTTTCGTTTGTGCACGACTGCACAGCTGACCAACATTGATTTTAAATTGTGAAATATTGGTACTGTATTTACTGTCCAATACTATGATGTGAACAATGTACAATATTAAAAAGGTAATTAAACATTACTTTGGGAAATTATTGGAAAAAATATTGGACTTACTACGATTTACTATTCACTAAAGAAAGAAAACCATTCTTTCCCACCTTCAACATAAAGATGATCTTCAGTGTCTGATGAAAGCAATATTTCACGATCATTCAAAAAATCTCCTAAAATTTCAGAATGTAAAATATTTTGACAATAAACCAAAGTTAAATACATATTTCCATTTTATCTAATGATTTTATCAACGCTTCTTAATTACTATTTCAATGTAAACCGTTTTAATATTACCCCGCAACGACATAGCAACAGAGGGTACAAGTGCTAGGGCTTTTCATTAAGATTTTAAATTTATATGTTTTCTCTAACACTAGAGTCTGATCTAATGTTGATGTTATGTGTACCAAATTTTATAACGTTTCAATGAATATTTTCTTAACATATGTTCCACTAACTGTACCCAAACGAAACACTTATCCAATCTGGTTTTCAGCAGATCTTATAAAACTATTAAGAAAGAAGCGATTAGCTCATACTAACTTTAAGAAAACTGGTAATTTCAATTTATAAGAAATCAATGCCATAGAGCTTTGAATGAGTGCTATCAATTGTTCATTTCAAATGCCGAACGGGATATAAAAATAAATCCCAATAGTTTTGGGGATTTATCAAAAAAAAACGCAACTCAACCGGTATTCGTCAGAGTAGTATGACCTTCGATAGTAATGATATATTAAGTCCCGCCAATATCACTGAAGCTTTTGCGAACTATTTTGGTCTTTTTTGCTCCTCGTCATTGTCCCAAGCAGTTGTGAATTCTTCCTCATATTCGATCAGAAATGCTTTTGTTACCAACGATAAGCAATGGGAATATACGTGGGGTAACAACTTCTCATTAGAATGTATTTCACAGGATTTGGTTTTTAAAGCATTAAAAAAAAATTCATCAAGTTACACAATGAGACCTGATACTATACCATCATTTATACTTAAAGACTGTGCATGTATATTTTATAAACCGTTAACTACTATCTTTAACTGATCTTTAATATTGAAACGGTTTCCTAACTGCTGGAAATTATCCAAAATATCGTCCAATATCATTGATTAACAACTTTGCCAAAGTATTTGAAATTGTGCCACATGACTTGATATATTTTAAAGTGAAAAATGAAATCACACTGGCCTATTTATTATTACCCAGGACATTGCTGATGCACTAGACGACGGATCTCAACAAGATGTTATTTATTTAGATTTTTTAAAGCATTTGACAGTTTTAGTCATGACGTTATATTAACCAAGCTGCCAACTTTTGGATTTTCCAAACAGCTCTGTACATTCATCGGTGATTACCTGTCTGAGCAAAAATTTTATGTCGAATGCTACGGTCATACATCTAAAATTAATGCAACTAATAGAGGTGTTTCTCAAGGATCCGTCTTAGGCCCTCTTCTTTTTAACATTGCCATAAATGACGTCATCAATTACTTAAAATGTCCTACTTTACTTTATGCTGATGGTCTTAAATTATACCGTCGTGTTAACTTTGTTAATGATTGTGAGCAGTTACAATATGACCTAATATCCTTATTGAAGTGGTGCAATGTCAATCAATTAAATTTAAATCTGAACAAATGTGTGACGATGTCCTTTTCTCTGAAACACAACATTATTCAACATCTATATAAGTATCAGAATCACGTTCTCGAAAAGCCAAAGACTGTTAAAGATCTAACCCACAATTATTATTAGTTTTTCATATAACGCGACTAACATCAGATTGCAATAAAACCATGGTTTACGTCATAACAAATTGCCGTGAGCTAACTGACAGTGATTCTATGAAACTTTTATATTATGCATTCATCAGATCAAAACTTGAATATGCTGCTATTATTTGGCATCCATTCTATAAAAAACATACTGACGCTTTGGAGAAAATACAAAGAAAATTCGCAAAATATAATATGTTATCGTAATCCGATCGGATGCGACCAAAATATTATCTCCAGAAGACATCTCTTTGTTTATTAGAAGATAGTACTAAGCTGTGATTAATGAAATTCTTTCAAACAATTATGTGTAACAATATAGATTGTCCAGATATTTAAAAAAAACTGAATTTTAATTGTAGTACCTATTCCGAAAACCAGGGCTAAGAGACTATTGTACTTAAATACTGCAAGGACAAATGTGATGCGTTTAACACCACTGGACAAATTGTGTAGTATAGTAAATAACTTGCCAAACAATATAGATGTGTTTAATCGACAATGTTCTTTGTACAACTTTAATTATTCAAATATTAACTTTACCTCTATATAGATTAAATTAGGATTTAAACTCAAGTATTTTGTTAATTTTGTATGTCTTAATGGAATTCCCCAAATAATTTCTGGTTACCGAAACTTGTGGCCAAGTGGTATAATTCCTCTACCACGAACATTTGCCATGCCGGAGACACGGATTCAATCTCAGCAGGGGTCGGCTGGTCTGCCGTTAGTTTTTTAGAGTTTTTCTCGATGCAGTTATAGGTATGCAATTATAAGCAGGTGCTATGTTCCTCATCCACTCCTTAATTTCTGGTCTTCTAGGTGTATGTACACATGTACATATTACGTAGGTGCAGGCGTATATACACAACCGTTTCTGGGTGAAGTAGCTACCAAATGCTAGAGAAGCCCCTTTGAGAAGAGGAAAAGCAAACGTGTCTGTTTTGTCTCTTTTCGTGAATAATGAAACACGTATGTGTGTTTATAGCTAGTTAAAGAAAAAATCCAAAATGGTTAAAAAAATTAAAAACAAATACGCGATTAGTTTTTTATTTCTCCCACACATTCATTTTGACACTGAGTATGTATACAGGGAGCATGAATGTAACCGTTGCTAAGGACACTACTAATAACGGTGCCGTTAAACCGCGTGCATAGGGGTCAAATTCGGTATTTAGTTAGGACACCTTTAGTTGTTGAGAAGCAGCCTTTGCATAAACAACCGTGTTTTTAAACATTGTGTATACGGTGCTGAAAGCTAACTTTTCTATTTGTATTTTTTGAGGAAATGCACGCTCTTTTAGGTGAGCGGCCCGTTCAAAATTTGGAATTGCAAAAACAGATTAGAATTGATTCAATTTCTATCCAACACAGCAAAGAAACGAATGAGAGTGTGAACTGTAAAACCCTAGGCGTCATTGAAGAAAATGCTGATGAGAACAATTCCAACACAAATGTAGAAAATGATAATATTTCAATCAGACAGCAACACGTCGATAGCACCATCTATACCAAAGGCTCCATCTACATCGAATTTCCAGGAAAAATGTACAGACCAAGGAGAAGATCGTTCCAAGAAACTATTGATGCTTTTGCAGAAACAACAAAAAAAACTTACTGGACGTTAACATTAACATATCAAGCAAGAAAAATTTATTCGTGTATGAAAAAACAGCACTATTGAAAAAAGAGCTGTTTGCCGATATGATAACAAAACAAACAATAACATTGCAGGAAACGACTGCAACTTTAGTCACTGCAATGCAGAGTTTGTACCCAATACCTCTCTTTTATAGATCTCCAGAACTGACAATGTTATAAGTTAAATTTGCCGCTGAGAAAGAATTATCTCACACCGTAAAATTTACGGTGTCCAGAACATACGTCGCGCGCATCGCCCCACTTAAAATTACTCCCATGCAACTGCTGCCCACTCTTCCGATTAAGATAAAGCCTCTATATAAGCGCGAGCGCAATGCCATAAATCACTTTTTATTAGGCTTCTAACCTGACTTCTAATCCGTCTTATTATCCCTAATCCCGACTTGACTACTCCACTCCTGGAGAACCCCGTCCGCATTAGTGCTGAATCCCGAATATAAAACCGCCTAAAGTTATCTGCCACTAACTCAAAAACCGCTGTAAATGCTTGTTTAGCAAGAAATTCCGTTGCGTAAAACACGTAAAAATTCCACCGCCAACCGTAATAGCCCGGTGCTACATTCCGACTTGCCGTGTTTAAACTGCAGCTGTTCCTACCACAACTCGCAAGTATCCTGCGTATTCAACTTGAATTGTAAATAAATCCCTTGTATATATAATAACCCCTAACTTTGTAAATATTTGTAAATAGACATCTTAAAAGCATACTCTGGGCATTCTTTCTTCGCTTGAAGCTACCCGCGAGCATATAAATTTTGTTACGTCACGTTTTGCGTTCCAACTACAAACGAACCCAGTAGTGAGGAATCTAAAAGGTACGCGTTACACCCCATATCCAAACCCGGAAACTGGAATGCAACAATTAGTACCCCAGACTCTGTTCCAATCGCCACCTGTAGAACCTACAGTAGTTTCGTCTGATAAAAACAATACAAATATCCAACAGTAAATCATTAGTTTTGTTCTTTTCATTTTTATTAAAATAATTTTGTAACTTTGTAATATACCGTTTATGTTTATCCATTTTTTGTAGAACTTTAAACAACAAAACTTCTTAATCTGCGTTAAATGATCTCCGAAGTAGAAACGTTGCACCTATATAATTTTTAACGCATCTCTAAATGCGCTTGCATCATAACTATCTAGTTCCCTTCGAACTTCTAGATGGGGCTGTAGAAATTCCCTTTGTGCTACTTGTACCGCATCCTCCCAGGCTTTGAGAAATGGTTCTTTTATACTTTCCACAATGTTGTGCAAAATGCAGCATGCAGCAACTATACGAAGTACAAAACTATAATAAACATCTAATCGTTTCAAAAGACAACGCCAACGAGCTTTCAACCTCCCAAAAACAATTTCTACACAGATTCTACGAGAATTCAAATATACGTTAAAAGATTCTTATTCTACTGTTAATTTTCTATATCCTTTTAAAAGCGATGGTAAAAGAGGATAAACAGGGTCTCCCATGATCATATATGAAATATCTTGGCCTTGAAATGATTTTAGTGTCTGCAACATTCATATTTTACTTCTACTACGTCAAGATGTAACAGATACCTCTAGGGGTTTATCTTTTTATGGTCTTTATACAACCTAGAGTTTTTGAAGACCGTAGCATCATGAGAACATCCTGGTGACTGGCAATTGATATTACGAAATCTAAAACAAATTCATATAAGTACTTTATTGTATTTTTTAATTTTTATATTGTCTCTACCTGAAGCTGTGATCAACTACAGCTTGCAAGACCATAGATGGCTAACCTTTTTCGTTAACATAATCACGAAAGCCATCTGAAGGAGAAAGTATGGGTACATGTGTACCATCTATCGCACCAATTAGTTGGGGTATGTGTTCCTTTTTCAAATTTGTATGCCAAACTTTGGGATTCGCTTTCATTGGGCATATTCAAACAGGTGGACATCAAATTTTTTATTATAGCATTGACAACTCTGTGCACACATTTTCCAACTGTTGTTTTGGGAACAACAAATCCGATAGCAACTATACGATATTCTGCACAACTGGCTAAGTAACATAGTACAATAGCTACTTGTTTTTCTGCAGGAAGTGACTCATGTCAGTGTCTTGAGTCATTTAGAGCTGAAGCCAGTATATCCCCTACTTTGTTACATAACCAGGAAAAAGTTTCTTTTCTCATTCAAATTGTCTAGAAAATGGTTGCTACTTGTTTTCCTACAGGAAGTGACTCATGTCAGTGTCTTACGTCATTTGGAGCTGAAGCCAGTATATCCCCTACTTCGTTATATAACCTGGAAAAGTTTCTTTTCTCATTCAAACTGTCTAGAAAATGGTTGCACATAATGCTGTTCGACCAGTCGCTACTTTTAGGTTTCATCCAAACAGACTTTTCCTTGTTAATTCTTAGAACTGGACCCACATCCAAAAGTTGATTTTCTTCTGTAGTTTCTGTCATGAATCTTAAGAGATAGTTTTGAAGACAGTATCGGCTAATCCTACATACATTATTATTTATAACAACACTTGCTGTTTTTTGCACTTACTTATCTGTTATTTACCTGACAATTGTATAATAGCGAACTTCAGTCCATAGTTAACATAGTACATTACGTTGACAATTTCGGCCATTATAGACTATGTATACACGTTACAAAACGTACGTTCTTTAACGCCGGTTTTAATAACTGTGCCTTTATGTTGGTATGTGTATTCGTATGCATACTCATTAACCTAGACAGAAATGTATTACACTGATAATTTCAAATTAATTGATAATTTATATTTTACCCATAAATTCGAACTGTGTGTAACTACTTTAAAGGATTAAACACAAGATAGACAAAATCTACCGATTTTTGACTAATTTTTCCTGGTGTTGTTATTTCTTTCCTTGGTCTCCTATGGAAGGAATTAATCACTCAATCAATTTAAAATTTACCACGACGTTGAGATAAAAAAAAGTCTGTAGAATTGGTCCATTTCGATTATCCCCGGTAATTAACAAGGCAATTTGTTGGTGATTATGACGGTATATTCTTAGCTGAAGGTGACTGAAGTGTGAAGTGCAAATATTACTAAAGTGAACTATAGTGTGAGAGTGTGGCGAGAAAGAAGCATGTTTTGTATTGTCAAAGTAAGTAGTATTTTTGCCCTTAAATTAAGTACTTATTATGTGTTCTTATAACAGAGTTTATACTGATCTTTTGGGGCACCATACATAACACTTACATCACAATACAATATTTGTATAATGTACCATACGAATAAATAGATAACAGAGTATGAATAATTATCTCAAGTTGTAGAGAATATCTACTTTTTGATTTAAAGCATGTACTGTATACCTACTGTTTACTTTTTGTAAAAAAAACCTTCAGTTTACTATATAGGAACTGCATGCACAAGCAATTTCCGCGTCCGTATTTTGCGGAAGTATAAACAAACAAAGAATGCTACGTTCGCAAGGAATTATTGTAACCTTGCAAGCTAAGCATCCCAACACGCCAGACGGTATATAATGAGGCGAACGAGTCAACAGAAGACAGACCCAGAGTACGATACGGCGTAGTAACCAAAGTGACTAGTGCGATCCCAGCAGTTCCGCGTTCCTATATGGCGCTTACTCGCATTCCGCTCTCGCAGCAAACGCATTAACATTAAACAACTAACAGCGCGGTTATTGTAAGTTAAAATAAACTCGTATTCGCAAACTCAACGTAGTTTTTCTCTGATGCAAACCGGCGCCTAGAACTAACCCCTAGCCGCCACAGTGGTGACCCCGACGTGATGTATTTGATCAGAGAAAGGTCACCGTTCGAAGACTTCACCGCAGAATTCAGAAACAACGGTGCAACGTCTTATCCAGTGACGACCATCATCATATTTTTCGTGATCGTCCTGTTCGCCGCCAAACACTGGTAAGACTCCGACGCACATACGAGTAATGGGAGGTTCTGAATCTAAGGAAGAGATCATCGTGCAGAACGCAAACGGCAGCGCATCTGCCACCCTAAACACCGCCGAAACTCTCCACACAATCACCGTCGTATTATTGGTATTAATCATCATCCGGTTCGCCGCAAAGGACCTCTGCGCATTTCACAAGAGGAAGGTAAACCGCGCGGCCACCAAGCTCCAGGCACAAGCGACAGTGTAATCTTCGAGACGACATCAGATCACACTGGCTGCCGCGAACAAACGAAAATGGCCCCCACAATCGCAACCGCTTCCGCGAACCTCACGACGCCTACAACGACCCCCGCAATCGAACGCGTAGGCGTACGCATCCCTCCATTTTGGCCGGAAGACCCTCTCATGTGGTTCCTGCAAATCGAAGGCCAATTCGCTTTAGCTGGGATCATCGCGGACGAAACAAAATATAACTACGTGATCGCCAATATAGATACCAAGCATGCCACGGAGGTACGCGACATCCTTCAATCACCGCCGACCGAGGGCAAATACGACACCCTCAAAAGGAACTAGTCAATCGCCTCAGCGCATCGAAATCGCAAAAGATAAAGCGATTGCTTGAAGGCGAGGAACTCGGCGACCGCAAGCCATCGCAGTTCCTACGACACCTGAAAAACCTCGGTGGGAGCACCATCCCTGACGACTTCCTACGAACCCTATGGCTCAACCGTTTACCGGCAACGATGCAGGCGATTCTGGCAACGCAGACCCACGACGACCTCGATAAAATAGCCGTGCTCGCCGACGCCGTAAACGAGACGCTCGCATTCAAAAACGTATATACGTGCGACGCACGAACCCCCGCATGGACGCCGAACCCCGACGCAACAGGCAACCCGCGTTCCGACAATCACGACCACCATCTCGAAGCCGTTCCAATTCGAGAGATCGACATCGAAATTACGACCCCAATAACACTGCCACATGTTGGTACCACCAAGTTTTCAAAGGCCGAGCGAGAAAATGCCGCGAACCGTGTGATTTCCCTTCGGGAAACGGACAAGGCAGTCGATAAACGCGGCCAACGACAGCCTCAACATAACCCCGCGCCGCCTCTTCTTGCACGAGCGGGCCACACGACAAAGATTCCTAGTGGACACCGGCGCGGACGTCTCAGTTTTTCCCCGCAAGTTAGTTAACGGACCACGACACAAAACATCATACGAGCTGACAGCAGCGAACGGATCCAACATCGCGACATATGGTTTCATAACCCTCAGCCTCAATTTAGGCTTACGACGATCTTTCACCTGGCGTTTTATAATAGCAGACGTAACGAACCCCATAATCGGAGCCGACTTTCTGCACCACTACGCCTTGCTGGTGGACATCCACAACAATAGGATCACCGACCCGTTAACAAACATATCACGAGCCACTGGAGTGACCTCAGACCACGAACGGCCTACGATACGCGAAATCTCAGGGACGACACCGTTCCACGAAATTCTCAAAGAATTTCCCGAGATCACGAGACCTTCGGGCGCACCGCACGTGCCAAAACACGAAACGAAGCATTACATTCGAACCACTCCAGGGCCACCAATAACTTGCAAACCACGCCGCCTTGCACCCGACAAATTGAGGATTGCAAAACATGAATTCCAGTCCATGGTCGACATGGGCATCGCTCGCCCGTCAGACAGCAGTTGGGCATCACCGCTGCACATGGCACCGAAAAACGGCCATGACTGGAGGCCTTGCGGAGACTACAGGCCCCTCAACGCCCGAACAATCCCTGATCGCTACCCCGTGCCACACATAGAAGACTTCGCGCAAGGACTCCGAGGAAAAACCATATTTTCGACAATAGATTTGGTACGAGCATATCACCAAATCCCAGTTGCAAATGAAGACATTCCGAAAACCGCAATTACGACACCTTTCGGACTGTACGAATTCCCCTTCATGTCTTTCGGACTACGAAACGCCGGCCAGACTTTTCAGCGTTTTATCGACGAGGTAACCCGAGGTTTGGACTACTGTTACACCTACCTCGACGACATACTCGTAGCCTCCACATCCGAAGACGAGCACAAAATCCATTTACGAACACTGTTCACGCGCTTACAGAGGTATGGGATACTCATTAACCCAACGAAATGCCACTTAGGCGTCACGAACGCACGTTTCCTCGGATACCAAGTCTCGAGCAAGGGCACGACACCACTGGCGGACAAAGTGGACGCAATCAGGAATTTCCCCACGCCGACAACGGCCAAACAATTGAGACAATTTTTGGGCATGATAAATTTCTACAGGAGATTTATACCAGGAATTGCCGAACTGCAGGCACCGCTAAATGACCTGCTCAAACGCAACATTAAAGGCGCAAAACCAATCGAATGGCAGACCAAAGCAAACGAAGCTTTCGATGCCTGCAAAGAAAAACTGGCACAGGCCACGATGCTCGCACACCCCGAACCCGGAGCAACCCTTGCCATAGTCACTGACGCCTCAAATAACGCAATCGGAGCCGCTCTCCAACAACGCATCGACGACGACTGGGAACCACTCGCATTCTTCTCCAGGAAACTTTCAAGCGCAGAGAGAAAGTACGGGACCTACGACAGAGAATTACTAGCGATCTACCAAGCCATAAAACACTTCAGACACATGGTTGAAGGTAGAGAATTTTCTGTTCGTACGGACCACAAACCCCTGGTATACGCATTCCGCCAAAAAGCCGGACAAATGTTCCCCCGCCAATTTCGTCACCTAGATTTTATATCCCAATTTACAACAGACATCCGTCACATCTCGGGCACGGAGAACGTCGTTGCGGACGCGCTATCCCGCATCGAAGCAATCGCCACAGCCCCGATCGACTTCGAAAGTCTCGCAAAAGCACAGGCCACGGACAATGATCTGCAAACGCACCTGCGTCTAGGGAATTCACTCCAACTAAAAAAAGTGATTCTCCCCAACACGGACACAGCCGTATACTGCGATCTGTCCACCGCCAACGCCAGACCTTTCGTCCCTACAACCCACCGCCAGCACATTTTCAACACAATGCACAATCTGGCGCACCCGGGAACGAAAGCCACAACAAAGCTCGTCAAACAGCGTTACGTTTGGCCATCCATTGACGCCGATTGCCGACAATGGACACGCGCATGCATACAATGCCAACGATCAAAAGTCACGCGACACGTAAAAACACCTTTCGGAACGATAGCGAACCCATCCACACGTTTCGAGCACATTCATATCGACATAGTGGGACCGCTCCCCATATCGCAAGGCAAACGTTACTGCCTCACCTGTGTCGATAGATTTTCACGCTGGCCCGAAGCATACCCAATCGAAAATATCGAAGCCGAAACAATCACGCGCACGTTTTACAACGAATGGATCACACGCTTCGGTGTCCCGCTGCGAATAACCACAGACCAAGGGCGACAATTCGAATCACAACTGTTCAAACAGTTCAACAAACTCCTCGGCACCACACATTTGCGAACAACGGCCTACCACCCGCAATCGAATGGGATGGTGGAGCGTTTCCACCGCCACCTCAAAGCCGCCATCCGTTGCCACGAAACGAAACAGTGGACCGACGTACTACCCACGATTTTACTAGGACTACGAGCAGCATGGAGGGAAGACCTGAACTCATCTGCAGCCGAACTGGTATACGGCGAACCCCTGAGACTCCCTGGCGAATTCCTAGTACCAAAACAAACGCCCACAACGGACCCGATAAATTACATAACGAACCTCAAACGCTACTTCGCAGAATTAAGCCCCACAGCTGGAACAAACCACGCCAAACCAAACACATTCATTTTTAAAGACCTACAAACGGCCCAACAGGTATTCGTTCGACGCGACGCAGTAAAGACGCCACTCGAACAACCGTACGAGGGACCATTCCCGGTTTTAAAACGAGGAGATAAAACCTTAACGTTAAAAATAAGGGATCGCGAAACGACCGTCTCCATCGACCGCACGAAACCAGCCTACGTAGAAGGGAACCACACGCAGACGACGCAAACTTCAAGGACAACCTCGCCCACCACGGATCATCAAGGAGACACCGCCTCCAAACGAACACCACACACCATAACAAAGTCCGGAAGACACGTTCATTTTCCCAAGCGCCTGCATTAAGCGCGCACGCAAAATAATAAAGCGGCAAGGTAAAGCATACGCAAAATTAAACATTTTTGCCCACCAGCTCCGTTTTATCGTGGGATTTACCCACTAAGGGGGACCCATATAGGAACTGCATGCACAAGCAATTTCCGCGTCCGTATTTTGCGGAAGTATAAACAAACAAAGAATGCTACGTTCGCAAGGAATTATTGTAACCTTGCAAGCTAAGCATCCCAACACGCCAGACGGTATATAATGAGGCGAACGAGTCAACAGAAGACAGACCCAGAGTACGATACGGCGTAGTAACCAAAGTGACTAGTGCGATCCCAGCAGTTCCGCGTTCCTATATGGCGCTTACTCGCATTCCGCTCTCGCAGCAAACGCATTAACATTAAACAACTAACAGCGCGGTTATTGTAAGTTAAAATAAACTCGTATTCGTAAACTCAACGTAGTTTTTCTCTGATGCAAACCGGCGCCTAGAACTAACCCCTAGCCGCCACAACTATGTTACTAGAATCACGTGTAAATATTTAAAACTGACATTTATTTATCTAACCTGAAAATCTGTCAAAACGACGTCTACACATCAAATGAAAATGTAAACTTGATAATTATTGTTCATAATTGAGAATAAAAAAATGTTTGGTAATCATGAACACAGCTATATTTTTTTTAATTGTCAAAGTGGCAGTAAAAATTTTGATAAAACTTATGGACACTACATACTGGTGGTAGAAAAAGTATAGTGTATTACTTGAGGATAAAATCATGTTTCATTGCTCGTGATTATCAACGCTCGGGCTACCACCCTCGCGCAGCTAACACTCGCATGAAAACTGTGATTTTCTCCTCGTGTAATACAATATACTATTTATACATGATGTGTTTCTATTATTAAACAATACAGTAGAGAACAATGTAGCAATTCAATTGTGACAGAAAAGAATTTGAACAAATATTGATTGTATTTACAGAAGCCATCTGCCGATTTTATGTGTCACATATGATAGAACAAAGATTACTACGACGTTTGATGGTAAAACTGGCCGGTGTTATCTAGTTACCCAAAGTAGTTCTAACTCACTAGAACTGTCGTGGTAAACATTTCTATCTGTAGGGGTTGGTGTATATTCAACCACGACATGTGGTGAACAATAACCACATTCTGGTAGTCTTTTACAATGATATTTTTCTCAGTCTATATTTGGTTACGTATAGGTAGAACACATTAGTAGTCATACAGATAATTGTCTCCTCTTTAAGATTATGGGACCGAATTTCGATTAGTATTGAGAATCTGTTTACAAAAAATGTTATTGTAATTAAAATTGTTTTTGTGTATGTGAAACTGAATTTTTATAAGTGGCTGAAATTTGTACTTCTCATTTTGATGCTTCCCAAGTTCTTAAGAACATTCGCAGTGCGAACGCGAAAAATAGGGCCACTGTCGACCCACCTTGCAAACCAACAGGTTTGACACTATATCGTTCTTCAGTTTTAATCGAATTGTGTGTGAAAATGGGCTGGATTACAGTATTCCTGATTAACGACACCACTGTGTTTTTGGTTTTACACTTGTGTACGAGAACTTCTAATTTTTCAAATCGGTCGATCAAATTGAAAATTTGATCTCGAATCTCGGCTATGCGATCATGTCAATCAAACCTATAATTTGTGACATTCATTTTCCGGATCTTTCCAAAAACCAAATCTAAGATTACTTACTTGAAAATGGGTTACACATTTGCCGAACAGATTGATATGCTGTTAGTGTTGGGCTTTTGCGGTGGCAATTGTCGGGAGAGCGTGAAGGTTTACGCAGATTTCCAAATCGGAATGACATGATCACATAACCTACTAGCAGTCTACTTCAATTTCTAAGTGTATGGATGCGCCTTCCAGGGATATGATTTTAATTTTTTTCTGATCAAATTAATAACATTAGCATAATTTAACAAGAGAAAAAAAGTTTTTAAATTGTTTGTTTTATTTGTCAGAATTATTTTGGTTTCGTATCGTTGACGGTTGTTAAAATATTATCATTTGTTTGACAGTGCCCGTATGAAAACAACTTTTTCTGGCATCAGAAATTTGTCCACATAACACAGAAAAACGTCTTTAAAAGACGAAAGCGGAACAAAATCCGTCAAACCGTTCTCGAGTTATTCCCAATATACAATCTTTTTTTTGGAAAATTTGACGCCCTTTGGTGTCCTTATGGTGCACTTTTGGTTATAGATAAATTGGTGTAAACGGTCTATTTTAAGCCAAAAAACCTCTGGTAAAGCCATGTACACACCTTTCAGAAACACCCTGTATATACTATCCATATCGGGTATCTTCAGTAACCTTCTCACAGTTATATCCGCAGATTTGAATTTTTTTATCTAATTTGATTTCTTTGGCTCATTTTTTATATCCACTTGGTTATTTTGAATTCTATTATAAACTAGGTAATTTAGATAATGTTTAATAAAATTATTGGTATTATCGGTTATAATTTATTATCGATATTTGTTGTTTTTGATGCTTTCTACTACATTTCAAATGAAATTAACAATGTTTTGGTTTACAAAATAGTTTTGTGTTAAATTAAACTCAAAAATGTAAATATTTTTTTTTTGGTATATGACTGAAGAGAATTAATCAGTAATTACATTATTATTGATGTGGGTTATAACAGAGTAGGTAACATTTTTTTGTTAAAAATTTATTCACACACGAACAATTAAAATTAATTTGTTTGCGAAATCAGTTTTCTATTATCTAAACTAAATCATTGGTCGTAAAAGCAATGTCGACATTATTTTTTTTTTTCAAATTAATTTAATTATTTTGTAAGTTATATAGCAGGTGAAACTGGAGACAAATGCAATATAAGGCTATATTAATTTTTCGGTTAATTAAAAGAAAATTGAAATTAAAAGTGTGTATGACACATTCTATCACTTTTTATTAAAACATCATAAATTATTATAAAGTTCGTGGTTTTTCATTATTGAAATAGGTATTAGTTGGCATTACAGGAATTTTTGTTAAATATTGAAAGTTTTTTGTTATGTTTATATCAATTATTACTGTGGAATAAGTGTTTCAACAGTTGCTATTGAAGAAAATTTTGATGTAGTGAATAATGTCGTTAATAAAACTTGCTGTTTTTTATTATGTGTAACAAAATTACGTACAAACATCTAATATTGACTCAAATTTAAATAAATGAAGTACTTAACTTTTTTCGCAATATTGAAGAGTTTACGGCCGGCATCTTACATACTACAGATTTCTACAAATTATTTCAATTTGAGAATCTTAATACAAGGTAATTGTTCATGAGATGGCAACACCGCTATCACTTGCTTTCGTAGACTTGCGTTTAAGCTACCCTCCACTAATAAACCTCCAATAAGGCAAAACACGAGTATGTAGGTGCCGTACGTAATTCTGCAATTATTACTGACGAATGTTTTATTTATGTGGCAAATACAGGAATTCGATACATTGCGTTACATTTTTTTTGTTTAGAGATAATTCAGGTCAGAAAAGAGTCAGAGGATTTTCAGTTTGGTCAACTAAATCCATTATTAAGTTATTAAAAATTATGTTCCTAATTTTTAAAATATAGAAATAGTGCGAAGAAACCCAAAAAGTCACTTTTCTGCAAATATATCAAAAATGAGACTATTTCCGGAAAATCTTTAAAAATAATATTTATGAAGTATTAAATTCTTTTTACATTTTTTTTATAACTTTATGGTAATAGTTTTAAGTTGTATTACTTCAACGTCAGTTGGGCTTTCGCGGAGTCTTCTTTTTTACCTGGCAACCAAACGGTCACGGGATGCGACCCTTCTCAAAGGATCTAAAAGAATCGGGAAAAAAGAAAGGTCGCACCCTGCGACCAAAGCATCAACAATTAAAAAAGAACAGAAATTGTTAAATTAAATAAATTTCTCCAAATGCACCTCGAGAAGACCAATTGGCGTTGGGGTACTTGAACATTAATATATTGTAGGAGTTCCAATAATAGTTTTTTAAAAAGACCTCAAAAATTACAAAATGTTCCAAAAAAGTATACTAACATATAATATTTAAATAATAAAATAGCAACATTTTTTTGTGCTTTAGGAAGAATTTTAATAAAATTTGGCATACATGTACTATGTATTCAGAAGCATTTTTAAAATAACGGAAGTTGTACGGAATATGACTCAGTTCAATGGGTTATAGAAATCTTAAGCCCAATTTTTTGTTAATCAATCAACATTTGCATAAGGCAATATTGAGTCAAATAGTTGCACAACCATCACGGTCACCCTGTAATGACAAAGTCATCACGCGAGAATGTACACCATATTAACTAGTTATGTTTGACTATAGAAAAAAAATTACTACGAAAATAACACGAAATTTTGACGCGATTTCAATGAACTAATCAAAAAAACAATAGAATATCGTATTTTAGAGATATGAACCATACATTGGTTTTTTTGAATAGACACTATGAATATTTTTGAATTATATATTGTACATACTTGATATCATGAAGACACGTAGATTTTGAAAATCCAAAAATATTTTTGTGGTAAAAAATGACTAAGTTAGGGGGGTGTGCATTCTCACGTGATGACCCTGTACATGTAATCAACACAGTACCTCTCTATTACTAGATTTTTATGTATAAATATCTGTGTATTTAAATGAAGAATCCAAACCTTAAAACTTTTTAGGTTATGTAATTGATACGCAAAAATGGGAGAATTGAATTCAAAACAAAAAATTTGACCAAAGTTTTATTTTTTTTTATTATTTAATTGTGAAAAGAAGAATTCAGTTTATAATCGCTCAATAAGTATTGTAACGTAATTGAAAACAATAACGTAAAAATTAAGCATTCAGAATAAACTGACTTCTTTCAGTCTGGAATCTGACTTGGTTGACAAGTTGATTACCTGACTTTCAGCGGTCTACCTTGAACTTTTGTTTGTTTGTTTTAAGTTTAAGTTTGCTTACAATTAAATAGTTTCTTAAAAGGATTTTGTCACATTAAATCATTGTTTTGTGTAATTGTTCATATTGCACTATAGCTTTTGTTACAATTTGATTCATCTAATATTAATTTTTATTATTTTGCTCAAATGTAGTTATACAACTTTCAAACGATCGTTATGTTGAATTAATAAGCATTAAGCATATTAAATGGTCATAAACTTTGAAATAATTTAAAACAAATTGATTTTAAAAGGACATTGTTTTTTGTTGTTGTTTTCACATAACTTGTGTTAAAAACTGTAATGAATTGACGCAAAATTTAAACTATTGTAATGATCTAAATTTAAGGGGTAGCTATGTAAACGTTAGATTGTCAAATATTTTTTTATTAAATAAAAAGACGTTTTTACTTATTTTATTTACATTAAGTAAATTACATAACATAACAATGGCGACCAGCAACGTAGGATTAGTTGACAGCAACCTAGTACCTAGAAAGAGAAAGCACACTAGAAAAGAAATAGTAAAGGTACCTAATTTTGTAAAGAAAGTAAAAGAATAAGAGTATGACAACAAGAAACAACTAGAAAAATCAGATGAACATGAATAAATTCATGGATGTTTTCATGCAAAGATAGATAACAAATTTGAGGATAAGAAAAAAAAATTAATGACATGGAATAGAAAAATGAAGAAAATTTTAATAGAATTTGGAATGATAATTTACAACTTAGAAAAGATTTAAAAGCAACCAATGAAGAGGTACAAAATTAGATAAAGATATGAGTAAATTTAAAATTATCACGGAGCACATATTGGACAACATGGAGATGAGATCATTGAACGCACGGATGCAGAAAATAAAAATCGAAATTTGAAAAAAATAGATACCTGAACAAAAATGTGAATTAAATAGACAGATAAGAAATAAAAAAAAAATGCAAATATATCAAACAATACTAGGGAGAGAATTGTAAAGGATGTAAAAACTTATCCACCTCCTAGAAAAAACTAAGAAAATGGTAAAAAAAGGAGTTAAAAAGGCAACATGAAATGATAAGTGGTTAAGATAACACATAATTATTAATGTTGTAAAAGTTATGATTAGGAAAATTAGGAATGAAACAAGTTATTGTGAAATTTAGGAAGAAAGGAAGGAATAAAAGAAGTACAAATTCTTAAAAAAGAGAAAGAAAAAGGAAAAGGTGAAAATAAGCATCTTATGTGCAGCAGAAGCAGAAATCGTTGATCAATCGATAGGCAAACAATAAAGATAAAATGTTGAAGACAATTAAAGAAGTTTGTTAAAATCAAGATCAATTCAATGGAAAAAAAGTTATTATGAAGTGTGAAGATATTGAAAAGAGAATTATATAAAAAGGATTACATGAAGGAATATAATATAAAGTTATATGAAATAAATAATTGATAGAAACGCAGAAGAAGCTGCGATGAATTAAATAAATATGAAGAAGAACGAAGGAAGTTAAAACACGTGTACGGTATAAATTTGTAGAAGAAGTTGAATTGAAATTGATGAAGAAGTGCATAAAAAATGAGAAACAAAAAGAGAAAATCAGATAGGATGGTAACTGAGGATTATTGAGTGAATGAGTGTGAATTATTATAATCTGTATACACTGTGTCCACGGATGCGGTATCCTATAGGTGAAATTTTTCTTAATTTTAGTTTTAGCGAAAAATGTCATTCTTGATAAAAAGTTTTGCTTATTCTGAAACCCCATAAAATAAAATAAAATTCAAGTTTTTCAAAATCTGTCTCATTTCATAGTCAGTTTAATGAAAATCATATAATATTGATGATTTGAATCAAGCAATAATTGATGTCGTAAATTGAATTACCTCAGAAATGCTGCGAAACGCTTATAAAGAATTTATAAGGAGAATTGAGAGATGTTTTGAAGTTAGAGGAGGATATATTGAATAGATGTTCTTTGTTTACTGTTACTATTAGTTTTTCTTACAGGATTACTCTGTATTGTTATTTTTGATAGTTACCTACTATAATTCTTCGAATTTGATTTCATTTTATGGGGTTTCAGAACAAGCAAAACTTTTCATCAAGAACGAAATTTTTTGCTAAAACTACGATTAAAAGAATTTTTACCTATAGGACACACCATTTGTGGACACACTGAATGTGTGTGTGTTTGTTTATTTGTCCTCGAACTCCTTCTAAACCGTTAGTCCGATTGGAATGAAATTTTACACTCTTTTTTAGGTCGATCTAGAATAGGTCACGAACGTTTGATTTTTGCGATTGCCCTCGCGGTTTCCGCGGAAATCGCGAAAAACCGCGAAATTTACCACTTTTTAGCCGTTTTTCGTCGCACAGTGGGCGTGCATGTTTCTGAGGAGGTCGAAATGTATGGAGCGAAGGTAGCCAAAAGATGTACCTTTCCAACAAAAAAAAATTAGCGATCGGACGTATGCTTTTGGAGATACGATATTTTGAAAATCAGTGATGCTTTTTCGATTCTCTTCGCGAGAATAACAGTTAACTGCTAACAATTCTTTTATTTGGTGTAGCGAAGCGTGCCGGGACAGCTAGTTAATAATAAAGATAAGATAAGGTTTAGATATAATTGAAAAGTTTTACTTAAAAATGTAAAAAAAATTAATTCAATTTTTACGTGATTTTAAGGGAATGTTGTAATGATCTAAATTTAAGAGGTAACTGGTGTAAACAAAAGTTGTTAGATTGTCAGATAATATATTTATTAAATAAAAATTAAATTACATAACAATATATTTATTTCATACTAGTATCTAAATAGTATATTATACACCAAGGTTGTGAAGTCTGTCATTATTGCCTTAGCGCCAGTTTATTTTGCGAGGGGCGGTAGCCCTGAGTGAAATAAGGTGCGTAGGCAATAATGGACTTCACAACCATGGTGTATATACTATTTTTTCCACTACTAGCCGAATTTAAGCCAAAAATAAAAATAAATATTTTTCTTGTAAAAATCAAGCAGCACAGAAATGCAAATAAATCAAAAAGCATTAAAAGCTACATGCGTTGATAAACCAACTGCAACTGATTCACTAAACACTTGTATGGCATATTTTACCTTCATTTTCTAAAAATTATTCGGAGTAATATGTAAATTAGTTGATTTAGGAGCCAATCGCGGCGGTTTAGATTTGTCTGACATGTAGAAACTTTTATTCACAATCATATTGTAATATGCCAATTACACTGCATGTGAAAAGTTGGGAAATAGGCGATTACACAATTGGTGTTCAAAATTTTTACCAGCTAGCCAGGAATAATTATTACTGACCGGTTACTAATTCTTTAAAACGCCACTCGAGCGCTTGTGAAGTATACTAAAAATGTAAACACAATTAAAAACATAACCATAAAATACGCCTTAAGTTCGTCGTATGGCTTTAGAAATCGATTTAAAATATCTTGGTTTTGTTATATTGTTAATTGTGGAAGTACTCAGTTGTGTATAAAGTTTTAAGGAAAAAGTATAAGTACGGTTTTTTCGCATTCCAGTGATTTTACTATAAACATCAGCGATTATCAACCCCATTTGACTGCATCATCACAGATCGGAGAGAGAAATAGCTAAACGCCATTAAAGGAAAAAATTTTCATGAATGCAAGCAGAAGAATGCTTTTGTATGTTTTAAACATTTTATATCAGTTAATTATTAGGATCACCGAATGGAAAATATAGTATTTGGTTTATACGATCATAGGAACATCCGATGAACTTACAGATAAGTTAAATAATAGTTGGATCCTAACTCTGTATTTGTGATATGACAAACAATATTCTGTTTCAAGTTTAGATTGGTACGAACGAAAAAGGAAAAGCATGAAGAGACGGTTATACGATCATGAAAGTGACCATAACATAAGCTTAGTGGAGATGAGATGTTTGAAGGTTTATGTGTGAATTTGCATTAGTTACTACTAATTATAGATCTGTTCAAGAAGGTCATTCAACTACTGCTATCCGTAGTTTCAACAGAGTAACTCATGATTTACCACGACAAACAACTAATATACACATTGTTTTGACACCACAGCAATTTAAATTAAGACGTAATTACTAATGATATTATGGAACCATTTGCTTAAATAAATAAGCACATAAATCTTTTAATTACTTACTTCCATAAAATTGCAAGGTTTGTTTACACCCAGGGAGTGTATACCTAACCTCGATTATAGGGCTATCTTATTGTTGAGGTAGTCATAGTCTCGATTACAACGCAAATGGAAATAGAGCAAGATAAGCGGTATAATAAAACACAAATTATCTTATTTTGAAAAATTAATAGTTACATTAGAATTACCGTAAGTGTTTATGTTCACATTTAAACATCCTTTCATTTCCTCCTTTGTTATATTAAAGTGTGCCGACTGTGAATCAACACTGGATGAAGTAGAAGGCCCCGGTTGTGACAGTGAGAAAAGATTTGTTGTATATGTCTCCTGCTGTGATAATGGGGATTGGTGCAAGTTGAGGTACGTTGCGTAGATAACATTTGTGCTACTTGAATTTGTCCATCTAACGATTTGTCAACATAGCTTTCAGCCACCGCACTAGACTTCCACCCTCCCAGCCTCTTTAATTGTATCACGTCTCCACCATTATCGGCAAGTAGTGTAGCAGCCGTTCTACGAAAACAATGCCCCGTATATGCTTCTATATTATTTAATTTTAGGTGAGCTGCAATTTTTTAGGAAATGATCCAATAGAATTATGCCCAAATGGTTGTTTTGTAATTTTGCCAAATCGCAGCTGCATAAACAACTTCTCATTTATAACATTTTCTCGAAGACCAATGTATTCGACTAACATTGCAATCCATTGAGGATTGGTAAGAACAAATGAACGAGGTTGATAGGTTTTAGTATTCGGAATCGTAATACAAACTTTATCTTCTAGGAAACTGATGTCTGTAACCTTCATTTTGTAAAGCTCATCACTGCGACAAGCACCAGATACACCAATTATTAGAGCAACCTAAAATTTATATATTAGCATGTAGTTGCATTCAATAAATGAAAGTTACTTTTTGTGGAAGAAATTCTTTTGGTGCGTCATTTAAAAATGTATTAATATCAGTAGCTGTGAAGACGCTCGATTTTTTAGCTAAGTATCCAACGTTTTGTTTTTTTAAATACGCCTGTAGTTTTGAAAATCGCGACAGATCAATATTTTCGTTTATATTTAATGTTTTTCGCAACATAGAGTAAGTCGCCCATAAAGTAGAAGGTTTTTTAACTTTAGCTAACTCCCCAAAGTACGCTAGCACGACATTTTCCGAAACGTTATGTACTGTTTTATTCTTGCACCAATCTTTAAACATACGATAAACTAATTCATATCTCTCCTTACTTTTTTCTGGAAGCAAGCTTTTTTCCACGCTTTCGGCCGCTTCGCGTAATTCTGGAGGAGTACAATGTATAAATTCGCTTGATTCAGACATTATTAAAATAACGCGACAAATAAAATTTGATTGCATTACAATATGGCTGTTTCCATCGCCTGCTTTTTTTAAAAATTGATGTCAAGTCATGGCATTATGATAAGTAACAGTAATTAATTTTTTTTAAGATTTTGAAAAAATTAATGATTGTGAATAAAAAAGTATACAAACCTCGGCAAAGTTCTATTCCCGAGTCTCGAGAAATAGTTTACCTCGAGGCTGCGCCTCTCGGTAAACTATAATTCTCTCGACGGGAATATAAAACTTTCTGCCTCGGTATGTAATATACTATTAATGTCTTTCCAAGATGCTTTTTGTTATTAAAGATGATATCGTATTTAATCAAGTTATTTTGCACCGACTTCAATAAATAGGGGACATCGAAGAAACAATAGATTTTCTTATCGTTTACGAGAAGGTATGGTTTTTCCGGTGATACATCTATTCTTTTAATTAGGTTTCAAAATTTTACTACTGCCCTAACATTGGCACCGCATTGTAGTTGTAGCTTTTCTATGCAGTTTAATACTATCGACTTCAATTTGTCACCTTTGTATATCGTATTTGTAAAGATGTAGCACAAGGATTGTTTAACTTTTTATATATAACTCTAACCATGATCACGTAGCAGTTTGAGCTGGCAAAAAATTTAAAACCTACTTTAAAATTAACATTTTGGGGCTCGTAAAATATAATTTGTTTGTATTCCTCTGTATATCTCCTGCTTCTTAGTGGTTTATTCCTTAAGTCCACTTGGACTGTCACAATTTATGCTCTGCTTTCGGGAAGTAATCGTTGGGAGATGTTAACTTCAATTGAAGTGTTTTCTTTTCACGTTGCAATTTAAGAATGTTCCTCCGTAATTTTCTTTACCTAACAATATTTGAGCTGCAAGCTTGAGTAGTTTTGGTATAGCTAGAGATGTTAACGGGCAATTATTGCTTTTCCAATACACCTTGCATTATATGAATATTGGGTTTCAGAAATTGACATTTGTAATTCATTTAAGAATGGCAAGTGTTCGCCACATACTCGCTAAGTTTTTAGACTCAACATTTTTATGTAACAGATCAGACCTTCCAGATTATTTTAACCATTCAAAACACCTACAACAAAATGTTTGTAATTTACTTAAAATTCTGGATGTAACTTAACTCGCCTGGTTAAATCTCCTTTGGGAAACCTGAAAAAACTGATTCTACCATCATATTTAATAAATAAATAAATTCAGGTTATGTATTTGCGGTTATGGGATGGGAGCGCGAATTTTAACCTATGGCATTTTTCTATTCAAATAATTTTATCGTGTTAGGTAATTTTAAGCAGCAAATACGTTAGAGATAATTTCCTGGATATACAAAATTATGTTTCACTCGTTTTTGTTAAACAACTATTCTTAGATTCTCAAAAATTTGAAATTGTCTATTATTAACCTAGGTCAACAATAGAAAAAATTTATTAACCACTAATCGAGAAATTCAACTTCTCCAGTTAGCTAGGAGACGCAATAATTGTCTAGTTTACAGCTAGTAGTGGAAAATAGTTATTTATGTAACAAGGACAAAAAAGTGCACTTTTATGTACGAGACTGAATTTGCTGGCCGAGGCGTTAGCCGAGGCAAGCAAACAGGCGAGGTTATTAAAAAGCCCTTTTTTCCGAGGTACATATTAATTTTTCCGTTGACCTGAAATTAATTAATTTTCTATTGATTACCGTTTACTGAAAACAAAATGTTTAGTAATTTTAAACAAAAATTTTACGTTTGTTCTGATTTTACTGTACCTAATGTTCACTTTACCGTTCAGTATTGTAACATTTGTGTCAAAATTTATTAAAGGAAGTAAAAGCTTTCCGCGTTCGAATATTGTACCGATAAAGCATTTGTTTACAACAATCACATAATTTTTATAAGAGCACTTGATTATGATAGGTAATAGGTAAAACATGTACTTTTTATAATTTATTAAAATAATAAAAATTACATTTAAGTAGTGTTATTTTGAAGTATATTTAAAAATGTAGTTATAGTTGGAAGCCTACCCTCAAAATTAATGCATTTCTTTAATTGTTTATGATCAAAGATGTAATGAAGTTTCTCCTATTAAACACATTAAAGTCGATTCTTACTAATTGGACATATAATAGTTATGAGACTGAGTTTGTACCGTGGTCAGACTTATAATCATTTTATATTCAATAAAAATATTGCCTGACAGTAAGAAAGTATGCAAACGTAGTTTTTGATTCACTCCGAAAATGTTTCAAAAATGTAATAATCTTCTTTCAGCTTATTGAAAACTGTGAAATTCACCTTGTTTTTGTGTACGAATAAATCTTGAACCCAGTAATGTTGATGGCTTATATGATTCTATTTTTGTTTTTTCCTGCGACAGAATCAATATTCAAATGATTTTTCACAAGTAATTACTGTTCTTGTGTTTTCCATTAGCATTATTACTTATTTACATCAATCAAATACAGTAATAGAAAGGTACCCATAATTAACTCACTTCTACTGTAAGTTTTTGTATTTTATGATCGTGAAAATTTTGTATCGGAACTCCGCTTCTGTATCAAAATGTTACCTAATAAAATTGTCTAAAGCAATTTCAAGTCGTATGAATTCTGTCTTACCTTATAAATGAATAACTTTAAAGAAGTTAAAGTGTTACATATTGAAAACAATGTATCGAGTATTGTGAGATTACAACCAGGCTCTTCTATATGCTTCGCACATTGTAGAAACTATAAACAATTTATTAATATCATTTCAAAGCACTTAAAATCATTTACTTGTAATTTGAACAACAAATTGTTTTTGTTCAAAGTTGTGTGGGATTGAGAAATTGAGGTTATAAATGGAAGTAAACAAACAATATTCTGCAGTATCTAAAATGTTTCAGTATGTACCTAAAGTACTGTAATATCCTATGTAGTCACTAAATTCATCCTTTCTTAAAAATGGGTTTTCATACTGGTTACTTCGACTTCATTTAATTTGACATAAAATAATAATTGACATTGACAGATGTTTGCGGACGAAAAGTGTTTGCGGACGAAAAGTATTACAGTTAAAAAGTGTTACTTTATGATTATTCAGGAGTACGTAAAACTCAATTTTATAATGAGGTCGACGGAAAAAGAATTTATGGTACAAAAAGTTGAATTTTAACGTATTAGAACTTTATAAAAAAATTAATATTCTAGAACTTTTAAAAACGTCTAAAAATTGTTTTCTTGTATTATTGCTAAGGAAATATTAGGTTGGTTACCGCTTACTCAATTATTACGAATTATTTTCGCGAAATTTAAAATTTATATCTATCTTTTATTTTCATAAATTGACAACTTAATAAATACAGCCAGAGACGTACCCCTGGACCACTTATGGAAGGTAGTAAAAACCCTCTTTGTATTCGTATAGGTGGCGTTTCGCATCCACTAAGCGGGCTCTTCTACAGGCGAATGACTAATTAAATGAGTACTCAGTAACAAACTACTAGCTCATACTTTAAAATTACACTTTTTGTTCTAGATAAAGTAAATGCTATTAAGTATGTATATTTATTTTATTTATAATACATAAAGCGACGACAGTATAGAAAGTATAGATTACAAAAAAAATATGGCGGACAATAACAAAATTTTGACAAAAATTGATTGCGGTTCATATGATTCTAAAAGGCACTTTATCACTTTTGATTTTATTTTAATGTGGTTGAAATAAATTAATCAGTAGGTAAGTGTGGGTTATACATTATATGTAACAATTTTTAATAAAATGCATTCACACGTAAATCAATAAAAAATTTATTATTTTTAGAAATCAGAATTCGATCACTTAAAACGAGTGTTAGCAGCAAAGCATAATAGGTACCGCCATTCGCTTTTTTTGTAATTATTTACAAAAAAAAATATATTTTAAGGCGGTGTGACCGAACACGAATTTAATTGAACGCGATTTTAATTTTTTGCTAATTAAAACTGTTTTTAAACGTCATTATTTCGTGTAAATGGGTATTGTGCAACATTAACTACCACTGTAGTATTGTGATCAAACTATTTTACGCACAATTAATTTCAGTATTAATTAAGATCGTGTGTAATGTTGCTGCGTATTTGTTAGTAACTTGTTAGCTTTGATCACCCGCTTTGGCGCCTTTCATAACTAAATTCTTATCGAGATCAAAACGTAGAATTTCTACATTTCTTCAACTTCTTCTACAGATTAAATATTTGTCACAAAGAGGTGTATGTTTCTAATGTAATTTGTTATATTTCAGATACTTACACAGTCTGAGATTAACTGTTGCATTATCATTACGAATAACGAATGGCTTTGTATAAGAAATTTGTTGGGCACATCATGATCGATCATTAATTTAATAACGGATTTATGGGATTCTGGACGTTGAAGAATGGCATAAATATTTGAATAATTCAGTTTGAACGTTGGACAATGAAGCTCATCAGTCAGTTGAAGATATCTCTCGCCACCTGTTCATCCCCTGTAGTGCATTGCGACACTCCCCAGACCTTTATACCAGTTTAACAAAATTATTCCTTCTACATTAAAAATGACCATCCCGCAAAATAACACCGATGCAATATTAATGGCACGGTTTGATGAAAAATAAATAAAATTTAAGAAAACGTTTTTTCGCTCTCAGAATATACATCCCTTATTTTTATGTCTGGTTTTCCGTAGTCGCTTAGCATACACACGACACTCGCGTGACACATGCACCCCCATACCATCCTTGTTCAATTTAATTTCAAGTTATAAACCGTTAAATTAAAGAGGGTCTCTTGGGATGACCTCCGTGTAACACACACTTGCGAAATCAACATTAGCTGTGCATGCTTGTACACGTTCACAAATCACGAAAAGATCTTTTAAATTTACCGAGCTTTTCTTTTAAAAGACATTTGTGATTTAGTAGGTTGTTACGTGTCTTATTTTGAAACACCAACAACCGCAGACGCTTACGTACTCGTGGATATAATTCTGTATTATTAACTCTTTTTGTTTTTGAATATTTAATTGTGGTAAGTCTCTCCAAAATAAAGCAGTACATAGTGCATCACAATTATTGAGTTATTGTTGAATCACAAAAAAAATGTTTGTTTCGTTTAACAGGAAATCGATTCTTAGGGACCGCTTAAGAAATTTGCGTATATTTCCAAGATAGTACATTTCCCGCAAGCTAAAATTGTAAGTAAACTTGTCGTTCCCATTAATTCCAACTTCGTCTTTGCCTCATTAACTTTACAACTTAATCAACAACGTTGTGGCCTTTTATAGCTTTAATGCAACACACAACACGTTTCGGGATTCCGTAAAATTAAACGAAAAAAAATCAAATTTGTGTAATGGCGACTTAGGGAGTGATTCGGGGAAGGCGTTATAAAAACAGGAGTTTCTCGAACGCCTCAACTTAACGTTTCGGAACTAATATTCGTTTCGTCAGTAATTAGCTTTCTGTAGCTTAGCGATTTTTAATTTGATATCTCCGGGAGGACATGAACGGGTGGTTAACATTACGTTCGAAGAAAAAAAATCGAGTTTGTTTAATGTTTGTTTTAATTACTATCGCTTTAATTGCCAAGATAATTAAACCGCAAATGATGAATTTTAAATTGAGTTGTTACATTAAATTAATGTTGTCAGATTCATTTTTTTTTCTCCAAAAACTATACGCGTAACTTCCTCTTTTTTTCTTAATGTCGATTGTATCGCACCGTACTGTAACAAATTATGCCTGCATTTACACCTATATCATTTCCGAATAAAAAGTTTTGTTTGTATCACAACGACAACTGTGGTACTATAATCAGATATAATTACGCTGCCCTCCGAAAAGTAGTTTAAAATTGCAGGATACAACGATGACAATTTGTTTTATCTATGTTGTATCTTAATTTTTGTGTACTTCCATTATTCTTTAAATATTATTAAACGTAATCATAGTTATTTTTAAAATATCAACATTTTCGGAAATGGTAGTAAAAATAACGTGTTTCGGTGCCAGTTAATTATATATTTTGTTACGTCTAATGACAACTGTGTTCATTCAGTCTTACAAAACCATTAGTGTCTGAACGGTTAGTGGGAGAAAATTACAACTTCGTCGTATTATGCAAAATATTAAAAAAATAATAGCCACATAATTGGCATACATACAAGGAGTTTTATTGTTGCTTTGGCTATAAAATTTTTAATCAAGGTACAACAACGTAGGTGCATAATAATAAATAATGAATGTTTTTGAGAACAATAACAATAAAATGGTTACACAAACACAAAGTCACAATCAAATGTGTCCCACTTACTTTTTGTCACATTTTAGAAAACAACATTTTATAATAAATTTATACAAAAATTAATTTGCTTAAGTAACGAACGAACACGGCTACCGCAACAATAATGCGTAAAACATCACGCATCATATGTATTACCTATACGTAAAAAAAAATGATGTATTACCGTACACTTTCTTTTGAGATATGTTCGACATAAAATGCATTTTCCTGGTTGATTTAATGTAATATTGCGCTACAATATAACATTGAAATTATCGTAAACGCATACAACATGCAACGTTTCAAATAATTTGCATTTACTGCTTAATTTACTTTCAGCTGCCGCAAACTTAATTAGAAATTGGTTTGCTACCGAGTGCGGAATAATCAACTATTAGTTTCATTTATTCAAAACTGCCAAAAAAGTACTGCAACAACAATTCGTTCGCAAAATTATCAAGTGAGCGTCATCTGTACTTGCTACTACAAATTTCGAAAATGGTTTTTTTAAGTATTTTGAGAATATTTTAATTATATAGGTTCTTATTTTAAATAGACTTCCGGGTATAGACTTCTTTACAATTCCAAACGGAAACGGATGCAGTGTGCCATCTATCGTCCAGTAGATTTGTTATTATAATTATGATACATAAAGGAAATTTCTTTTTTAATTAAATTGTTATTCTTACCGATTTCTGTAAACCTATAAAGTTTTCTTCGTCTTAAATTAATAATAATAATACTTTATTACGGAAATCTCCAATTACAATAAAGAAAAGATAAAAAAAAATAATAACACTAAAAATAAAATGGTAAAAAAAAAATCAATATAGTAAGTAAGTAAGTAAGTATATTTCAGTGCGATAGCGTTGAAAACATAAAACATAGCAACAACAAGAACAACACAAACAAAAAATATAAGCTCTATAATCTAGAATCCTAGAATCTACGTGTATATAGTAAATATCTTAATATAAAAAATATAATTGAGATTAAAATGTACAATTTATCTATGTATATAAAAATATTCGTCTACTGTATAAAAGCAACAACTACTTAAATGATTCTTCAAAGCAATTTAAAATTTTCTAGTATCATCAATGGTTTTAATTTCGCAAGGAAGATTATTAAAAAGTTTTACTGAGAAATGTAGAAAACATTGATAAAAAATAAGATTTTTAGGTTTCTGTGCACGCAATAAATTGTTTCTTGTAGGGTAATTATGAATATCAGCATTTATTTTGATATGTGATTTGTTATTAAAAATGTATAGACAGCACTCGAATATATACAAATTGATAACTGTCATTATTTTATGGTTAACAAATATTTGTCTGCAGCTTTCTTTCATTTTAACTCGAAAATTATGCGAATTGCTTTTTTTGCAATTTTAGTATATCTTTTAGACTACTGCAATTGCCCCAAAAGACTATTCCGTATCTCAAAATTGACTCGAAGTATGCGTAATAGACCATTTTACGAGAAGGTAAAGAGCATATCCTTGTTAATTTTCGTAGACAAAATATACATTTATTCAATTTTGTCGTTATACTTTGTGTGTGTTCTGCCCATTTAAATTTACTATCAACAACTATACCCAGTAGTTTTTCTGACGAAACAATGTTTAGATTGATATTAGACTTATTAATTGAATTGGAAAAATTTTCGTTATTGCTAGCGGATAAGAAAGGTAACAAGGAAGTTTTCTCAAAGTTGATGATTAGACCATTTGCATTAAACCAATTTTCTAAAGAATGAATCGCAATTTTTGTGTTTGATATGAGTCCTTTAACTGAGTTACTTCGTATGATAACATTGGTGTCATCGGCATACATAGTAATAGGAAAGGGTATGTTGGCAGAGGTCGTTTATGTAAATAATGAACAGTACTGGTCCTAGTATTGACCCTTGTGGTATACCGTAACACACATATTTCGGTTCCGAGTAAACGTATTGAGTCTCTGTCTCATTAGTATATCTGATTTGAACTACCTGTTGTCGTCCTGTGATGTAAGTTTCTAATAAAGACAGCATTACACCTCTAATTCCGTAATACTGAAGTTTTTGTAATAGTATCGTGTGATTAACTAAATCAAATGCCTTTGATAAGTCGCAATTTAAACTAACCACTAATTCTTTTTATTAATACTTTCTAATATTGTGCTTAAGGATTGTTCTATGGCTGTAGAAGTAGATTTATTTTTGCAAAAACCGTGTTGATTATCGCAAAGATAGTTTTGTTTCTCAAAAAATTAATAAGCCGGTCTTTTAAGACATGTTCAAAAACTTTTGAAAGCGCTGGCAGTATAGTTATAGGTCTGTAATTGGAAGCCGAAGTTTTACAGTATTTTTGAAAATTGGTATAACTTTTGCAAATTTAAATTCCTTTGGAAAATAACCATTCGTAAAACAAACATTGATGAGATCTGATAATGGACCACACAGCAACTTAGCATTGTTTTTGATGACTCTTATTGAAATATCATCGAGTCCAATCGAATTTGTATTTCTTATTTTAGATATGACAGCTTCTACCTCAGTAGGAGTTGTTGGGGTAAAGTACATGGACCTACTAGCCTTAATTGTATGTTTTTAAGTTTGTTCAAAGCAGTATCCTCAATTGCTGCATTTTTAAGTATCTTAGTTGATAAATTTGTAAAATATTCGTTAAATATATTTGCTACACTGACTGGATTTTCTACTGAAGTGTCATTTATGTTTAAATTAATGTTTAATTGACTTTTATTACACTTGTTTAATTCTTTATTGATGATTTGCCAAGTTGTTTTTATGATGTTATTTGATTTAAGTAGTGAATGCTGCACTTGCATTTTTTTAGCTGTTTCGCAAACATCTTTTAAAATTTGGCTGTATTTAGTATAGTACTGCTTTAGAACATTATTTGGAAATTTTTTAGGCACATATATAGATTTCTTTTTGTTCTCGATGAAGTTTTGATACCTTTTGTTATCCAGCTTTTGGATTTTTTTAGTATTTTTTTTGTTAGTGGGTAAGCTGTGTAAAAGGCATTCTGTAAATGATCGTAAAATATCTGTACTTTAGAATCCACTGAAATATTGGAATTCTGTATAAAGTTCCAGCTTACTCGTTCTAAGATACTTGTGAATTTATTGTTGTTTATGTTAGAGTATTTTCGAATGTAAATGTATTCATTCGTTTTTTTGTTGTTGTTAACAAACTAGATACAGTTAAAAGTTGAGCATTATGGTCCGATAAATTGACTTCTATGTTAAGAGTTCGTGCTTCATTTTTGAAAAGTATATTGGTTAATATATTGTCAATGCAAGTTGCAGTATTAGATGTAATTCTAGTAGCGCTCATGATTGTTGGGTATAATTTAAAAGATTCAAGTAAAGATAAATATGATTTGATTTTTCTAGACTTGATCAGAATGTTTAAATTAAAATCCCCACAAAGTATTATATTAGAGAATTTGTATTGATCTAATAGTATTTCTAAATTCCTAATAAATAATTTAAAGTTACCATGGGGTACCCGATATATGCAAATGATTATTAAACTGCAGACATCTATACGTACTACACAATATTCGAATGTTAAATCTATACATATATTTTGATTTGAATTAATAGCACTAAAGTTCAAGTTATCCCTAACAAAAATTAAAGTACCACCTCGTAAATAACTTTTCCTACAATAACAGTTAGCTAATTTGTACTTGGGAATGATGATACTTTCAAATTCAAATTCATTTAACCAATGTTCGGTAATACATATAACATCAATTAGCTGAAAACTATCTAAAAATATTTCCAAATCTAGTAACTTATTTTGTATACCTTGAATATTTAAATGCATTATTGTAAACGAGTCTCTGTTGGTCCTAAAAAAGATGAAAACTCTTCGTAACTAAGTTCTTGTGGTTGTATGTTACTGCTGTGATGACGTTGATAGACCAATGTGGCTTGATCTTTTGATACTAAATTTATAGGTGATTTCTGCTGTAGAAGAATTTTACTTGTAGTTGTATTGTATGTTTCGGCATCACATGTAATGTTTATTAAGTTATTTTTATTTACGTAACGAAAGTCAGTCATTATATCGATTAAGTGTTCATATTGCTGATTTTCCAATTTTTTCATGAATTGTATTATTGTGTTGCATAGTAAATGTTTTCCATTTTTATTCAAGTCCAGTCCTTTTTTATTCAAATGTTGATCCTGAAGACACTGAGAAATGTCAAGATAATGTACTTTACTTGCACTATTCTTGATAAGTTTAGCCATATGCCAATTGAAAGTGAATATTTTTGAATTTAGAATTTGATTATTGTAAGCATACGGGACGTTGAAAATCACAACGTTGGTTTTTCACTTAATTTAATTATTTCAGTTAGATTTGTTGGAGTAAATTTTTTGTTTTTAATTATGTCGTTTATTCCTGCGATTATATTAATATTAATATTAATAGTATTAATAGTGCATCTTTAAAGAATAACAAAAAAAATTTTTGTTTTATTTAAGTGAAAATAAAACAATTTAAATCTCTACAAGAATATACAAATACAGTAACTTAAAATTACATAGTATAAATTATTGTTTTCAACTTCAAACATAACATTTTTCTTAAAATTAAATTTGTTTGAACCAAATAAATTAATTGACTCTTTCGAACAGTGTTTATTTGCCAAAAGCATCATCCTTCTAATGGGATGGTTATCACCTAGATTAGTCGTAACATGATCAATTGAGTTCTGGAAACTCTAGGACAAAGTGGTACCAAGAATGTTAATTTAGAAATTAGACTCGTGTCTAGCTTATAATTAATAATATCATGCAGCACACATATGTCTGAAACTTGTCTTCGTCGATCAAGCAGTTGAACTTTACAAGTAGATAATATCCATGTATATGATTTACTTTCAGCTTATATTCGATCGTCCGTAGAAACTTATTTTGGATTCTTTCTAGTAAATGCTTATCTGTATTATAAACTAGATACCAAACAGGTGAGCAATAATCTAAGTGCGATCTAACATAAGCAAAATATAAAATTTTTAATGCCGATACCGACAAATTCTTGCAATGTCTCCAGATAAACCCCCACATATTAACACATTTCCGAAATAAAAAATGATAATGATTTTTAAAAGATAATCTTGATTCAAAAAACACTCCAAGATCTCTAATCACTTTAACAGATTCCAAACAATTGCTACCTATCTGATATTGAAATGTTATGATGTCACGATTGCGTGTAAACGTAATATATTTGCATTTTTCAATGTTAAGGTACAAACTATTTCTAGAGCACCATTCAAAAAGTTTATTCAAGTCAGCTTCGACATGTTCACAATTACTAAAAGAAGCAATTGGCTTAAATATTTTCAGATCATCAACGTAAAACAAAAAATTGCTATTTTGGAAAGACTGTGCTAAATCATTAATAAACAAAATAAAAAGTATAGGGCCACAATGTAATCCCTGTGGGACACCAGACGTTACTTTAAAAGGTTTAAAAGGACCTATTTTCACTTGTTGTGTTCTATCTTTTAGGTAAGATGACACCCAGTTAACACTCTTATTATAAAAGCCGATATGTTTCAGTAAGAGAAGATCATGATTTACTCGATCAAATGCTTTTGAAAAATCGGTATAAACCGAATCAACTTGAATTCTCGCAGTAAATGCCTCGTTTAAGAATGTATAATATTCCAAAAGATTCGACAAACTAGAACGTTTCTTATAAAAACCATGTTGTTTTGGAGTAATTAAACTTGTACACATTCACTGAATTTGTTGAGAAATAATTGAATCAAGTATTTTAGGTATGATAGATTGTTTACATACACTCCTGTAATTGTTTATCACCTGACGATTACCAGATTTGGAAATTGGCGAAATAAAACTACATTTCCACTTCTCCAGAAATACATCAGACGAAATAGAAGAATTGTATAGCAACCATAAAGGCTTCGACAATGTAAAGACACAATTCTTGATAAATTTACAAGGTACCCCATCAGGACCTGCACTGTTAGACATTTTTAGGCTGGAAATTACATCAAAAACCATTGATAGACAAATATTAAATCCTGAATCATTTATCTCGTGCTTGATTTCTGAGGTTCCGTAAGTATTAGTACTATTATCATTGTTTAAACTAAGAAAAATGCCAACAGTTAACTGTAACGGCATGTGTGTGTTAAAGTGCAAAACGCTATCTAAGCGATAGCTTTAATGCTTGTAATACACGTTGCCGATAAAGCCAAGATAAATTGTACAGAAGTACACACGCAACAAAAGAACACCTGATGAAGCATTTTGCTCTTATTGTGAGCTCATCAGAGGTGTATACTTAAGTGCGGCATACGACTGTACAAGACGGCGCTTTGCACTTTAACACACACATGCCGTTACAGTTAACTGTTGGCATTTTTCTTAGTTTATACTATTCATACGTGTCAATGTTTACACGAGATTACACATTTTACTTATATCATTGTTGTATACAGAAGCAAAAATTTTGCAAACAGTTCCACTATACTATCTCCACCAGAAGCCAAAACTTCATTGTAAATCATCACATTAGAAATAGTACGTTGACATTTTTTATCACTAATAAATTTCCACATAAACCTTAGAATATCATTAATACAAGCGTTAACATCATCAATGTATGCATTATGAAGACGTTGTTTCAGTATTACCTGATGTTTTATATTTATCAATAACCTTTATCTTTTCTTTGCAAATTCTAATAAGCTGTGAATTAAACCACTTTGAGTATGAGGCAGTATTGTGTCTAATAATTTTTTTTGGAACATATCTACTTATGGCATCATAAATAATGTTATAAAAACATCTAACTGATCATCCACCTTCAATCCATTAAAACACATGTCTCAATTAACTGTTGCAAAGTAGTCGTTTAATAATGTATAGTCTGCTTGGCAAAAATTAAAAATTTCAAAACTGCAAGACAAATTAGTTATATTGTCTAACAAATTAATTGACCAACAGTACGGAACATGGTAAGCACTAGTTTCACAAACCTAATCTAATGCTAAATCAATTTGTAAATCTTCGATATTAGAAAACACTAAATCTAAAAAAACTCCTCGATTATTAGGTTTTTTATTGATTTGTTTTAGTCCCAGAAATGAATAACACGTATACATTTTTTCAAGTTTTGGACAATAAACAATATTTAAATCATTTTCTTCTATAGTCAGGCAAGTTATAATCACCTGCTATAATAATTGGATGGCCAATAAATTGATTTGACACATGCTCTAAATCAGAGCAGTGTGATTTATATGTATCAATCGAAGAGTCTGGCGGTAAATATACACCACCAACAATAATTTTGCGTCTATTAACAGAAATACAAACGAAGATGCTTTCAACTGTTTCACCAACAAAAATAACAGAAGCATCAAAATGTTTTTTGACAAGCAATAAGACACCTCCAGATTTTTTACTTGTTAGAAAATTACGATCTTTACAAAAAATATTGTAATTATAAAGACTCAGTTCTGAATTATTAATTTTATCACAAAGCCAAGACTCAGTTATTATTAATACATCATAAAAACTACAATTAGCGTTTACAAAAAAAAAGTTCAAATTTTGTTCGTATCCCACCAACATTCTCATAATAAACATTCAGTTTTTTGAAGCATCTGAAGGAACATTACCTTTATTAGTAACAATAAAAGCTAATAATAATAAATGTTTGACTCGCCTTTTGCGCGCCTTTCATTTAATTCTTTAATTGTTTTTTTGTTAAGGTTTCTTTGCCTTTGAGTCAAGTCCGATCTAAAATGAAACAAGCGATTATGATTTATTTTATTGGAACGAAGTACATCCTTTACGTCTTCTACAGTGTTGTATGCAATCTTTATAGGGCGATTAACACCATTCTTTTTTATTCCAACACGAAGAACTTTCTTTGGAGCAGCGAAAGTACCTAAAGGAGATAAAATCTTGTGAATTTCATTACGGTCTTCGGCTACCCTTTCTTCTAGAATTAATGAAGAAGACTCTGAAATATTGTAAAGCAGAACATTGTATGAACGTTGAGGACGTTCATCAATTTCACTCAAAACTTCTTCAAAGTTTAACTCATTGGTAGTGTTTAGACTCGAAGATTTTAGTTTATCAAGTTCACCACGAATATTTTTTACCTCGTCTTCAACGCCTTTAATTCTGGTGGAAAAATTATCAAATTTTTTTTCTATTAATAATAACATATCCTGTTTAAAGCTGATAAATTGTTTTTTAAAAATATTTTCAATAATATTTATGGAGATTTTGTCATCTAAAATTTCATTTAATTTGGAATCAGATAGTTGTAGGCATTTAAGATGATAATGTTTTTTACAGGAAACGTTACACTTTATTATATTGCTACGAGTGGTGTTAGAAAACTTTTTATTCTTGTGCTGTATTCTATTTACTAATACCATTTATGTATCATTATAGCATTAGCCAACTCAATACTTTTATTCCAACACCGATAAATAGATGCAAGTCTGCTGTGTTTATGGATGCAGCTCCTTTGATGGCGTTAAACGCGATGTGACGGTTAAGAACCACGCTGCTTGATTTGTTCATCAGATGCTTTCACTTTTGAAACTCTTATAATCCGTTGAAAATGTATTAGTATAAACGTTCTATACCTTATAATTCGTAATTAACAATGTAATAGGTAGATTGATTAAATTGTATAGAATGTAATTTATAGTAACTAAGCAAAATACTTGCTTATCTTTAATACAGAAGTAAACAATTAATCATAAAATATTCTACGCTCTGTTTGGTTTCATCAATGGTTTCGCGTAGATTTGGATTTTCTAATTTTTTCATGCCTCATCATAATATTTTATTACTGGATGGGTCCGATGTGACCTACATTTTAGATTTGCGTCTGCTAAACAGTGACAGATTGCATTGCAAGCAGAAGTACCTTATCGGACTCGTTCATATTCCGTATCATTGTTTATATTTATAAATATTTCGATTGTTTTGTTTATTCAGTTTTATGAAGTGTAATTATAGTGTAAATACTAAACACAATTTGTTGTATTCCTAAAATTTATAGTGTTATTCGTAAATATGTTTAGCAATATCGATATTAACATTGTTTAAAATAATATTAGTGTTATTGTCAATGTTAATTTTACAGGATACTGTTGACATACGCTAGTAAAATTGAGGTTTAAAACGTTATTTTAATAAATTGTGTAAAAAAACGGTCAGCTATTAAAAACGAGAAACCGAAGGATGACCGTTTTGCGAGTCAAATTGCTAAAGAAAGCAGAATAGAATTTAAACAACCCACATTTACTCACGTACAGTGGCGGCTTGTCCATATGGTCATTTGGTCAATGACCTCCCAAAAATTTTGACAATATATAAAAAATATTCATTATTACGTGTTTTATTAAAATAGGTAATTAAGTCGCAAGTACAATAACTTAAAATTTATCGGCCGTCGTTCGTAATTCATTCTCTTCAACCTTGGGCTGGCGGTGCGAATTGTCCTCATTGAATTAGATCTACCCGGAAAAACTCGAAAAACGTGCAGCGCCCGAATAAACGCGAACGTCCGAAACAATAATCAACTTTGGGTCATGAGCCGGATCCCGCAGTTTACGTTGACTTCGTATAGGGTGTACAACTACGCTCGATTTTTTATTCGATTTTCGCGTGTTTTAAATCAATTTAAGAATTTATATTGATATGTTTTACTATTGTTGCGTTGTTTTGTAAAAATACTATTTTTGACTCGCGTGTGCATGCGCTATAATAGAAAATGTCGGTAGTGCAGAAAATTAAACAACTAAAAAGTCCTAACAAACTTAATTTTACAAAATTAGTTGAGTTCAAGGCAAATGGTCGTCTTTTGCCAGAACTAAGTTTACAACAGACTAGCAAAGACAAAAATAAAGATGTACATCGAAACTTTTGCAAGGTAATGTACGATTTGGCTAACTGTAATGTAGTTGTGAAGTATCAAATGTATTTTACTGTTTTGTTTGTTTATTATTTTCTAAAGACTCGTCAGACTCGCTATAGTCCAAATCCGGTGTCAGAGATTTAAAATATTTAAAAGAGGAAATAAAAAAACATGCTTCGTCTGCAGAACACATGAAATGCTCGGTAAATTTTGCAACCGTAGGAAATGTTGATATTCGTATACAACTAGACAATGCTTACAGAAAATTGACCAAAATTGTAGATTGTATAAAATTTTGGGGTGCATTTGAGTTATTTATATTTTTTTAAGTATGTCTATTTTTTAAATTAATCTTTGACCTCCCGCCACTGCTCACGTAAAATACAAACAACTGAACTGTGGCTTATGCGATTTTTTTAGACATGAATTAATTTGACACTTCGAGTAAATTGTCTAGCAATTTAACGAGAAAAACCCGTTGACAGTTTTTCAAGTCAAATTGCTAAAAAAATAGATTCGAATTTAAACAACACAAATTTAGTTGCAATTGCGAGAGGAGTCTTATGATTCATCGCGACTATACAGGTTTATACTGATATTCTGGGGCACCATACATAAAATACTACAATATTTGTATAATGTACCATAGAATAAATAAATAAATAAATACCGCGATAGTCCATTAAAAAGTTACATTTGGGTTTGCATTTGTCAGAGGACGGAGGACCCAATTTTATTTTTTAGATATCAAAGGGGGCGGTTAGTGTAAAGTTAAATCCAAATTTGTGGGATTGCAACCTTTGTCCCACGGTCACCATCTTGGAAAAAGGGGTTCAAATGGTTTTTATGGTTTATCTGACAAACTATTTAACATTTTTATTGCAAATAAAATTATCTACAACTTTTGTCAAGTTACTTTTAGTCGCAGAACTATAAAAAAAAAGTTAGAAGCGAAAATCTATGAAAATTTGAGAAAAAAATTTCTATTTATCGATATAACTTTTTTTCTAATCATTTAAAAAAAAATGACATCAGACCATTTTTATAGATGCTGTTTTGAGGAATAATTATAAACCTTTTAAATTTATTCATTAGTTAAGGTTTACAGCGCTACGAAACGAATACTATTCTTCAGTATTAATAACAATACATAAATATTAATGATTTGCCATAATTTTTAATCATCTTTTTCATTTTTTATTTGTATGATATTCTTTTTAATTATTGATAATATTAATTAATTATTGATTTGACACTCCATCACAAAACTTTGAAGTTATTGATTTTTTATCTCTTTATATGGTGGGTAATAAAGATAATAATTCTCTTGACAGCCTAAGATATAAACAATTCGCCAAGTCAGTGACAAAGAGTACATTTAATTTATCTTTATTTCCTCCAACAAAAAATGTTAAATAATTTTTTTTGTGAGTCTGTTTATCCTCCAAGATGGCGACCGTGGGAAAAGTGTTGCAAGCCCACAAACTTGGATTTAACTTTACACTAACCCCCCCTTGATATCTAAAAAATAAAATTGCGTTCTCTAACAAATGCAAACCCAATCCCATGATGAAGCCCTTTACGATAGGTAGCGAAACTTTGTCAGCTACGGTTACCTTTTCGACACGGTCCAATCCAGGAAGGCGTTTTTGTTCCAATAATGACTCAAGCAGTGGAAGCCTCATTCCTTACTTTTAAAATATAGTTGTATAGGTTTTGGTCGCGGTTTTGGCATTTAGGGGTAATTTTCACTCCTAAAAAATAAAAACCGCTCAGCGGCATAATATAAGTTTTGAAGTGAAGGGTAAGTTGAATCTAATCCCAAATTTTAATGCAAATTGATACATGATATAATTGTAAGGTTTTGCCTTATTTTGAGCTTCATTTCTTAGACAATGGTCATTTGTCGCTATAAGAATTGCAGGTAACTTTTATCGATGTCAAAGTGACAATTATACTACGGCATATGCGATTTTTTATACATGACTTAAATTGGCCACAAATTTAATCGAAAAAAATAATAATATTCTTGATCTACTATATGAATAACAGTTTGAACAGTCTTAATCTGTCAAAAAAATGTAAAGTCTTAATATGGAAATGCCCTTTTAATTTCTTTAACTAACGATGAGTTAAAAGAGAAATACATTTGTAAAAATCACTTTAAACAAAGCGACTTCTGTGGTATCAAACGCCGACTAACAAAGGAAGCTGTTCCATTGAAATATATTCAAACTTAAGATGGAAACACCAACAAAAACATATGGATTTAAAAAAAGGGAGAAAGTATCTCCGAGCAGATAGTGATGTTATGTTATGTATTTATAAACCAAGTCAAAACGTTGCAGATGACAGTGTTTTTTACAATTTACAAAGTGAATCAACAACTTTATCAAAAAACAGCATTTCAACACTAGTAGCTTTAGCAGGTCCAAGTACCAGTGTTGGTACGAGCTTTCATACGTTACACACGAGGTTAGAAGATTGTGCGTTGGCGTATTATGTAGGATATTTAGCTAAATTCTGTGTAGACCAACAGGGATGCAACTCGTGTGAACATTTTATGATTAAAGAAACTGGCAACTTAAATAATCCTGACGAGTTCTTGATAGCTAATAGATTATTTCAGAAAGTTATGCCGGATAGTGTATTTGGTAGTAACGGATTGAAAGTTTATACAGAAGAATTTAAAAATATTTCTAGATTGGCATTCAACTCATTTGATGAACATTTGACTTTAAAAATATGGAGAAAAAAAACCTTGAACAAATAATACTTTAACTTATTGAAATACAAATTTAAAAACCGTGTTATATTTATTAATAAACATGTCATTATTGTCTGCATTTTTAAAAGGTGTAAGTGGCAGTCTCTTAGAACAAAAACAATGAAAACTTCTACTCATAAACGTAATACAAAATTAAGAGACCATTAAATTTCATATGGTAGTTTAATAAAATCCTTATTTCCTCCTTCTCTCTATTCCTGTACTGAGGGGGTGTATTTATATAAATGTTTTCTTATAATTATTAATTATTGTGTAGTATCGTTCGCTTATGCTCTTGTGCCAATATGTATTTCACGTTATGTTGTTAGTTGTTGTCATGATGGAAGTTAATGTGATGATTATATTTAAAGTGGGTAGAATCCTACGGTAGTGGTTTTTTAAAAATAATGTTACACTTTTTGAAGAACTTCGCAGTGGAGGTTAAAAAAGAAAAACACTGTCTTTTTAGTGCATGATTGCTTAAAAAGGAGTAAGATTATATTAATTAATATATTTTTTTTGCAATTCCTTTGTAAATATTAAGAAATTTGTCTTAGAATATATGGAGTTTTTTTATAATTAACATCCAATAATATTGCTTTTGTAATATAAACTTTATAATAGTGATTAGTGACTAATGCTTTTAAGTGTACATGTTAGTTAATTTAATCGTTTGTTTCATTTTATATTATTTTAAAATTTCACTTGAACATTAGGAATTCATTTAAACTGGGTTTAATATCGCTATGCTAAACTTTTACATCACTTTCGTGAAGTTGAAATAAAATATATAATTTCTATTTTTTAAGTGTTATTTCAATTTGATATTCTTTTCTGTAAATATGTTTAATACAAAAGAAACGGAATATCAAACAGGCAGCGGGAATTTATATGGCCTTGCAAACGTTGCAAAGTGACCATATCCGATGAACTACTTATTTTGCTGCGAAATGATGTGTGATAAAGAGAAGTCGTTGGTAATGCAATCACCTGTTTATTAAGCAAAGTTTCAGTATAGTAGGCGTTTATTATGATAGGGGGCAATACTTCACGGAATGCAAAAGTACTTCCAACTGCTCCATAAGCGTGGGCTAACTATAATATAATACATAAACAATGCTACTACAATGTTGCATTATTTTCAAATAAGTATAATAAAATATTATTTTTTCACTACTAGCTATAAAACACAGTCATATTAACCTTAATGCAGGTTGTGAAGTTGAACTTTTAAAGCTACGAGTCAATAAAAAATTTTTATTAACCTAGGTCAATAATAAAACAAATTTGGTAGTCCAAAGCCGACTCTGCGTTCTCAGTTAGTTGATAAACATAACCTCACAACTTCAAGCTACACAAAAATTCAAACAATTAAACAATTTTTAATTTATGAATACAAATAACGTTAGAAAAGTTCAAACACATTAGGTAAGTTAGAAACAATGGCATTACTATCTATTTATAATAATAGTTTATCGAACAATTATTATAGGTCACATTAATTCCCGAAGAACTAGTGATCGAAGAAGTATTAGCTACATTTTGCATTGGAAGGTGCAGTGTTGCACTTTCAACGACACTTTCAACTGCTGTTGATGTTGATGCAGAATTAGACGTAGTGGCACTAATGTACGAAGAAGACTGAATAGGATTTGAAACGAAGGTTCCTTGTAGCATTGACGCAATCCGTTTCTTGTCAGTAAGAGATTGTTCAACATATCCCTCTGCTACCGTAGAGCTTTTCCAGCCTCCTAGGCGTTTCAACGATAAGATATCGCCACCGCTTTCTACTAACATGGTCGCAGAGGTACGTCTTAAGGAATGACCAGAATAACAATCTGCATCTTCTAATTTTAGATATTTGGCAACTACTTTTGGCACATTACTGATAGTATTATGACCTATATTTTGCTTGGTTGGTTTACCACCATGAAATCTTATAAAAATCTTTGCATATCTGAAGTTGGTCGAGTGCCTGCATATTTTAACACTACTTTAAGCCACAGTGGATCAGTTATGACAAAGTTCCGGCTAGTGTCATTTTTATTATTTGGAATGGTTACTACGACAAGATCATTTCCTCGTACATCAACATCTCTGAACATCATTTTCACAAGTTCATCTGTTCTACAAGCCCTTGCTATTCCAACGACCAGAATTGCCTATAGAAAACTAGATTATTCTGTAAATTCTTAACAAAAATTTACTACATTTACCTTTGTAGAAAGAAAAAAGTCATCAGGTGCTTCAGTCAAGAATTTTATAATTTGTTCTCTGGAAAAAACCGGTGTTTTTTTTGCTTTGTATGATCTGTTTGCCTTTTTAAAAAAGATATAAGTTTTGGATACTTTCCGCAATCAATATTCTCTCCAATTGCAAGGGTAGATTTTAACATTGAAAATGCTGACCATAAAGTAGATGCCTTTTACATTTGCGTGCTTCTGAAAATATACCAACAGCACGTTTTCTGTTACTGTAGTAACATTTTTGTGTGACACCAATCCTTGAAATCCTTGTATACTTTTAAATATAAATGTTTTGATTTTTCTGGAAGCAATTTATTGTATACTTGTTTTGCAGCTTCATGCAATTCTGGAGGAGTACACCCTTCACTTTCATCACTAGACATGATAAAAATATTCGTAAATGAAAATAGTAATTGCAAATTTGAAATTACACTTTTTCAAAATGTCTGATATAAACAAATGAATAGTGATTTCTATTCAAATCAAGACTAACATATTTTTCATAGTTTTACAAAAATTCAAAAATTAAAATACTTCCAATTAAGTTTAGTAGCTAGTAGTGAAAAAAAACATATAAATATATGTCCCGAGCGATAGCGAGGACATAAACTTCAGCGGTCGGGCAATAATGACTTACTTCACTACCTAGGTTTATAATATACTATTATTGTCGGAATAATAATTGATGCAACAAATAAAAATATTTTGTTTCGATCTTGCATTTAATAAAAAAATCAGTGAGCACAAAAGTAACGATTTTTATGTTTCAAAAAACCATTAATGCATATTTTTTGAAAGCTAAAGAGAGAAAAGAATTAAATCAGAAGCTAGACACCTCCCACTATACATCCAAAAACCAACCCTTCAGGTAATATACTTTGTTAATTCAGAGTGTCCCACGCCATCATATTTCCTGTATAACTTCATTTCCACTAGAAATTTGAATAGTATATTATTAAATTAGTTGTATAAGCAGTCTATTGTTCAACGAGAGGAATTATGGCACGACGAGCGGTGAACTTATATAGAGTGCGCTGCTAAAATATGATTTAACTCACTTGGGTTGAGTAATAAAATTATTACACCTTGTAATTGGAAAAAGTTTATAATTATACCAATAGTGTTATTATTGAACATAATGGATTTGAAATTTTGGAAGCAGTTGTAGAGTTGTAGAACACTTAAATGTTCGTGAAATTAGCAACATACCAGGTACATTTCAAAATCTTCTGTGCACAGAATATTGTGGGAACATCAGTATCATCCCTAACATGTACAGAGTGAGCCAATAAGAATGGACGCCGGCCATATCTCGGAAATAGTTTATTGTAAACAATTGGAAAAAAATTAATTGACCATAAAAAGCTCCGAAATAATATATTAAAGAACTAGTTTCAGAAGACGCATTTTATAAGACGACTAAAATGCTTTCTGAAAGGAATTCTTTATACTATTTTTTCTATTTTGGGCTTTTCAAATTGATTTTAAAATAAAATTTTGCGAGTTTTTAAATTTAGGGAATTTTTGGAGTATAATTGCTAGGATGGCAATATTTTCAATAAACTTTGGTTTAAATATTAGTTTAAGTTTAATTAGTACATTTATCATAATACGTTTCATTAAAAAAAATGGGTGGAAATAAAAATAAGTAGATAAATAAATCTACTGAAGATTAATTACGATTTAAATTAACGCAACCGAACGTAACGGCATCTTGGACGTTATCAGTGTTACCACCGTTCGGAATAAAAATTGTTCTATTTCTACAAAAGAACTCAAATTTCTATAAAAGAACTCATTTGGGTGCTTTTATAGATCTATAAGCGACCCAAAATAGAAAAAATATTTTCAAGTTTCTAAAATGGCTGTTCCGCTTTTTCTATATTTAAAGAGTATTCAAAATAGCTTTTTAACAGAATTCTGAAACATTTTTAAGTATTCTTAACATAACATGGCCGCTCTCATTTTCTTAATGATCAAAATTAGTTGTATCTTTACTACCAGGACGGTGATGAATGTGGCGCGCTTTTGAACGTTTCAAATTTTACCACTACAAGACTATACTTTTTCTACGACAGAAGAAGAATGGATCAATAAAAAAATGTTAAACAATTTACACAAATGATAGTTTTGTTCTCTATTTTAAGTTGGTATCTTATTTGTAGTTGCCATCAGTTGGCACACTTTTGAACTTACGTTAGAAAAGAGCAATAAGGCATTTCAACGCTTTTGTTAAAATGGCGTCTGTGGGGCAAACAAACCTTTGTTTTTATTGGAATGTGTGTAATTTCTGTTGATTTTTTTGTACTTTTAGTGGTTGTTTTAATTAAGTGAGTTATAGAGTCTGTGAAAGAGTATTTTAACTCAATTTATGTTTAAAATTACAAATAACAGGAATTCTAAAAAACTTAACACTGTCACGATTTCCTCTACTACTACAGTTCACTACATAACCAAATGCTGGCATTATGGTACATTACAAATTAATTAAACGTATAAACTATATTAAAATCCTATAACTCAATGATAAAATCCATCTAATTAGGCGTGATTTTGTCACTTTCAGTTAAATTAATCAGTCTGTTAACTATTATGAATGCTGCATTCAGCCATTTTTAGAAAGTTGCGTTTCTAAGACAACTATCTGACAGAGCGCATTGAAATGCCTTATCAAATGCATTTTATTTTGCAATTTTTATTAAGAATAACAAACCTAAACGGTTTAGTTGGTTTAGTTTTTTAGTTATTATTTTATTTCGAACGCTTATTAAATAAATTTACTTGTGTTGGCACCTTTCGTGTATACAATAATTTATTTTTATTTAAGCAAATACTTGAGGCAGTATGCAATTTACCATAGTGTGAGAAGTCGTTGCTTGCTTTATGTTGATGGTTACTCGCACGATAAAATAAGTTTTTCATTGAGTTGATAACTTTTTTTTTAAAGCGCACTACAGTAAGCTGGAATAACAGTTTCAGAGAAAGAATTTACACAAACTAGTAAAAAAACCAATTCACTGATAAAAATTTTTATCAACAAATTGTAAACCACATTAGCCTTAGAAACAATACATTTATTTAAAATCTGTACAAAAACCTTGTACGTCCAGTGTATTTCTTTAAATAAAATAATTAAAATAAACATATATCTAACAAAAACTGGAATTCTTCTAAAATTAACTCTGTGATACATAACTAATTTATGTATTAATATGTTAATTTATTTATTTTATTTATTAATTCGTATGGTACATTACACAAATATTGTATTGTGATGTAAGTGTTATGTATGGTGCCCCAGAAGATCGGTATAAACCTGTATAGTGTGGTGACGAAACCGTGTGCAATAGTGGATTGGTTCGTCTTGGCAAAGCATTTACTTCAAGGTTTAGGAAAACCACTAAAACTTAAACATGCCAACCCTTACCCGCCCTAGTGTTCACATGTAATAATATTAATTAAGTGTGTAAACATTATAGAAGGTAAATAAAAACATAAAATATATGTTAATAAACTGAAAGAAGAAATACGTACCAAACCTCCTCTATAACTAAGAAAAATGCCAACAGTTAACTGTAACGACATGTGTGCGTTAAAGTGCATAGCACTATCTAAGCGATGGCTTTAATGCTTGAAACAGACGTGTGTCGATAAATCCAAGTTAACAGTTAACTGTTGGCAGTTTTCTTAGTTTATACTATTCACACGTGTCAATGTTTACACGAGATGTCGCAAGACACACATTTTACTTATGTTCATTGCCCCATGAGAGCTTAAAAGACCAACCGCCGTCTTGTACAGTCGTACACCGCACTTAAGTATACACCTCTGATGAGCTCACAATAAGAGCGAAATACTGCATCAGGTGTTCTTTTGTTGCGTGTGTACTTCTGTACAATTTATCTTGGCTTTATCGGCAACGTGTGTTACAAGCATTAAAGCTATCGCTTAGATAGCGCTTTGCACTTTAACACACACATGCCGTTACAGTTAACTGTTGGCATTTTTCTTAGTTTATACTATTCATAGGTGTCAATGTTTACACGAGATGTCGCAAGACACACATTTTACTTATGTTCATTGCCCCATGAGAGCTTAAAAGACCAACCGCCGTCTTGTACAGTCGTACACCGCACTTAAGTATACACCTCTGATGAGATCACAATAAGAGCGAAATGCTGCATCAGGTGTTCTTTTGTTGCGTGTGTACTTCTGTACAATTTATCTTGGCTTTATCGGCAACGTGTGTTACAAGCATTAAAGCTATCGCTTAGATAGCTCTTTGCACTTTAACACACACGTGCCGTTATAGTTAATAATCATAGTAACAAAGATGTCCTCATACATAGGAAAGCATAGGTTCGTGGTATGTAAATTGAGGTACTACTTTCATCAGCGAATAAAAATCTGACATTAACTAAAACAAATTTTGTATTTGTATGGTTACAATTGAAAAGAATCTGAGAATACACCCTGGCACATAGGCAACTGTGTTTGATTACGAGTAAGAAAAATAAGGTTTTTCATTGTTAGTGCTAAAATTAGTGCGTTTTAACATATTTTTGTAATGTATAGTAAAAAGACATTAGGTAGTTATATTTTTAATAATAAAAAATAGAAAATAAATTAATAGATACTATATGATTTTTGATATAAAAAAGATGGTGTAGGCTTTGTTTGATTTTCGATAGTAATTATTTATGTAATATGTTGTGTTTATATTATGTTTACGTAACTCTTTTATATGTTTTCTGTGTGATTTTATATGTGTGTTTATTGTTGTAGATCACATCAATATTAGTATTTTGATTCAAGATTGAGTTTCAAGCGGTTGAATACTTTTATTGTTATTTTGAAACACTATATACTTTACTATCTATATTCTCCGCTTGGTGGCGTTAAAGGGTACAAGTGAGATATTCTGCCCTTGAAAGAGATTCACCATCTTGGCAATTGTTATATTTTTATGTGATATCTGTATATTTTCGTATTTATGTTTTTATCTGAAAACTATTTTCTATGAACAAAAGAGCAGTAAAAGTATTATAAATTATCAACTAAATATTATACATTATTACCAAACTAGTTATCAACCACAATTTACAACATGAAATCTGAATTGTCTCAGAGGTTTTCTATCAAGTTCTTTCCCCTGTAGATTTCTAATGCACTGAACATGTTTTTTTTTTGATGGTACTGAATAATAAATGCAATTCATTTTGATTTTTACCATCATTGTGTGTTTTATTTATCCCGTCTTTACCGAGAGTAAAACACTATATCGATCCTGTTACTATTCACTACGTAGATAACTTAGACACGTCCAGTTTAAATTTAAATTAAGCATTTATTTAAATTTTGCGGATTTTTCAATTTTAATATTATACAGTGTACTTCAAAATTTTTGTTTGAAAATATGAAAATGTTGATATTATAAAATCGCTTGAAGTAAGGTGTGATAGTCCGTTACATCACACAATAAATACCAATTTGTATTTTTATTCAAATTGCTCTTGTATATAGTAGGTACCTACTGTAGATTACACTTTCAAGTATTTGAAAGGTAAATTTTTTTGAAGTTAATATTACGTTTATATGCCTTTCACAATTAGTTATACTAGAACTTAAAATTAAATTGTATCATTTATACCCGATATTACTACAATTAAGCATCGTCTATGAAGTTTTTGGTAATTGTCCACAAAAACATTATGTTAACAGCCACGAGATGGCCGTACCTGTGCTCATTCTGTAACAAGTGCGAGAATATTCTAGCACGATGTTTCAGAATCTGACTATTCTGTAATTGAAAATTAATCCAGAATGTTAGTATTCTAGAATAGGAGTAGAAAAAGAGATTTCCTTAGTTTATCGAGTGCACTTTATTTCTTTATTTGTCTTATTGTAATTATTGCCCTTGCCATTTTTCTGGAAATATCTTCTTTCCAATTGTAGATATTAGTTCACAACGTTATACTTTTTAAACTATTATATATTTTTTTCTTTAAAGAATATATTTTCTTGGAGCATTCGATAATTAACTATCGGGATATGATGACCCTATACTTCGCGGGTTGTGCGCAATTGGATACGAAAATAACTTGGAGCTGTTACCCTGGCCAGCAAAAAGCCCAGATTTTAACATTATCGAAAATGTTTGGGCTCGAATACTTGCTGTTATCCGAAGACAACAAGGGCCAAATTTTATACCAGTAAACCGTAATGCACTAATTGCAGCCATTGATACCGCATGGGAAACGATTAATATTAATTATATTGATACCTTGATAGCGTCAATGAGCAGACGCCTCCAAGAATGTATCAATAATAATGGAGGTCACACCCATTATTGATTTCTTATATTTATTTATATAGTAATACCTTTATTTAAAAAAAACGTTTTCATTTAATTTTAAACTATAACTTGGTATCTTAATTATAATTATGTAATAAATTCTTGTCAAAAAACTAAATATATACGTTGACAATAAGAATTGCCTTAGTTTTTATTTTCACTTTTATATTAACTACAGAAAAAATGAAACGTCATAAAATATACATTTTGTAAGGACTAAATATTATGAATAGAGAGTTTAATGATTTTTTTTTAATAACTTACAATAATTAGTAGGTTAGATTTATTTAAAAATAAGTAATAATCAGTCAACCCAAATAACCATGTTTAGTTTTTTGATTTAATTTAAAAGTTATTGCTTGTAGACGTTTTTAAATCAAAATTATTTCTAATTTTATTTTGTAAACATTTCCTAAACAAAATTTTGATTCGATAATTAATCGAGCTATGGTGTTTAATTAGCGATACCTTCAAATATATTCTTTAAAGAAAAAATTAAGTAAGCAACGTAAATTACCTATTTTCTAAAACGTGCTTAGTGTAATGATTCATTCTACAGTCCTTCTATAAGATAACCCCTGCTGAGACTACCTGCTGTTAGAATTGTAAATGATACCCTTAAGCCCGCTTCACAATGTGCAAACTTTTGTTTACAGAAATTGTGGTGTCCAAGTTTTAAATTTCATGAATGTACATTTCATTATTTGTAACAATTTTGAGTCATTAAATTTAAAACGTACGAGGAATGTATGAATTGTGTCCGTTTTAAGTTAGTTACGTGAATCCATAAACGTATTACATTGTGAAATATAAAAAAAATGTTGTAGAATTTTCGCTTGAAACGTTTTGTATATGACAATTCTTTTATTTGCAAGTGGCTACAGCAATTTGAAGGAGTTCCCTATCCATAGTAATTTAAGAATAAACGGAGTATACAACAAGTGAACAGCTTCTAGAATTCAAGAAACAATATAATAGTTTGAAATGTTATAGTGAATTAAAATTACAGCACCATCTGTCTTGTAGTAGTGTGATCAAAGTCGGATGCACAACTTTCTGCTAAACCTATTGTCAATACTTGTTGCATTCAAAACATGGAGGTCATTTTGAACATCTGAAGCCCTATTAATTAAGTTGTTTTAATTAATAGTTTAGTTTTTTTAGTTTTAGTTATTGAGGTTTTAGTTTGTTAATACATTTACTATTTATTTCTTAGTTAATAATTCAGTGGTGTAAATTTTCTAGTGCGTTTAATGTTTATACTTATGTTTCTGTTAGAGGAGGACAGTTGGCTTAACAAATCAGAAGTTTTACTACTATTACTGCTACGAATAGATAAAAAATAGCATTGTTACTTTAACTTCAAATTATATACCAATACCAAAAAGCATCCAATACTATAGTATTCTTATTTTTATATTTAAAATGATTTTGGCTTATGTTTTAGTTCAAGCTTGTTATAATAACAGTTTCAAAATATTACTTTGTAAGTTAATACGTATTTAGAAATAGAAAGGGGTATCAAGGTGATGTTTTCACTATCTTGTTAAGCTTTTAATTTTCAATTTTATCGTGTAAATATGATTCCATTTGAATTTTTCAGAAAATAATTAGAATAAGACAAAGTAAAGTGCAGTCAATAAACTAAAGAAAAATATACCCAAAAAGTTAAAAACATAAAATAATCAAAAATGTTTCAGAATTCTAATAAAACTATTGCAGTGTTATCAGAATCCCAGTAGAGGTTCCTACGCATTTGAATCAACCTACGACGTTAATTTGTCCAAAATCACCCATAATTGTCAATAATTAGTCTATCACGAGTAGTTCGGATAGAATTTTGAAGCTGGTTGTAAATAAAGATAATTATCCTTGTTTCAGTGTAAATAAGACTTCCATGTAGTCCAAGCAGCTACAAAACTCAAATTCGGCACAAAAACTTTGTAAACGTCTACCTTTGATGCCCAAAGTTACAATTAAAAATTCTAGTTTGAGAAGAAAAGGAGCGTACAAAAATTTTATAATAGCCGCGGGTTAGTAAATAGTTAGGGAACTAAGTATTATTAATAGAAATTTCAAACAAATAATTATGTCAAGGTCATTGAGATTATGAGGTCATTAAAAAAGAGTGAGATATAGGACACTATGGCATGTGTGAAAGGGAATATCTTTTTTCGGTGCAACGAATTTGCGAGAAAAGACCGCAGATTAAGAAAGAAGAAACCTAACAACAAAAATAATTATCAAAATTAATTAATCCAAAAGTAGTTAATCGAAAATTACATGATTTTAACCGATAAAAGGAAGTTTCATCGGTAGTACCAATAGATGGCGGTAAAATCGAGCCGTTAATTAAACCAGTTTCCGTTTATGCGGATTTGTTTGCGACAAATAATGCATATTGTGCAAATTTAGCTTACCACAACTACAAAAAATGGCTTCATCAGTCCATAAATCCAAGGACAGGAATTTAGGAATTTCATTGCACATCTCTCTTAACCAATAGCAATTGGCATTTTACACTAAGCAACACGTCACCATGCAGAAGTAAATAGAAACCAATGGTAGTAATCGTAGACTCGTAGACAGGAGGTAGGACGTTTTCCCATTAATAACTTTAATTCCCAAGCTTTTAGTCGATCAACTTTTTCCATTATTCCTTCTGTGACTCCATACACACAACAATTTACATTGTATTTACGGGTCTTGCTATCCAACACAGATTAGGTAATTAAAACAAATTTTGTGTCATACACAAAAAATACGTAAATACAAACAAAAATGTTTACCTATATGCAATCAAGGATGAATGTAGTCTTCAAAAAGACTATTTTGAAGTATAGATAACAAGTACAATATTCACAAATCTCTAACAAAACAACCAAATACCGCATAACTGAATGTATCTTTTAGAAAGATTACTACCATTCGTCGCCATGACAGGCGTAACAGTGGCGCCGCCATCGGTAATGTAAAATTCCAAGCTTCTGACTGGCCTGGAGTAAAACCATATAGTAGGAATGTAATTTAAGGTCTTTTAAAATTCGAATCACCAAAATGTGATTTGTTCCTACTTCTATGGACACTTCCCTTAAATTTGGATTTCCTTCTATACATGCATGAACATTAATCACGTCATCTTCATTCTTTGACAGACGTCTACTTCTAAAAGGGACTGAAATGGGTCGTATACTTCCCGTCCCGTCTGCCGTAAACGTACTGCTAGTTGTCAAAATACCCTCTTGTTATAGTGTCCTTGTTATATTCACTTGCTGCGATAGCAGCATTTTCAAAACACTGAAAATAGACGGTGAGCATATCGTAAACCTCTAAGCGATTTTTATAGCATCAAATACCTATTCTAATTTGTTAATCTCTATGGAAACCTACAGATTTTGTTTCATGCCCACTAAACAAGGAATATTAAAACAATTGAACAATATTAACATTTTATTTTAACATTGGTTCTACATCACATCAACACTGTTTATAAAAAGAATATTTGAACATGAAAATAATATTACAAAAATACAATAAGTTAAACATATAATAAATAGTATTAGTACTACGATATTATAGTAATTTATTTTTGTGTGCAACATAGTATAAAAGCTTTTCACTTAGAACTCCACATTGTTCCGATATTAACAAGCGTGTAAAAAAATATGAAAAGGGTGCAGTGACAAAACATTTAGCTCGACAAATAAAAAAAAATGTGTAACAGAGTTGCGTTCTAACTAACAAAATTTTGAGAGAAACAATGAAAAAACCAAGTACTTTCCTTACATGACTGCCTATTGTATAATTGATGTTCTTGGAGATACCGTTAAAATAATTATAACGTCACGTGACTGTCATGTCTCAGTAATTACATAGCAAATCAAAAAATAGTTTATGCAAAAGTTGTGTATGACTAAATTACAAAAAACTTTTATTTGAAGATATTTTTGCAAATATTCCAAGAACGGGAAAATCTATGTATTTAACTGCCCTCTTAGCTCAAAATCGAATCGGATTTGCGCTATTATAAATAAGGCTCATACGCAAAGTTTCATAAAAATCTAACCGATGGTTTTTTTGATATCTCCTCAGGGACGTCCGTCTACCAGACTAAATATTTTTTTTTGCTTCATTATAACGTACCTACTAATAACTCTATTCGTCGGAAAAAGTTAAAAAATGGGGATGTTAAAATTTTGACTATTTTGAATTGATTTATATTAGCTCAAAATTACTTTGGATATCTAAGTAAAAATTTAAATAAATGGTAGGTATGTTTCCGCTGTGGGATTCTACTATCAGTGGAAGCTTAGCCTAGCGGTAGAAGCGTCAATTTAATAAACTGGTCCAACGCTGGCGCGCTAGTTCGGTCCAGTTGACAGCGAGAGATTATTGTATTGAATCAATTTAAAAGTTAAATCAACTTACAACAACGTGATTAAATAAATAGTTGTTTTATTGCCTACGTTGTTACTACGCATTATTATTTTTTAGGTTAACATATAGGTAGCTACAACGTTGGTAATATGTTACAAAAAGCTGTTAAATTAACATTATCACAATGTTACTTCTTATATGTAACAATTGTTAACATTTTTTACCTCTTGACATAATCTGTTATATCAACATTTAATAAACGTTGAATTGCTTTAAATGGAAACGTTACATTGTAACATTGTGATGTTAAAGTTTCTTTTATGTGATGTTCTTATGTTTAGTAGGCGAGTAGTTATTTTTATTTACCTTTTAAAACAGCATCAGCATCTATGCCTTTAGGAATAAGTTATTTGTAGGGTGTTTTTAATTTTAATGTAGTTTTGTGTCACTGAGATAAGTGATAAACCTACACAATCATAAAATTAAACCAAAAATTTTGCTGGAACTAGGAAAACAACCATTTTTTCAAATTAAAGGTGAAAAATTTTTTAAACACAACTCTGAAACGGGCGAAGATATCGAACTGCGGTTTTTTCCTATGATGACATCAAAATTATACTGTACGATTTGAATTTTTGTAACAAAATTAAAAAAACTGTTATTATTGCGAACTGCGCCCTCTAGTAATTTTATTTGAAACTGTCGAGTGCCGATGGATACGGTATTTAAATACACTGACGATATTTCTTTTGCAAACAAGCCTGAGTTTGTTGTAATCAGATAATTCATTTAAAAAATGCAGTTATTTAAATTTGATATTCAGGAGATTCTCCTTGTCTTATTAAGGTCAGCAGGTCAAGGAACCTCAGATAAGACTTATGCGGAATTATTCAGACTTTCTGATGATGTTGTTAAAGTCATTGCTTCGTATGAGAATTTTCGGAGATATCTTGAATTTTATACCTCGCCCTTGCGGTGAAATTCAGAACTTTCCAGAATTTTCTCATAGCGGTATTCTGCCGCGCTACAGAAAAACCTCGGATTGCAGATTTTTTCAAATTTAAGATTTTAACATTTTTTTATAAAGTTTCAGATTCTAATCCGACTGGTACAAAAAAATTAGTGGTAAAAAATGTTCTTTTACGTTAAAAAAATATTGAAATTAAGAGCTTTTTCAATAACGGTCAAAGCAAAATAGTTTACTTGGTATGAAACTCGCATGTAATTTTTCGCTGTGAAATAGAGTTTGAATGTGTTTCAATTATTACAACTTTTACTTGGCATTAACAACGAATGTCGGCACGTTCGTAGTTATTTCAGAGGGCGGCATAACTTTGACTCCTAAGGGAAATACATGCGGCGTTTTTTACAAGTAAATGGTTTTATATTATTTCAAATATACAGGGTTATTCACGGTATACGACACGGAATATTACAGCCAAACTATTCAATAAATTTGAAAATATATATCTGGGATGGATAGAGCCCTATCGGAGGAATAGTTTAAAATTATTTTTGAAATATACAGGTATTCCAAAATACACAGTACGTATCAAAGTTGTGTTTTTTCTTATGGAATGTTTTATATATTATTACATTTTCAGTTTCTTCGAACATAATAAGAAAGGATTTTATAGAGGTTTACCTTACTTAAAACTAAGGGTTTTGAGATATTTTGTATTTTATGAAAAAGTCGTTACAATTTTGCCGATTCATATCTCAGCAACTATTCTCTTTCTCCAAACTAAATTTGCACTGAAGTCTATCAATTGATCAGATTTTATGTAGAACTTGTGAAAAATCCATTATCATATACATGATGTGTACAAAATAAGATTAAATAATGACATGTTTTGAACCGCAATAACTTTTGCTTAATTTAAATGGAACACCCTGTATTTTATATCAACAACAAATGTAAAATGTAATTACCTATCAAACAATACTATAGTGTCCTATAGCTAAATGTTCAGGTTGTCATGAAAAATGCAAATTTTCAAAATGAAGACTGATTTGTAACAATTTTAATATTTATCAAGTAAGCTATACAAGTTTGACAGGTGAATATTATGTATTTGTAAGAAAATTTGCATTGTGATTGACGGGCAAATTTAAATGCATGAATTTAATAATGCTAGACTCCGCGTGCATGTAGGTTGATCCCATTATTCTCTGAATAATGTAAAACCTATGGCGGACGAAGACCCCTTGGCCTCGCCCCTGTATGAAAATTTTCGGTTTTCGGTTTTTCCCGTTGGTTTGAAGGCAAGACCCATCGGCATACCGAATTTCAAGTCTCTACGACGTCTGGAAGTACCCGTTTAATTTCGGAGACAGACATGAAAAAAATAGGCGCTTTATTTTAAGCAAATGTTTTTTGTATTTCACCAGTATGTTTTACAATATTGTAAACAGCTTAGGAATTGATCCGTGAAGCAGATAATTCATTAGAAGAGATATTATTGTTAAGTAAATTTGTACGTTTATTAAATTCTTGTAAACTCTAAACATATTTATTTCTCTCAAAATTTAGGACAGTTGATGAAATGTACACAATGCAAATTTTCTCCTTTTACAAATACATAATATTCACCTGTCAAAGTTGTATAGCTTACTTGATAAATATTAAAATTGTTACAAATCAGTCTTCATTATGAAAATTTGCATTTTTCATGACAACCTGAACATTTAGCTATAGGACACTATAGTATTGTTTGATAGGTAATTACATTTTACATTTGTTGTTGATATAAAATACAAGGTGTTCCATTTAAAATAAGCAAGTTATTGCGGTTCAAAACATGTCATTAATTAATCTTATTTTGTACACATCCTGTATATGATAGTGGATTTTCACAAATTCTACATAAAATCTGATCAATTCACTCCAGTGCGAATTTAGTTTGGAAAAGATATTAGTTGCTGAGATATGAATCGGTAAAATTGTGACGACTTTTCATAAAATACAAAATATCTCAAAAACTTTTAGGTTTAAGTAAGGCAAACCTCTATAAAATCCATTCTTATTTTGAACGTAGAAACTGAAAATGTATTAATATACAGGGCATTCCATAAGAAAAAACACAACTTTGATACGTTCTGTGTATTTTGGGACACCTGTATATTTCGAAAGTAATTTTAAACTATTCCTCCTATAGGTCTCTATTAATCCCAGATATATTTTCCCAATTTTATTAAATAGTTTGGCTGTAATATTCCGTGTCGTATACCGTGAATAACCCTGTATTTCATAGTTGCACTTCCGAACTTTTCATTTGTTTTTCTGACGGCTTCTCGCTTTTTCTATTGTCTGTTAGTTTTCCAGAAATCTAAACGTGTACACTGATCTCTTTTATGGTACATTAATTTGAATGTTTAAGAAAGTCTTTGTTTATTTGAAACATTACCTACTGATGCTGTATTTTTTATAAAGCCGTTGATAAGTAAGTGTTACGATTTTTCATTTAAAACAATTTTAATTTAAGTTTACGTTTAATATTAGTTTATTATGGAGTCTACGAGCATAAAAGGCGGTTTAAGCAGAGGCAAGACGTAAAACAGATTCAATAAGTAGTTCTAATGAGATAGTTGAGATAATATTCTCCTTGACAAAAAATCCAAGAACATTACCGTTGAAGATGGAAATAACATACACCGACTTGACTGCGCCTAATATACCCTCATTATTGGAGAATTCAGAATTTAATGAAAACCTGAGCTTATTATCGAATAGTATTGTTGAATTCAAGCAATTTGCTTGACGATTCATTTATAAATAACGATGTTTACATTTGAAATCATTAAATAATGGCATATTATGCGATGAGCTAGATTGGACAAAAAATAAACATTTTCGAGTACCCGAAGTGAATTGAAACCATAGCAACAACAAGGTAGAAAGTTTTGAAAATAAAATATACCTACCATAGAGAAGAAATCAAAGAACCAATAGGTGTAACAGAAGTGGAAGTAATGTTGGAAAATGATGTGAACGAAGATGCAAAAAGCAGCGACGACAGTGAAAAAGAAAATAAAATGTTTGAAATTGATAGAAGCAACACCAAAATAGGAAACGAGCGCAAGCGGAAATCTGAAAAGCAAGAGTATGTTGCGTTGAAGAGAAGAAAACGTCATCTTGTCAAAAAACCATGCAATTGTAAAAAGAATTGTTTCCAATATTTCACTCAAGAACTTAGAGAACGAATCAACACAAAATTTTGGAAAATGAATTTTACGGAACAAAGGCTTTTGTATCAAACAATATGCAATTGGGCCCAGTCATTAGAAGAAGAAAAGAATTAATAAATGGTCAATATTTTCACTGATAGACAAAGGTAGGAAACGTGTGGCCGTTTGTAAAATTTTTTTTGGGTACCTTAGGCTATGCTGCTAATAATGACTATTGTAACGAATAAACAAGAGTGTAAGGGAACAATTACAGTAAAAAACAGAATTTTCGTATAGGCAACTAACTTCTAGATTTCAATCAATGAACGCTTCTAGTTATGTATATTAAGATTGGTTGCATATTTAGCTGAATTCTGTTATTAGTACATATTTGAACAATTTATATTCTCATTGTAAAATAAGTAATCCATACATACTAAGTTAATAATGAAATTACACTTTCGTCTTAAAATTTTATTTTAGATACAACTTAAACATTGGTCATAACATAACAATAATATTACACTAGTGTGTACATAGCATATCCTATACGAGAAAATAAATGTAATCCTTCTGAAGACACAATTTATAGTACATATTAATCTAACAAGTTATATAAACAGAATCAGGGATTATACATTTCAAGAAACAAAAAGTGAACATTCTTTGGAATAATAAGCACTCTTATCACATGAGACAATATTATAGATCATTAGCAACTAAGAAATACAGGCAAGTTTTTTTTCTACACCCTCAACCGCTTCTAATAGACTCACCGATTCATCAAATTTTAGGCCTTGCTGTCGAAGCGTTTGTAGTCTCATTTCAAGAATTTCTCTGTTCCTACCAGTTTGCCACCAAATTTTATTGCATACATGAAGTAAAGGCAAGTACAATTCTAACAAATCACTGTCACAAACGCCTTCATATCGATGCAAGGCAAGATCGGCCCACTTCTCTGCATCAGGAGAACCAGGCATGGAGATACAACAACCTAGTAATCTACAAAGAGCGAGTAGAACAGCTGGTGATCGATCCGTATACACCTAAAATATTCAATGAGCACTGACACAATTGCATTAATAAAAATTTACCTTATTTAACAACCGAAAATTATTTTCTAGCAAAGTAACAGCAGCACCAAATTCTTTTACATTTAGATGATATTTGGCCGCATATAATTCAATATTTTGTAGAAAGCTAAGAAGCGCATTTGAATTCCTCAACTTAGAATCAACTGAGTGCGTGCTTTGAGAAGAGATTCAAAACCAGTACTCCTCACAGATATCACTCTATTATCAAAATTCCCCATAAGAACTTTCTTAGGGAAAATAACCGATACCATTTCCTCAGGAAAATCTTTTTTTAAAGCTGTGTATAAATTACAGAAGTCGGTGTACCTGCGTTCCAATATGGCAGGTCTTGTATCGTCTGCTCCTGTAACATGTCGGATTTGCAATGTATATACAACATACTTTTTCCCTTCGGTTTCTGCTATGTGAGCCGATGTTATTTCGATGACTGGAGCAATCTTGTCTTTACTAGAACTCGCTTCAGCTGAAAACCCGCAAATTACGCACATAATCCTGTCATTAATGTACTTACTAGAACCATTGTTAGAACTGTTATTGAACATTGTTTTGTAAAATCAATTATCTGCCAACAGGTGTTCGTTTCAGCATTGAAAAAAATCGAAGCAAAATATTTTAAGACTTTTTTTATCTGGTTGAATTACTTTGTTTACATGAACGATAAAATTTATTGTTTATAGGCATGCAATCACGTGCTACAACAGAAATACCACATCGGGTCGGGATTTCCTCGATGACAGTGTTCTGGGTAAAGTAATCAATACAAACATTTTTGTACGTTTGGTTGCCTAACTATCGGTGTATTCTATATAGGAAGGTTCAGTAATACAATTATACAATGAGCTAATGAATCTATTTCGTTTGGTTTAATCGGTTGGTTGTCCATCTTCTCGGCAGTTTCTCTCAAAATGTTAAATAACCGGCTCATCAATGATGCATTTTTATCAACAGGTTGTTTGACTTTCTTAGTAAGCCTACGAGTATGTTATGGCGCTGTTTTCTCTTGTTGGTTTTATCCTGGAGCGTTGACTGATATGTCTCAATCCCTTATTTATTTCAAAGTATATCATCCGTTTCCTACAAATTTAAAGTTATTTAAAATTATATTTAATAGTAACTATAATAATCAAAATAATAGTGTTCCCTAACAGAACCCTACTCCATGAAAAAAAAAATTAAAACTTTATCATTTCGCCAAAAATATAAAAACAAAAACGCGTTTGTTATTCATAGGTTTACACATTTTTTTGAAAAATTGCTTGTTTACGTAGCGCTTCTGTTTTGCTGTAAATGCAGCCATAAGTCGAGCATACATTTTGGAATTTGAAACTACAAATTCCAAAACGTTTATAATTGATTTTTGATGATTAATGTGATTAACTATTTCTAAAAGAACAAATGGTAAGAGAAGTTCTGGATACGTTTTTAAATCAGTGACTTTTTGTTTATGTAAAGGTTATGTTTGGAGATTGATCTTTACTGATCCACCTTTCAGTGCCGATCAACATAGAGCAATTCTAGTGGGCTCGTTAATTCACTAAGAGTAGCGCAGTGGAATATGTAAATCTATAATAGTGCAATACTAAAATTACCAGATCAACGAGTCAGGAGATCACTCCAAAAGCACTCAGTCAAAAATAAGTAAGATAACGCGTGATTCAAAAATGCGCTTCCATCAAACTTTGCCATGAACGACAAAGCATGATATAACAGGTGTATCTTAGCTTAGCTTGTACATTTGTCAATTCTGACAGATTTAATTTCAACACATCCAGTTTTATGCATTTAAGTAGGTATTACCGTACGTGAATTTTTCTTGGTCCACTTTGATGAAAAATTTTTTGAATCACGTATTATGTGAAAAACGTCGGAACCTGCCAAAATGTATTTGTGTCCCCGACGGCAAGCATGGTGTTTTACAAGTTCCAGGAAACTCTGGTGGAGTTTTCACTTATAAATCCTTCTTTAGTATTGTACTTTTTGTATTGGTGGATGGTAATTACAAGTTCATTAATGCGGATCTCAAGGAAGGATATCAAACGGATGGGTTTTTTAATGGAGCAAGTTACATACTAATATGATTTCAGGACAAAGAGTGTGTTTTCCATTACCACAAGAATTATTGCCGAGTGTTATATGCCGATACCCTACTTTCTTTGCGGTGATAGTGGGCTTTCTCTAAGCGGAGATCCAAAAATTGTGATCAACAAATTAGAGATGAAATGGCTCAAGTGTTGACACAGACTGAAAAAATTCCTGGATTGGCAGCACAAACACCACTTAAGTAATGCTACCAAAGAAGAGTTAAATACGTATCCACCCAACGACCTGCATCTATTTGTACAGGGTATTGAATTTGGATCCGTCGATTAACAACCAAAGGAAGCACAATAAGCCTTTCAGGCTGCGGTGAATCCGGAACCACAGTAATAGACGGCCTAAGGGAAAAAAAATTACTTACCGTCATAAAGGAATGGCCGTTTTGGCGTCAGATCGTTTCACAGCCAGCAGATTCGGTATCGGGGTGTTTCGGCGTCGATTGTAAAAATGTTACGAAACAACTTGACAAGTTGGAGGGATTTAAAATTAGTAGTCACAGAAGCCACTTTCATTAATGGTACATCTTTGATTCTTAGATGTTGTAGTAAAAGTGAAAAAAGAAAAAAATTAGACAAGTATACAAAACCTTGAACATAGGTAATAGATTATTATTTTCTAAATATTATATGAGTATGCAACAAAATAAGTAGCATTAAATACGTTTATTTAAAAAAACTTAATAATAAATAAAATATAACGCAGAAAAAATTTTACATTATGCCTATATAAGTAATATATTTAATAATAATAAGGTTTTCCAACGCTCATACTAAAAATGATTGTTTTTTAATTTGGAATTAATGTCAGTGCCACTAAAGATTTTTGTTAATAATTTTTTCCTTGCTTTCTGCATTGTAGATACGTATACCTAAAATTAATAGGGGTTCAGAGGAAGACGTTTAAGAACAAAATGGCCATACATATGCTACTTAGAAGTTTTTTAAATAAATCACTTAGTGTTTTGTTAAATCCAGAAAATGAAGAATGTATATGGTTCCGAAACCATGGTGATGATGCTTCCAGTGGGCAAAAAAAAGTCCAACGCATATGAAGACTTTTAATCAGAGTTTATATCTTTAATTTTTGAAGTGAACAACAAGAGAGGATCAAAAAATATCTACAACAAAAATATGACCCAAGAAGATGTATGAATCCTGAAAAATTGCTGTTGTGGCAGTAATATGAAAAAAATATTTCACTCAAGAAACGACAGAAGCGGACCTGGTACGAAACTTGCTAGGCAATATGAAGAAAAAGTATTTAAGAAACTACAATAGTTATGAGTATGACTAGAAATAACAGTGGGCAGTATGTACACCTCATGAAATTTAAAACTTGGACACCACAATTTCTGTAAACAAAAGTTTGCACATTGTGAAGCGGCTTAAGGGTATCATTTACAATTCTAACAGCAGGTAGTCTCAGCAGGGGTTATCTTATAGAAGGAATGTAGAATGAATCATTACACTAAGCACGTTTTAGAAAATAGGTAATTTACGTTGCTTACTTATTTTTTTTCTTTAAAGAATATATTTGAAGGTATCGCTAATTAAACACCATAGCTCGATTAATTATCGAATCAAAATTTTGTTTAGGAAATGTTTACAAAATAAAATTAGAAATAATTTTGATTTAAAAACGTCTACAAGCAATAACTTTTAAATTAAATCAAAAAACTAAACATGGTTATTTGGGTTGACTGATTATTACTTATTTTAAATAAATCTAACCTACTAATTATTGTAAGTTATTAAAAAAATCATTAAACTCTCTATTCATAATATTTAGTCCTTACAAAATGTATATTTTATGACGTTTCATTTTTTCTGTAGTTAATATAAAAAGTAAAAATAAAAACTAAGGCAATTCTTATTGTCAACGTATATATTTAGTTTTTGACAAGAATTTATTACATAATTATAATTAAGATACCAAGTTATAGTTTAAAATTAAATGAAAAACGTTTATTTTTTTTTTAAATAAAGGTATTACTATATAAATAAATATAAGAAATCAATAATGGGTGTGACCTCCATTATTATTGAAACATTCTTGGAGGCGTCTGCTCATTGACGCTATCAAGGTATCAATATAATTATTATTAATCGTGTCCCATGCGGTATCAATGGCTGCAATTAGTGCATTACGGTTTACTGGTATAAAATTTGGCTCTTGTTGTCTTCGGATAACAGCAAGTATTCGAGCACAAATATTTTCGATAATGTTAAAATCTGTTTAGTTTAAAATTTCAAGTGTTGTGAAAATGCCACCTCATCTCGGTGCTGATTTGAAAGCGCGGATTGTTTTGGAATTAGCGGCGGGCCGTAGCGTGCGTGAAATTTTACGTATGTTAGATATACCAAAAAGCACCGTTGGGCATTACCAGAGTAAAATGGAATCTTGAACACACTTTGGGAAAGAGCCATCGGAAGTGGTAGACCTAAAGTATCTACACGTGCTCAAGATCTCAAGTTGTTTCATTACGTAACAGAACAAACATTTGCTACATACTCCAGGGCAATATAGCAGATACTTTATTTTCCCCGATGCCGTATAAAAAATATATACTTGCTGTTATCCGAAGACAACAAGGGCCAAATTTTATACCAGTAAACCCTAATGCACTAATTGCAGCCATTGATACCGCATGGGAAACGATTAATATTAATTATATTGATACCTTGATAGCGTCAATGAGCAGACGCCTCCAAGAATGTTTCAATAATAATGGAGGTCACACCCATTATTGATTTCTTATATTTATTTATATAGTAATACCTTTATTTAAAAAAAAACGTTTTCATTTAATTTTAAACTATAACTTGGTATCTTAATTATAATTATGTAATAAATTCTTGTCAAAAAACTAAATATATACGTTGACAATAAGAAATGCCTTAGTTTTTATTTTCACTTTTATATTAACTACAGAAAAATGAAACGTCATAAAATATACATTTTGTAAGGACTAAATATTATGAATAGAGAGTTTAATGATTTTTTAAATAACTTACAATAATTAGTAGGTTAGATTTATTTAAAAATAGTAATAATCAGTCAACTCAAATAACCATGTTTAGTTTTTGATTTAATTTAAAAGTTATTGCTTGTAGACGTTTTTAAATCAAAATTATTTCTAATTTTATTTTGTAAACATTTCCTAAACAAAATTTTGATTCGATAATTAATCGAGCTATGGTGTTTAATTAGCGACTACCTTCAAATATATTCTTTAAAGAAAAAAATTAAGTAAGCAACGTAAATTACCTATTTTCTAAAACGTGCTTAGTGTAATGATTCATTCTACAGTCCTTCTATAAGATAACCCCTGCTGAGACTACCTGCTGTTAGAATTGTAAATGATATACCCTTAAGCCCGCTTCACAATGTGCAAACTTTTGTTTAAAGAAATTGTGGTGTCCAAGTTTTAAATTTCATTAGTGTACACAATTCAATCCAAGAAAGTGAAACAATAAGGGGTAAATGGCATGAGAATGGAAATACACAATTAGTTTGAAGATAGCAAAAGATACAAAAATTAAGACAATAGACAAAATTTACAAAGAAATGTATAAATAAATAATGAAAATGAATGGCGCACAAGAAATAGACAAAATTACCGAAATTATTGGCGCAGAATGAATGCTATAGAAAATGGTTACCCGTTTCTGTACGTAATGAATAATGTACTGTGAGGTAACCAGCGTGCTTTTATTACAATCAACATCTTGATGCACTAAGGTATCCTAATCTAAAGTTGACCGATCGAGGCACTGGAGTCCTTAAGTGTCCATAGATTGCAACTATTCTTACAGACGGTAACCCGTTGTGATTGAAGGCATAACTTAACCAACCTCGAGGCGTAGTCTCGCCTCATTTCCACGATTGGCGTCCCAATAGTCCTAAGACTTTTTGGCACATTGCCGTCGGTAGTTTCAGCAAATACTGTAGATAAAACCGTGCGCAGCCCCTGCAGGTAGACTCTGAATGGGCATCCCCTGGCTTTGTGATGCAAGTGCGGCTCGATCTTAGGTAGGCGCTCTGTAAAGTCGCCGGGTGTTGTCTGCGATTCATGCCCAGTTTACTGCGGCCTGGGGAAACGGTCCCCTGTTGCTGATGCTTGTCGCGTCCTTGAGTTATCAACTAACTATGGGGTAATTGTACCTAGAGGGGGCCTCCTGTTAGTCGAGCGGGTGCTGGTCGAATTTCCCAGATAGGGAATAAAAAACTGTCATATCCGAGACTTGTCGCCGGCAACCAAGCCGGGATTGGGGTTGTAGCTGCTGACCCTTGTCGGCCAGGCTTGGATTTATAGTAGCTGTGGTATGGATAGGCGTTTTGTGGAAGCCTTGTCATACTGTTCAAAATAAAATTTTAAGCAAGAACACCCTACGAGGAATCAAATGAAAATGGACAAAAAAATCGATATTATAAAATGGACTAGATGCGAAACTGTGACAGAACAAAGTGAATAATAATAACCTAAAGTAAGAAAAAGAAGAGGTTGAACAGTATGAAGGATTAAATGGGAAATGTTGGGTCAGACTTAGAAGAAAAAAAAGTTAAAATAGCTGATAAATACAAACAGAATGATAATAATAAGACGCATTCAATTTCACTAGCATATAAAGAAAAGGACACAACTATTGAAGTTCAACCAATCGTTTGAAGTCAAGAAAAAACGTCAAACTTGAGGATGTCACGTAAGTGAAGTTCTTCACCACTGACAACGAAGAATAGAAGAAGAAAATATATGCACTACATATTTTTCAGTTATGTGGTTGGTATTTTCATCCATTCATAATAAATTCATAAAATTAAAATAAAATACGTTCAACATTTATTACACCTAAGTATTTTTATATTTTACAATAAAACGGACAGCATTAATACTGAAATAATAAATTAAATGGTATGAAATATCTTTGGAACTTAAATCATACTTCAGAAATGTCGAGTACATATATTTTTTGTTACAAAATCAGTCAGATAACTTTGAACCTTCTTCTCCGTAAGTAACTTGGAGTGCGCATTGAAGAAATTTGGTCACTTTTCCCAAACAGGGATTGCAATTAATCACCTTTGATTCCCATTTAATGAAGACGTAATAAAATGGTATCCCTAAAAATAATGTTTGCAATTAAGTGCTACAATGTTTTTGTTGTTTTTATTACCTGATAATGTAATTCCTAGGCATATTGCACTGCTAACCGGATTATCCGGAATTGGATAAAATACTATGAAGAGGCAGCACAAAATGAATATTATGGGTATAGCTATATTTACTTTTATAGGTCTTGGTTGATCGGGATTTTTGTATCTTAACCATAGCATTCCTGCTACGCAAGCTTTGCTACAGAAAACCATAGTATTTGACTGTAGTACTTTTTAATCACACGAACACATCGCTAACGAAAAGCATCATTAAAGATGCGGCACACTAAAAAAAGCGGTATAATGTCGTAGTTTTAACTTAACTTAAATAAAAATTACTGTAAATATTAGAGATGGAACTGGTGTCATCCGTTTTATATGTATAAACGAAAAAATTGAGGGCAGATGCCCTTCTTGAGATCCTATGAGGAACAACCTGGCAGATGTAAACAATATCCCGTTTACACCTCCAAACGTTGATAAAGCAACAAAAATGGGTACGATCCAATAAAAACTTCCAATGGTTTTACTAGCAAATACCTACAAACAGTTACAAAATAAATTTTCATTCCAAAAATTTTTTAGAAAAATACTTACAACAGCCACTGCTGGCGTGCTCAACATTTCATCGTTTGTTAGAACAGCAAAGTATGCTACATTTGCAAGTACATATACTACAGTTACAGTAGGAAGTGCAATCCATATCGCCCTCGGAAGATTTCTGAAAAAATAAAAATCACAATAATTGATTTCATCGTAACGATATCACGATCGAAAAGCTCGCTTATAAAATTAGCAAAGAAGTGAAAAATCAGGTTTTAAAAATAAAAACGAGAACCGTGAAAGCTTTTCAGCGAAACGAATCAATGTTTTATTCCAGTTAAACTCTTCCATTATACATTAGACATCAGTCTATGAGATAAATTAAAATAAAGCAATTTAATGTCTTTGAACGCCCAAATATACTGATTTATCTAAATGTAAACATAAACACCTCTTCAATTTATGAATGATAAGAATAAGCAATGTAAACCAGATAATTAGATTCGAGTATATTTCACTCAAAACAATTACCTACACTTACTTGTATGGATCTTGCAATTCTTCGGTAACGAAATTAAGATAGTTCCAGCCGCCGAATGCGAATAATCCTGAATAGAAAGCGTACGCTAAATTTGTCGCTCCAAATTTTCCATCAAATGCGTTTCTCGAAATGTTCGACTCGTCCTATATAAATTAAAAACATTTTTAAATATAATATCGTCTCAAAAGTATTACAAAAATAGTTGGAACAAAAAATTATAAGCTTTTGTCCTAATTTGATAAGTGTTAATCGAGTTCAAATGAAAACATTCTCTTAAATTTATAACAACATAACTACATTCAAACGTCACTTTAATTGCAATAAACATTGGTTTTAGTAACCAGTAACGCCATTATTTATTATTTCACAATAAGATCCTAGTTTTTACTTCCATCGAGTGTATTAACTTTTACCGTTCGGTAATTATCGTTAAAAAGTCAAAGTCAAGGAGAAGTCAATAATAATTACTGTTGCTTTTGTACTTCGCGATGCTAAATACTTTCATTTGTAAGCTACAATTCTTAACAAAGCCGGAAAGCATTAAGTCTCTTTGTCCTTTGTTTGATTCCGATAAGCAATTACTTTGCAGTAAGCGGGTTAAACAGAAAGGAATTGTACGTACTCAATGACAAGCTTGCGATTTAATGGTTTAATTAAACACTCGCAATAGTGAGTCGAATAAATAAAAAATGTTATAAAATTTAAAAATATCGAATACAACCTGGGTAGGTAATAATCGGCAATGAATTAAATTCTTAAATGATATACACAAAAACAGGGGCAATAATAACAAGCGTTTCGCGCAGAACTCCACATCGTTATGATGCTGACAAATGTGTAAAAAAAAGTATCGAATGTGTGCTCGAAAATTAAAACAAATAAAAAAACGATTCGTTGTAGGAAAAAAAGCAACGTTTAAGAAAGAAGAAAATGTACCGAGACGCAATTATAATTATAATTTTCATATAAATTTCAGTAACGGTCAACAATTGTCAAATGTATCTAACTGGTAACCCAAAATTGCGTTTTAGAAAAAAAATAATTCAAACAAAAGTTATAGACAATAAAATTTTAAACGACTTTGATTTCATCCTTTTTTGTATAATTGATATTAGTGGAAATATCGTTATCAGATCAAAAAATACACAAGTTGTGTATAGTTAAATTCTAAACAATTTTTATTTAAAGAAAAATGTGTAAAATAAATATTTTTGTAAATGTTCCAAGATTTGGAATATCTAGGTAGGTTAACGGTAGTTTTTGCTTGTTCGATTATACCGAAAATCTAACAAGATCTGCATTATTAAAAAATAAAACTATATAGAAAGTTACTATAAAAATATGACCGGCTGTTTTCCTGATATCTTGCTTACATCCAAAAGGGGACGGCCGGCCTGCCATCTGACAGACATTTTTATGCTTATTAATTATAACGTTCTAACTTTAATTCGTCGAAAAAATAAAAAATAAAGAAAGTGTTAAAGTTTTTTGTTTATAAAAATCAGATTCTACGAGAAATCCTGCGTACTATTTATTTAACAAGTTTTAATCTATCTCTTCAAATAAGAGGTGGGGAGAGTGGAAACCTTGTTCTGAAAAACGCCTGTAAAGTCCGATACTGCTTGATCGATCTTTGCAAAAATTGGTCTTGTTAAAAAGAGCTCGTTACCACCAATATAAGTTTTTATACTCAACTAAAGGTAATCAGTAATTAATCACAACAACAGTAGGTGATAACTTTCGCTACATAAACCTTCTGGTATCAGTAAAACTTGCTATTCGAAAACAAAATGTATGTTACCAAACAAATCTGAAAATAATTTAACCAATCTAACAATAAACAATTTATAAAAATTACAACAAACAGTTATAGAAAATGTGATTAGTGCCGCCGCAGATGTTCAAAATGTCGTCCATCATTTTCAATACAACATTCCATTCTCTGGCGGGTGGATAAGACGGAAGTTTCAATTTCTGCCGCTGAAATACTGTGAATTGTCTGTTGGATTCTTTCACACATTTCTGCTCTTGTTGTGGGTCTGTTGGCAAAAAACAAGTTCTTTATTCGCCCCCACAAATAAAAATCTAAACATATCGAGTCGGGGGATCTGGCTGGCCAATGAAATAATCTTCCACGTCCTATCCATCTGTCAGGGTATGTATGATTTAAAAAATTCCGGACATCTCTAGAGTAATGCGCCAGGCACCCATCATGTTGGAAAACCATATCACGACGAATTGCAGTGGCAATTCGTTTGTTAAAAAATTTAAATATCTTTCCCCATTTAGACTTTCGTTAAAAAAATGTGGTCCGATTATTTGTCCACCTAGAATACCGCACCACACGTTCACAGACCAACGACCCTGATGTTGGACTTCCCGCATCCAGCGGGGATTTGTATCTGACCAATAATGCATGTTATGGCGATTTACAGAACCATCACTATGAAAAGTTGCTTCATCTGACCACATAATATGTGACAGTATTTCATGATCGTCTTCTATCGTATTTAACAGCCAGTTACAATAATCTAACCTGTGATCGAAATCTCCAGCATTTAATCCTTGGTGTAGGACTATGTGATATGGGTGAAATCTAAAATAAAAATATTTCGTTTATAACAAGGAAAAAATTATTCAAATGCTTTAACTCGTGTTGTGCTTTTACAAAACTTTATAAAGATATCCACTAGAAGACAGTACCTACTAATATATTCAGCGGCGCGCAATAAAGTCCAAGTCGCCCCGCGTTTTCAAGTCACCCCACTTTACAGTACTGACTATTAAAACTTGCACTCACGGAAAATATTAATAAAAGTTAATACAATTTGTAGGTATGTAGAAATTTATAAAATAATTATAGTCACCTGTAATCTCTTAGGATATTTACAACGGTGGTTTGATTTATTCCCAAATCTTTGGCTATAGCTCGCGTGCTTAAATGAGGGTTAATATTTATATAGGCCAAAACATTTATTATATTTTCCTCCGTCCTACCTCTACCACGTCTTCGATACACTGGAAGATTAACGCTTCCTGTAGTACGCAAACGTTGAGCGATTCGACGAAAAACTCTTCTGCTAGGATGTCTTCTATTAGGATACTGCAGCGCATAAACTCTGGAAGCAACAGCTGCATTCCTCATGCATTCAAAATAAACACCCAACATGTCAAAAACTTCTTCATTTGTCAAAATCATATTTTTCTTATTATTATATCGAAAATGATTAAAAAATAACCTGGATAAATTAATAACTCCAACAACACTAATAATTTTTGACGTATATGACATTCTCGTAGTAATCATAGCCTACTTGATTTCAACGTTTAATGGTATTTAATACAGTAACTACCTACTGTGTAACTGTTAAAATATACCGAATATGGTCATTCTCGAGCAATTTTCATCATATATAATACACATATAACATTTTTAAAATTTGCAAGTTGATAGTATATATGATAAAAGTTATCGAATGGCAGGTTTTACTGATACTTGAAGGTTTATGTAGCGAAAGTTATCACCTACTGTTGTTGTGTATTTTTGGTATGGCGGTGATTTGAAAATAAAGAGGTGTTTTTTTTATGTTTACAATAAAATAGATCTAATTGAAATCATTCAGTCATTTAAGTATTTTTAATTGTTAGGTTACGTCAAACGAAAAGTTAACAAGAATTAACTTTAGATAACGCCCTTTAGCAGGGACGGTAACAATAGTATGACAATATGTTTGCCTATTGCAGATAGAACAATGCAAGGCTTTTCTAACACGAATAAAACTATTAATTTTGTTAATTTTGTTAAGGTTAACCAGCCTACTTTAAGTTTGACAAAAAATGTTCACCGTTTTCACTTTTCTTAAGATATCTCGAAAGGGAAAAGGTATCGACATGCGGTTTTCACTATTTTGTGGCCACTTTGATCTACTTTATAATCCATTGTTAAAACTGCATGGTTCTATTTAATATTATCCAAAGATAACTAGATTTATAAAAAAAACAAATAGCGCCCTCTAACGTGCACATTACTGATTACGTTTAGTTGAGTATAAAATACTTATATTGGTGGAAACGAGCTCTTTTTAACAAGACCAATTTTGCAAAGATCGATCAAGCAGTATCGGACTTACAGGCGTTTTTTCAGAACAAGGTTTCCACTCTCCCCCACCTCTTATTTGAAGAGATAGATTAAAACTTGTTAAATAAATAGTACGCAGGATTTCTCGTAGAATCTGATTATCGTATTTAAAATGCCCTTTAATTGGGCAATTTCTAAAAAAAATTGGATTTTAAAATTTATGGTATTCAATTGCGCTCTAGCGGCGGACCTACAACTCTATAAATAATTTCCAGGTGTTTCTCGTGGCCATTTTTGTTATACATTTTTTCCCCAAAAAACTGTATTACAATCCAATCCTAAGATATGGCCGATGGCCATTCTTATTTACTCACCCGGTACATAAAATATAAACAAGAACATATATAAAAAAATTCTTTCAGATATGTCGGCATAGACACATATATTTTTTCTTTTTAGATTAAACATTCACATCCGATTTGAAAAATATATAATAATTATGTTGACCGATGAAAAATTTGTATGGCACAATCATTTAACGGTTCTTGAAAGTCATTACCAAACGAAAACAAAAAAAAAAAACAAATTTAAAAAATTATGACGTCACAAAACAGAGATAAAGTTCACTAGAAGTCGACGGAGGTATCGAGCTACCCTAGGATTTTTTCAAAATGAAATAAAGAATTTGTGTAAAGTATTTATTTCCTGAATTGCAGATTTGAAAAATGTCGGAATACAATATTAAAACAGTAGGAGAAAATAAATAATGCATCTTGAGAGAATCAATGAAAAAGAGAAGAGATTTGCGAGTGATTTAAGCTGCGAAGGACTACCTACTTAATAATTGGAAGGATATAGTTTAAATTAGTACCGAGCGGTCATAAAGTTTTTAGAAAAGGGGTGACTATAATTTGATATTAGCAAATTTTTCATTTCTTTGATAACAAGAATGTGGCATATGACCGATACATCTAAATCTTCCAGAAACTCGGCCAAACAAGCAATAGTGCTCTATGCCCACTCTGGTTTATTGAAAACACAGTTACAAGTAAAATTCAATAACAAATCTTTTATGTTCTGACGAAAACACCATTTTTCCATAAAAAATGATGAACACTATTGTCAAAGACATTAAAACAAAAACAAAAAATGGGTATAATATTTTCTACTAGGGTGGTAAACCGATTATACCAGACAAAATATATTTAGAAAAGATAAGAGGGCACAATGTTTCAAGACGATACAAGAAAGAGAAAAATCACTGAAATAATTGATACGAAAAGTCCGCTAGATATCCTGAGGAATGTGGGAACAGGGTGTAGTCAGCAAGGAAAGAATGAGGAATAAGTAGAACACCCGTAAGGGAAAAATATATTAATTCGTGAAAGTTTGGAAAAAAATAGTCAAGGGAACCAGAAAGGATGTGAAAATTAGTACTGTTTAAAGAAAGATTTAAGAGAAGAATTTTCGAGAAAGGTTCTATAAGAAAGCAAAATAATTGAAGATAAATTAAATGTTCCTAATGTTTCGCTAAAGCCAGTGGTCAGCTTTTTCAAATGTCCTTCTATCTCCGATGTTAGATATAGACCAATAAGTGTGGCTTTGCAGGTTGTTCATACTGGTTCAAAGGGACGGGGGCTTGCATCGCGCCGATTTTTGAGGATTGATTCCAGATCTGGTTTCTTCCTTTCTGTTGAAGTTTTTTAAATGTTTATGGAACTCGATGGCCTCCGTAACTAACCTGATATAATAACCATTAGAGGCTGCTAGTAACTTGAGGTCTCGAAGAGTATCTTATGATACCCATTGCTAAGCGCATGTTCTGGTTACCGCTGACATTTCGGTGTGTCTCAGACAACAGTACTCGACAGTACCTATCTATACTTTGCTACAAAATCAAGGTATACGGTAAACTCCGGCTGTTAAAAGAAGATATCGTTCTTCTTTTCTTGATCTGATAGTCTGCTAAATCTTCTTGATTTATTTGAATGTAGGTTTAATGTCTGCTTTTAGAATTCTTCCTATGCGGTCTGTTACTTTGGATATGTGTGATAGATATGCGTGGTAGTAAATCGACTCTCGGATTCCAGTGCTTTTGATCTTTTGGACGTCATTGATCTTCCGATCTCTTTCTTAATGTACCCGTTAATCTCAAAGGCAGTTTTTAGATGTCCGAGTCCCGCCTGAAGATTCTCTGTTTCACAAATCCTTCAGGCTCGTTCCGCTAGGGTTTGATTATTCCGTACTTAGGTGACTTGGGTGGTGGTTCAATAAGGCATGCAAGTATTTGTCCGTGTGTGCAATAAATATCCAGAAAACTTCAACAGAAAGAAAAAAAACCTGAGACTTCTTTGAACCAGTAAAAATACAACCTGCACAGCCAAACTTATCGGTCTACGTCCAATATCGGAGATGGAACAATTTCTGACCACTCGCTTTACGGAAAACATAGCAATCAACAACGGCGTTTAGACCCGATTTTAGACAATAAATTATAAACTGAATGATTAAACATAGTGCCCGCGTAAATGATGAGACCCACCTTTTATTGTGTTAATCATTGTATGAATCGCTTTGAAATTTGGCATGCACATGAAATATCGAAGTGTCTATCCTTCAACATTGCAGTATTTTGTTTTACTGTCATAGTGACAGCTAGACGACATTTGGAATTATTTTTTTAAATAGAAAATGATGTACTAATCACACTACAATTTTGAGATCATTCGAATTGGCCGTTTTCGAAGGACAGCAAATGAATGTTTGAAAAAATTGTGAACAATTTCACATTTTCATTAATAATAGTTTGATAAATAATTAAATAAGTTTAAAGTTACTTCAACAGGTGCTCGAAATTTTATCATCGCTAATGCCCACAGCAACAGATGTGCCGGGTAAACAAAAATAGAGATCAGTCAACACTTTTTCTCAATAGAACCGTGAGTAAGCGAAAGGTCGAGTACATGTCGGATGAGAACCCATGCATTTTTCGACAGAGCCACACTCAGTTTCCTAATAAAGTGAGTGTTTGGGTAGGCGTACTTGGTAACCATATTGTTGGTCCAATATTTATCGATAAAAATCTTACCGGTGAACTTTACCTCAACATTTTGCCAAGCGAATAGCCAGCTAGATCTCCAGATCTAACCTGCCTTAATTTTTTTTTTTCTTTGGGGATACCTGAAGACTAAAGTATACACCCAAATTCTATCCAAGAGCTCAAAGACAGAATATGAAACGTTTCCAATGACATTCCACCAGAAACTTTCCATAATGTTGGAGAGGAGATCATTAACCGTCTTTTTTCATTTCCAAGTAGTACAAGAAGAAAATTTTGAACACCTGTGAAGTAAACATATTTAATTAATTATCAAACTATTATTAAGTGGGAAATTGTTCATAATTTTCATAATAATTTCATTCATTTTGCTGTCATTCAAAACGGCAGATTTATATGCTCTGAAAATTGTAGTGTGAATAGTACATGAGAAGAAGGTGCCACTTGAGACCATCCTTCATTAAAAAAATAAATCAAAATGTCACTATACTATATAATTAAACAAAATATTTCAGGGTTAAAATATAGACACTTCGATCTTTCATGTGCATGCAAAATTTCAAAGCGATACATACAATGATTCAAAAGATAAAAGGAGGATCTCATCATTTACGTAAGCATTGAATTTATACCAAAGGAATGAAACTCTAAACTGCAGTGTCTATTTGTAATAAAAAGGAAAACACCAAAAAACTATACTGGACACGTATTTCAATAGCTAAGCTATCAACATCAGCAAACTTGTTAGTTAAAGTTTCATTAGATAACACAATTAAAATAGTGAGAATAAGTTTGAGACTCTTTCTAGAGAAATTGATGAAAAACCTATAAAAAGCTCCCATAAGACCCAATGCACTTTCACACCGCCAAAAAGTAGCGGTGCGTAGGTCAGCCGCTCTCGACCTGCGGGTCGCTACAATATAGCAGCCCGCCCTGCTGTGCATAAAAAAGGCCCATGAGAGCCCATGTACCTATAGAAAAGTGGCGGCTGCCGCTGCGTGGTGACTGCTCGTGCATAAAAAAGACCCTTAGAGTTTACCTGAACTGTTCAATCTATTCTTTGTTAGATTGTAAATATTGTAGGATCTTAAAGTAGATATGCTTATTTAACTTGTAGAACCAAAGTGCCCCGATTTTTGTTGGCTAAATAGTACATGTCTATAGTCGTTAAAAAAACGAAGCGTGTATAGAAAATAAAACTCTCAATCTTCAAGAAAACATTCCTTATCAACTCAGAGTATGTTCCAGAAACACAAATTACCTCCTTCATTTCTAAACCCACAAAAGTGACACTACACATCACACTTTTATTGAAAAGACATCCCCATTCCTAGCGTTTGAGTACCGTCACGCACAATCACCGTCCACCTCAAATCAAGGCTGTAACCCTCATACGCATTTAGACATAAAAGCTCTGTAGATTAGTTGGGAGTTCACAAGGAGTTCCGCATGGATTAATTTTTGACTTTTTCTTATTTAATTTATACAAATGATAATCACAACAAGAGATATTATTGTTTGCAAGTGATACGTTATTTTTATTTATTTATTTAACATGCGCCCCTTTTTAGTATCAGTCATCAAGAGCCTCATTTCTCCCACATTGTATCTACTGAGAGACCGATAGCGAATTAAAGCTTAGATGACACACTAAATATAACAAGTTTATCTACTGTAGCTCAATAGCGTAGGTGTAGCTCAAACGTAAGACCACGAAAATTACTGAAATAGCTGCGATCTTAACACAACGTGTTCGGTCATTGTCCATTAAAAATCACTTGTATTTACGAAACCTCGTAGAAAACATCGCCACATATGAATAATAAACTAAACAGGAGATTTAAAAAAACTCTAATTAGCCGACAGTGCCGACAGCGCTACTAATTAACGCAAATACATGTCGAATTCTTCCAACCGAATAAAATAGTTTGCAATATGTATGTAATAACAACATACTTATATTTGCAGCAAACTCTACAGTACAAATGGACAATATTTCGCTCATTGTTGCTCTAATTTGTTTTCATTTATATTTCATACATTTACACTTTCAAAAATGTTCCACTGCTTACCTTAGTTTAAATTGAAATCATTCATTTGTTTATGTAATCAAAATTTAAGCAATCGCGTATATATTTAAAAAAAAACAAAAGCAATCAACAAATTTTATAGTTTCATATGTTCCTAGTTTTTTGTTTATTTATAGTATGATCGTCTGTTCTATAAACTCATTCATATGTATTCAAGATATATCACATGTGTTATCTTCCTAAGTTTATTAATTTTAATCGAATTAAGACGCAAACTCTCAAATTGCGCGTTAAAATCTAATCTGTAGCTAACTTAATTTATTTCGTCACGTCTTAATTGAAGAAAAAAATCGATAGCATTGGAAGTAAATTAAATGAGTAACCCACCCACAGCTCAATACAATTATAGATACAAATCCGTAATATTATTGTTAAAACTATGAATAAAGAAATAATTTCTTGGTTGCAACTACAAAACGTAAATTCATGAAATATTATCTTATCTTTATTAGCATTTTATCACAATTTCGGAAGTGGCGTAACAATACGTACTGACTGTAATTAAAATTTGGTAAATAAGAGAAAACTTCTTAGTCTTCTTCAGCTGTAATTGCATTGATTAAAACCATTAGTATTGCGTTGCCAAACTTCAAGGATTTCTGTTTTTCAAGGAATTGTCATGCAAAATTTGTACTCTACAGTACCATATAGGATTTGGTTAGAACATTTCCGGATTTTTTTTAAGTTGGTTACCAACATAGTAAGTTGATAAAAATATACCTTGAATTTTATTGAGTATTTGACCGTTTTTTAACTATAGACCGATTCGACAAGGAGATAATGAATCGCGTAAATTATTCTTTGTTTGAAGGTTAGTTTAAAACCTCCACATCAAAATGTACCATTTAGATTTTGAACTGAAAACCAATTTTAGAAATTAAAAAAAAAAAAACTTTCATTCATAATTCCAACAAAAACATTTTAGAGACGCATATGATATGATTTCTGTAAAATTTTCAATGTGTGTCCTTGATTCGCAAACACCCGACTGCTAATAAAATGTTTCTTGCAAAACTAAATTTGCAATAAATTCTTGTGAATTTTACATTCAGATGTCAGTGACAATAACAAGTGATTAATTCAGAAGTATTACATCGTTTTACATCGAATTCTTAATAATAATTATAATAATCATTCTGTGTGTAAGTTTCTAATAAAATAAACTAAATTTCAAAAAAAAAGTAATTAGTTTTTGTGAATATAATTTAAAACAAATGATGTAACTTCTATAAAAATGATTTCATACATTTCAAGAACCAATCGACTATGTGTACTCAAATGTTCTTATGTTTATCTTTGATCAGACTGGATTAAAATTTGCTTAGAAATGATAACCCATGAAGTACTACATCCTCACCAAGGTACAAAACTGCTTGATATAAAAATAGGATTAAATTGGCGCCAGAATATTTTCTAATGTTATACAATATATGACATAATGCGGAAAAAAAGCAATTGAACAAAAGACGCCCTTCATTCCACTAAGTGGATCCACTCAAATACGTAGTAGATTTGAAACCAAATCGTATCTTATGAAAAGTTATTAAAAAAATTAAGTGGATTAATCGAATGATTAAAATCGACATGGTGTCCCTTATCATTGGTTTTGAATTCAATTTGATTTAATTATAATATTTCGATCGATTAATTAAACGGAATGAATCAAAAGATACTTTGTTGTAAACTATAAAAAATTTGTATATTGTGTACCTAGTAGGAATTTCTTGTCGATGTGAATATTGCTGGGACAGGTGCCAGCCGAGCCCAGCAGAGTCGGAAAAAGTTGCTTTTCCTACGAGGTACACATACTATTTTCCGCCGATTGTTCGAAAACTTGAACTATACATGTCCTTACAGTACGGAATAATTATTTACATTCGCGTGAGGAAAATTAAATTTTACAGCGCGAAAATAATTTAACGCACAAGATTTGTATTAAGTTTTCTGGCCGATAATTTTTAAATGGTAAAATTAACAAATATTTTGCTGTCAATTGTCAATATCGGTCATGAAGTGAACTGTAATTCAGAATACATAAGATGGCGCTAATCATTTACATGAAACTAAAAATATTCCAAATCACATTATATGTTACCATTTAACAGTAAAAAGTTGTGTAATTGTTGATTTAGTAAACATATTTTTGTTCTATAAAAAGATTTTTATTGACAAATGTACCTTAAGGGCGGACGATTTTTGGGTAATTTTTACGCATGCTGCCCGTGCACAATACGTAATCATGACGTTTCAGGGTTTGTAGTCACAGTTTCTGAACGATCTGCGAAAAAAACTATTTTTAAAAAATAGGTATAGTATTACAAAATAAAATCTACCAATATTCCAAAAATGATACAATTCGAACCAAAGACAAAAAAATGTTGGATTAGGTATAATAAATTCTATAACACGTACTACAAGGAAGCGTCATGTATCATTTTGCGATAGTAAATGCGTAAGTTTTACATTTGTATTGTATGATAATTTATACCTTCAAACTGTTAACGTTCTTTGCATATTAATTTCTATGTCGCGCTGGCATGCTACTGATTCAGTAGTATCTGTTACTTTTTCCTAAAAGCCCTATATTTATTCAAAACTTTTCAAAAAATATAATTATTATTTTTAATTTTTAATTTTACTAAGATAGTCGCACACATATTTTTATACTACTCTGTAATAGAACGCATACCAATTATTATTATTACATGTCATTATTCTTTCAAAACCGCTGAGATATATTTTGAAAATAAGCTGACTCCAAATCAAGCACTTGAAGACCTGGTGGTAATTCTACTACAAAAAAAAAATAATAATACTCGTATATGATCCCTTTCCCTCAAAGATTATTTAAGTGTTATTAATAAATAAATACATTTATTAATACATACCAAATTCCAATTAAAACTAAAAACAAACATTTCTCAACATTTTCAAGAAATGTTATTCTCCTAGTTATCATTCCAAATTACCACATATAGTTTTGGCCTATTCTGCGAGTGTATCAAATCAACTAAGTGATTTATGGACCTCAATCGTTCGCTGATAATTAATCGCCAACCTTCATAATTATTTCATAATTATTAGATTTTTTATTTATACAATTATTCTTAGTATATATTGAAATAAGATGTGAAGGTTACTGGGTTAATCTCGTATTGACGTACAGATTATGTTATCTTTTAAACAAACAATTTACTGTTTAAAAAAAATGATGACTTTCAATGGAAGTTGTGGTTTGATTATGGTTGTAAAAGAATACTAAAACAACTTTTAAAGCTACATGTAACGAAATGGTAAAAAAGTAAATCAAAAAAGCTGGAACTTGATGACCTTCAAATCAATTACATTATGAAACAATAACCGCGATAAATCTATTGTTTGGATTGACCAAAGCATTTACAAGAGATAAGACGTAATCGATTAAGTAGGTATTTAAGTGTATAATTGATCAAATTTTTTCGATAGAATTTTGAAGATATTTGAATAGTAAGATGCAAAATTGTGTTTTGCTAAAATTTCTTCAAATGTTTGCTGTTGTTGTTAAGATTAAAAATTTTGTAATTTTGGAATAATGATTGCAAATATCAGTAATCAGCAGGTATGTCGGTAAAGATGGCACCCCCACTTTGTGTAATTAGTGTCCAAAAATTTAGAATTTGTTCCCAAATAGATTTGCAGTAATACCATTATTAGTATGTCACTATGTCAAAATTAAATTTCGACAGCACAACTAAAAACGTTGACTTACCCACTAATTTGTATCCACTATGGTTATTGTATAATAATTTTTTTTGTATACAATTTTTTGTACGTAAGTATGTACGAGAATGTATTGATATCTAGTTAGCCTAGACCAGTTCCTTGCATAAACAAAATATTGCGTTACCATAACAACGAACAATAACTTATTAGAAGTGTCAGTGTAAAGTTTAACGTCAAAAAGTAAACCAGAGTCACGCAATAAATTAAATGAAAAAGATGTCCACCGAAATTGTGAAAATCGAAAAATTGGAGTATCGAGCCATCATCAAGTACCTGTATTTAAAATGGTTAAGACGTAAGCAGATTTACGAAGATACTTCGTATGCGACCGTCAGAAATTGGAATGCAAGCTTCAAAAGAGGTACATTTTCCATTGTAGATGATGACCGATCGGGAAGGCCAGTTTCTGTGTCAGTCCCCGAAAATATCGATGCAGTTCATGACATGATTTTATCGGACCGTCGAATTGGGCTAAAACGGATATCTGAAGCACTGAATATTTCATACGAACGCGTTCATCATATGGTTCACGTCAATTTGGACATGACAAAAATTGCTGCAAAATGGATCCCCAAATGTTTGAATGTTGACCAAAAGCGTGCAAGGGTAGAAGCATCGCGTTCGATCTGTGATTGATTTGAAAACGATGTAGATTTCTTAAACCGAATTGTTACTATGGATGAGACTTGGGTACATTTCTACGATCCAGAAACAAAGCAACAATCGATGGAATGGCGACACTCTGGTTATCCAAGACCTAAGAAGTTTCGTGTCCAAAAATCTGCTGGAAAAGTTCTTGCTTCAGTTTTTTGGGATTGCCATGGAGTAATCATGATTGATTTTTGGATAAGGGTACAATAACTGGAGATTACTATTTGACATTACTGACCACTCTACGGGAAAACATATTAAAGAGAAAAGACGCGGAAAGCTATCCAAAGGTGTTTTGTTTTGCAGGACAACGCCCTGCACACAAATCTCATGTTGCCATGCAAAAATTCGTGATTTAGGGTTTGAATTACTAGAATACCCCCCTATTCACCTGATTTGGCTCCGTCCAACTATCACCTCTTTCCTCAACTGAAAAAAGTTTAAAAGATCATACATTTTCTTCCAACAAGGGGTAATAGAAGCTGTGGAGGTCTGGTTTGCAGAGCAAGAAGAAAAATTTTTTGAAAGGTCTAGAGACGTTGCAGGTTCGCTGTAATAAATGTATCCAATTAAGAGGAGAATATGTTGAGTAATAAAATATTTTGACATTGAAATTTTGTTTGGTTCTATAGTAGGCTAAGAATTTTTCAATATATCCTCGTAAGTTAATAGGGACTATATTTTAAAAATACTTTTAAATATACACGGTGCTCCGATACTATACCAAAGTTGTGTTTTTTTAAATAGAACACACTGTATATAATTGCATTTTTGAATTATACTCAAAAATTAAACTTCCTTTCCTCTTAAAATGTAAGATTTCAGGAAAAAAAAGATATTTCATGATAAAAATAATTACAACAAATTTACTCTTAAGTTTAAATAAAGGTACTGTCCCCTTAGTATATTTATTGATTGACTAATATATATCTAGTTACAGGGTGTTTATAATTTATAGTTTAATTAGTAGAACATTCAAACTGTAATGATAGGCTTACTTCAAATAGAATACCCTGAATTTTATAAGCCTATCGTATACATTATTTAATTGTCTTTTAATTTAGCTTGTCCTATACCATTCTCTTAAGTAAATATCGTACCAAACCTTCTAACTAATGTCATTTCGCTAATGTACGTAATGCAATAAATGTTTATGATGTAGTGATTGACATCATATTAACTTAAATTAAAATGTTTATAAAAAATTTCTCCCCGATCGTTAGTGGATTCTAGTAATTCTAAAATCATTTTTAATACTACATAGAAAAAATTCTCGCCCTTGAAATTTTTACCCACAACGGTTTATTCGTAATGTCTATAAATAGATTATAATGTATTTTTTGATCCAATTATGGTAAGCATTTTAACGATTTGAGCAAAAACTCGTTTAACCAAGATTTTAACAAATTCAAAAATCGAAAACGAAAGTGTTAATCTTATTTATTAAATTGTGAACTAATTTGTACCCACGATGGTTTTTTTTCATTATCTCAATAATGACTTCTTAATCAATGTTTTAAATATAATTTCAGTGTACATTGTAACGGTTTCGACAAAAACTCTTAGACTTCACCTCAGATGGTTTATAATGACAATAAATAGATTATAATCCATTTTTTATCTAGTTATGGTAAACATTTTAACAGTTTGAGCGAAAACTCGTATAACAGAGACTATAACAAATTCACAAATTGAAAACGAAGGGCATACACTTATTTATCGAATTATGAACTAATTTGGCCAACGATGGTTTTTCCCTCGGTCTTTCCATAATCTCAATAATGAACTTAATAATCAATCCTTTAGGGTCAAAAGTCCGTCACCCCCCCACTTTAACTTTTGAACGGTGACTTAAGTCGCACAACTTGGTATCTTAACGTAAGCGTGAAAATACTATTTTTTACGCAAAAATGACGACCCAAAATTTCAAAGTAGCAGCTGGATGACATTTTTAAAAAAAATTTTCCTATTGAAAAAGGGTATTTTCATTTTTCAATCAAGGACCAAATTTAAAAACATTTGTATGAAAAAAAAATGGTTTCAGAAATATTTTCAAAAATAGGTGCAAGGTTATTCACTATAAATTACCCACCTTTTATTATTTTGAATATAATGAAGTTCTGCTTCATTGTAAACCATTTTGGTGATTGAATTAATGAAATGTCAATTATCAAACACAACATTTGTCATTACATGGTTTTTACTTTGACAATATTAACACATCCGTAGTTAAGTAACTGTGTTATTCTACGATTAATAACTCAATAACGGCTCAAGATATAGACAACACATGATATTTCTTTGAAATCAGAAAAAAAAACTCTTCAAACACGTAAAAATAAACAGGGTGTTACATTTAAAAAATACATCATATTTTTTGTTTTGCCCTGTAAACGGCGAGTAACTGAATTATTGATAGCATTTTAAGAAAATACCATGCATAACTTTTTTTCCTACGAACAATAATAACGATAATAAGGGGTGGGTAATTTATAGTGAATAATCCTGTACATACTATTTGTGCAAAATGTCCAAGTTGGGCATTGTGTCTAAGATGGAGTAGACACTGCAAAAAAAGTTGCTCGTGGTGTTCATTGAGCGGTATGACCACCCTTAACCACGTTAGACTAAAACTCAAAATCGAGGAAGTTACAGGTAGAGGGTAGTATGAGAAAGTAGAAGGAAATATAAGGAAGTAGTGGAAATTACTGCAAAATATCGAGCGAATTCTTTTATATCCACCTACTCGTAATTGTAGCTATTACAACATTGTAACAGGTTTGAAGTGTGAGTAGGCTGTAAGCACGTGTAGTGGTAAAATTAAGGAGAAAGTTAAACTTAGAATACTACGAAGGCTGTTTCTAAAGTAAGGTCCGTTGGCACGTAGAGTTCCCAAGTTCGCGCATACGCCGCAACGAGTCGCCGCCTCACTAACCACCATCGTTTAAGAACAAATTAGGGCCAGGTTCAGCTCTGTGAGTATTTAAAATGTTAAGGTGATTGAACCGCCACGTGTGAGATACGATCTATTATCCGTTTTTGACTGCGAGAAACATGTCTGCTGCAATTGAAATTGCAAAACAAACGACGAGGCATGCTGCCAAAAGGAATTTTGCTCCTCTACGACAACGCAAAGGCTCAACACTTTTCGAGCGGACCTTAATTGAATAACTTGGGAGGTAAGTTTTGGATCATGCCCGACTTTGCTCCCAGCGATTTCCACCTTTTCCAAGTACCTCAAACACAATCTTGACGGGAAGCACTTCAGTGACAACGGAGAAGTAAAAGCGGTCGTGAACTCTTGGCTGTTCGAGCAGGCGGCAAAATATTCTCGTTATTAAAAAAAACCGGACCTTACTTAAAAAACAGCCCTCGTAGAATAATCATTCCTCGAGCAGGGGTAATTACCTCTTTTACGTAGGTAAATAGGAAGACGATATGATTTTAAATCTACGAAGAAGAGAATACATTCCTCACAGAAGGGCAATAGAAAGTAAAATCGTGCGATTGTTTTTGCAAAACAATTCCTATGAAGTAGCAGATAAGCTTTTCAATATTGTTCATTCCGATAAAAACGTCAACAGAACCCATTTCAAAAGACCCTAGTATTCACTATTGAAATGTCATAAGTATCACTCTTACAAACTGAAACATGAGCTTAATGAAAATGGTAGTGATAGACAACAACAATTTTGTATAGAAATGAGCGAGTATCTAATCAGAAACCCACATTTGATGTATACTATCTGCTTCTCAAACAAATGTACTTTTTATTCGAGTAGTGCGGTTAACACTCGGGCTAACAGGCACACCTGTAAAAAAAATATCCACGAATTCAGAAAAGACAAAAAACAAACAGGTTTGGACTGTATGACGACCATATTGTAGAACCTCTCTATCTTGCAGAAAATTTGAATGGCGATTTTTATCTCCAATCCTTAATTAAATACTAGAAATTTCACATATGGAAAATTTAGTTTAGAAAAACTATGGGAAAACATCTAACCAAAAACATATGATTCACGTGACCCTTGGGTAGAAGTTTTTTCACATTACAGTTTAACAATTGTATAAAATTTCTATCATGTTTAGTATTATCCTCTACTTGCTAAAAAAAAAAAAATAAAAAAAAAAAAAAAAAAAAAAAAAAAAAAAAAAAAAAAAAAAAAAAAAAAAAAAAAAAAAAAAAAAAAAAAAAAAAAAAAAAACACATGTCAACAAAGGAAAAATGTTTAAAGAGTACTATGGAAAATATAAACAAAAAAAAAAAAAAAAAAAAAAAAAAAAAAAAAAAAAAAAAAAAAAAAAAAAAAAAAAAAAAAAAAAAAAAAAAAAAAAAAAAAAAAAAAAAAAAAAAAAAAAAAAAAAGATAGATAATAAAAAAAAAAAAAGAAAAGTGGAAAAGAGCTACTCGAACTTAACACTAATGAGGAGTAAAGTAGAAATTTTTTTTAAAAAAAAAAAGAAAAAAAAAAAAAAAAAAAAAAAAAAAAAAAAAAAAAAAAGAAAAAAAAAAAAAAAAAAAAAAACCAAAAAAAAAAAAAAAAAAAAAAATCATTTTTTATTTTTTTTATTATTTTATTTAAAATGTTATTTTTTTTTTTTTTTTTTAATAATTTTTAAAAAAAAAAATATTTATTTTTTTTTTTTTTTTTTTTAAATAAAAAATTATTAATTTTTTTTATTTTTAATTAATTTTAAAATAAAAAAAATAAAATAAAAATTTAAATTTTAAATAAAAAAATTTTTTAATTTATTTTTAAATTTTATTTTAATAATAATATTTAAAATATAATTAAAATAATATAAATTTTTTTTTTTTTTTTTAAATTTTTTATTTTTTTTTTATTTAAAAATAATTAAATAAATTTTTTTAATATATTTTTTTTTTTATTTTTAAAATAAATTAATAAATATAATAATTTTAAAAATTTATTAATTTAATAAAATATTTAAAATAATTTATTAAAAATATTGAATTTTCTCTACTTGCTAAAAAAGTTTATGCGTCACAGTTTTTTGTTGATGGTCATTAAGTAATATATATGCAGCCGTTAACTAATAAAAACTGAATACAGAAATTTGAAAAACGGTATGCGATATTACGTTTAGTTTATTCATTTCAGTGCGTCGGATGTGTATATAAATTCAAAACATAAAAATAATGAAATTCCTAATTTTATTTGTTCTACATTACATTGTGACTCGCATCTTAATTAATTTTTAACTAATACAAAAAACCACCATGTATATCAATTGATATAAATGGAAATTTTGTTCCTCAGCTTCACAGATTCTATTTCCAACAAATGCAATTAAAACTGACAATTAAACTCTAGAATATCACAATGTCAATATCTAAAACAAATACGAGTATTGATCTGACTATTCTGCTGATAGCAAAATAAATTAAAGTTAATTTAATAGTAGTAATTAAATTGCAGACATTTCATGAGATGGGGATGCTTTGATTAAAATGCGTTACTAATTACTCCTATCTCATTGCAGTGATATTCCTTACTCAAGATCACAATGGCAATCGCACAGACTTACCTGAACCAATGTAGCATATACCAATAATAATTATTCCAACTAATGCTATTAGTTTTGCTACAGTAAAGACATTTTGTATTCGCATGGCCCATCGAACGCTTAAGCAATTTACTGCCGTTAGCAAACCTAGAAAAAAAATAATGTTAAAACTCAATCATATAACTACATGTATTTGCTAATATTAATAATGAATGTTCCTGAAGAATCAATAGCGAATCGAAACGTTCTGTTTCAGAATTTCTGATAGGTAATTATTCTGTTCTTAATCAAAATTGTATATAAAGAATGTTTTTCGCAAAAAAATTGTCAATGCTCTTCCTTAAACTGCAATTTTGGGTTAATCAATTTTGCTCAAATTACCATCAAGTCTCCTTTAGTATAAAATATTAAAATAGAATGAGCAGATTTTGAGCTTTACCCTTATTGTTTTTGGGTTTTTGGGTAAAATCGGTCCAAACAAGATTGTATTACTCACAATATTATAAAAAATATTCATTACACCTGATGTTAAATAGACCACGATACGTACTACTAACAACTTTGAACTCCTCAAATTCTACTATCTTGAACCTGAAGTTTCGTTTCAGAACATTTGAAATATTTTACATTTGTGTTTTTTGCCTTTTTTAATTTTAAACCGAGTTGTAAACTGAACACAAACCATTTACTTTTCACTTTTTTTAACGTAGATGACAATTTGATTTTCTTTCAGTTTCATAATATTTACAATGACTGCTTTGGGTTTCATTTTAAAGCATATTTTGGTTTTAGTTTTCCTTTATATTATTTACCTTTACACTTTATTGTTTGTGTGTTTTGTTTAACATGTTGGATAATTACTTACACATTGTTCAGATGTTGACCAAATAAGTGAGTTGTAAGTTAAAAGATTATGACGGTGTTTAGTTTCGTATATTTCGAAAGGTCCCTGAATTTGTACAATTTCGGATTAAAGTTTATTTATTGATCATTCAGTTTTTTAACTTTTTATGCTGGCATAGCGGTGCACCCGTACTTCACTCTGATTAAAGTGTAGTGCTAAAAACAGACCGAATATTGGTAGTCATATGAGAATTTTATTTAGTCTTTTTTTTAATATTGACTGTGATTGTTTGGTTTTGAATTTGGTCCTGTACATTTATGCAGTAAGCTAAGACACATGTAGTTTTTAACACATTTGTTACAGTTCGAGTAATGGCAGACGGTGGACGAAGCATATGGTTTAGAATTAAGAGTCCTCTCTACCCTTTTTGCTAAAATCGTAATATCGAATCGTTAAAACTATACTATTTTTTTATAGAAAGAATGTTAAAATAAGGTCACGGACACGTTTGAAAACTAGTTTCAGGGTTTACCGTTCTGTAGTGCTGCTTTACAGGGTAAAATTACATGTATTCGAAGCGACAAAGTAACACCCTTATATACAATTGAAATATTCTAAAATATTATTTTTCACATTCTACAATGTTCTTTCCAATTCAGGACGGACGCTTTTTTTTAATTCAAGATCAATTAATAAATTGGGAAGAAATGACAAAAACTGCAAAAACAGTCTTATTTTCAAAACATAATTATAACAAATCAAAATATTTTAGAGAAAAAAAGGCTCCGAGATAAGTTACGTAACAAATCCATGCTTATGATAGTGAAATCCAAAATTATTTTTATCAAAAACTGTAGCCTTGAGAGTGTCGCCCGTGATATAGGAATTTTACATGGGAATTGAAAGGTAGAGAGGACTCTTAACGCTGCAAAGACAAACACCATCATTTCTGGAATAAACGATTCTGCAATAATAATGTATAGTATTATCTGGTATTATAGAAAGTTTATAAAATCCGACAACACTGGTCAATAACAAATCACGCTCACCCCCCAAAATAACGTGACTGAAACAAAACTAAATAAGTACACACGTCATGGACATTAATTCTTGACATTTTACAACCTAAAGCGGAATAATGGCTTTGGTGTAGGCATTAACGCCAGATGATAATTCTAAAGAAAATATCAAGTCAACTTATTATATAGTCTGTATACTATTGGCGCGGAGTAATAAATCATAATTGCTTAAAATAATTCTTTATTTTCTTGTGAAAGCGGTACTTCTACGGTTAAGTAAAACCATTAAATTCTAACCAAAATACGATCATTGTGCCGCTCTTGCAGCATATCGACCCATCTAGGGTCTAAGAACAATAGTGTAATCTGTGTAAACACGTTGCCATCAGCCCAGGTACTGACGAAACGAGAATCATAGCCGTAGATGTGGGTATTATACCAAGATACAAAAATAATGGTATATAATTCGTAAGAAGTAAAATTTGTAATGTGATCTACTATACAAATAAAATAAATAACATATAACCACATAATAATTCATATCAAGGTAGATTTTACTATTATAATATATTTACCTACTAAAAATATGATTTTCCAAACGTATCAGGTACCTACGCCACTGCAATACGAGAGATTTGATAATTCTGACAGGTTTATTACTCCGCGCCAATTGTATACTGAGTATAGTAAGCATGATGAATCTTTCCGCAAAATGAAATCAAACACATGGTGCTAAATGAAATTTTTTATTCAACTGAACTCAAGAAACCATCAAATAAAAAAAAAACAAAAACAATTATTAGTAGGAAGACAAACTGTCAAAGATATTATAATTTTCGTTCAGATTTTATTATGTCCACATATCAACATAAAATTACATGAATTTGGATATCTGCGTCATAATTTTCACTAGACAGCTATTTGCAAGTGATTTTTTTGGTTAGTGCAGCAATAGAACAATATTTATTTTATTTTGTTTATACTGATGCTTTTAGTTTAAGCTTGGTTACTAATGAAGTTCAATAAAGTTTTTGAGTTCGGTTGCCAATTGGGATACTTTGCAGCATACACTACGCTGAACGTAAGATACTAACCCAATGCAAATATAGTATTACTTAGCTCATTTTGGAAAAACTCATTTTCGAAGAAAGTTATATATCAACTAAAAGTAAAATAAAAAAGAAACCCGGTCAAGAAAAATAACTAACAACCCTACTAATATACTGACCCAATTACTAGAAGAATTTAAAAACCAAATATTCAAAGACATGCCCATTTTGTCATTAAATTGTTAAGATGAGCGAGATTGACAGTTGCAAATTAAAACGACTAATGTCTGAAGGTGGATGAACGGCTGTGAAATTGTACTTATTTGTTAAGGTCTAATATTTTTCCTCAATTCTAGCGAAAAGCAGTGATAGCATCTTAGTAAGTTTAAGAGAATATGGGGAGCATGTATTTTATATATTTAGTTTTGAGAGAAGACAATGACTGGATCAGACATAATGCAGTATGCACAAGATACTATACGCTCATTAAACTACGCAGAAAAAACTTTAAATATCTTAAATACCCATATTTGATATTGTTCACATGATCTTCAATTTATCAAAATTTTGAGAAAAACTTTGTTAGAAAGTGACACATAAAGAATCATGAAAACGGCGAGGCCTGCCAAAAAATAAGAATTTTCTCGTGTGTTTCAAGCTTCTAAGTTGCGAATAAGCGCTCTCCTCACTCCCAGTGAAGATGAGTCTATTTTTTTAATAAATAGTGGTGTATTTAGCTTCAAAGCTAGTCGGTACAATATTTACATATTTATAAATACTAAACTTTATACAATTCAAAATAAAATCTTCTCAGTCTCCATCTGAGAAACTTCACACTGAACCCTGTTTTAACAATTTCAGGTAGATAATCTCAAACCTATAAAAAATGACCGGGGAGAAGTTAGCCGACTTTAACACCGGACCGATGTATGAGAGAGCGCGAGTGTAACGATTCCCGTCGCTATATTTAATTTTAATAATTGATATTGAAGTAAATAAGCATTATCAAATACATTTATTCACAAAAAAAACAGTTTATTTAATAAAAAAGATTAATCGTTGATTTTGCGAGGTGCGTCATTATGATCTAGTCTAATTACAGTTTCTCTAATTTTTCACTTCAAAGATCACTTTTTACCACCATCGTATTCTACACACATTTCTGCATAAGAAAATGCAAAATTTAGTAGGCAGTCCCTCTCATTTAAAAAAAAATTAATCATTTATATCGTTAGGTGGCGTATATATGACGTCTATTTACAGTTTTTTAATTTTTCACTTTAAAGAACACTTTTAAAAAACTTTTTTACCACCATTTGTTTTCTACACATTTTTGCATTAGAAAAAGCAACATTTAGAAGGAAGTTTTTTTATTTTTCTATTCACAGATAACTTTTAGGTAATACAAACCATTTACAGGATGTTAGAACATTACTAGAAAATATAATGCGCCCTTACATGTTTTCGTAGTTATTCTTCAAGCATTGATTATAATAACCTTATAATCAAGGCTTCAAGCTTTGAGCACGACCAGAGTTAATTCAAGACACTAATTAAGTACGTCTATGAGAACACTATATCTCAATAAATGAAGATTTCTATTCCCATAAATTCCTATCGGTAGAGACGTGAGACAGCAACACTGGAAAGCATATTCAGAAAGTTGAATGGAATAAGCGTAATTTAAATATTGAGGAAATCACTTAATGCTGGTTTCGCCGAAAATAGATTGCTTATTAGTAATGATCCTGACTGGAAAACATGATGTGATAATTAAATCAAACATACAGGGTGTAACAAAAGGTAGGTCATAAATTAATCCACATATTCTGGGGCTAAAATAACTCGATTGAACCTAACCTACATCAGTACAAATGTGCATGCAAAAAGTTTGTGTTGAGTGTCAAAGTTTTTTTTTGTAAATAAGTAAGATTAAATAAAAATTTTGGGACCTGCGAATAACTTGAAAATTCATTTATACTTTATTTTTATTATTCAGAATTTTTGTGGTATGAAAAAGAGACCATATCACGATAACAACTGAAGATTCAGTGTCGATTTTCAAATATACCTTTTGAGCTCATCACATCAAGGAATAAAAATCTTCAAACAACAATCCAATATGGCAATATACCGAGGGGCAAAAAGTTATAAACATTTTAACGTACGCGAAGTGCTGCTGGTGGCGCCCTCTACAATGTACATCAAAACTGTGATCAGATATAGATTTCTCATACTGAAAAACTGCTGAATACCACATTTCGTTAATCGTGCTTTTACTAAGGAAAATATTACCAAAAAACTTTTCAAAAATTATAACTTTGACACCCTGTAACTTTTTTGCATGCACATTTGTACTGAGGTAAGTTAGGTTAAGTCGAGTTATTTTAGCCCCAGAATATGTGGTTTAATTTATGACATACCTTTTGTTACACCCTGTATAGAGACAGTGGAAAAATCATACACCTTAGACATCTTATAAAGCCATGAAAACAAAACCAAAATATCATAAAAAATAACGAATGTCATATTGTATAAAAATAATAGTATTTGACTATTGGATACTGCTAGCTAAGACATATAAAAAAAGCGTTGGAAGGGAAGAGATTGACAGATTAGAGGAAGAAGAACTTTAAAGCTGTTTTGTCATGAATCGATGAAATATGAATTGAGAGCTGTTTTGTTTATTATACTAGTTGTGAAATTTGTGAAAATATCATTTCGTTGGTACCCAAGAAAAGTGACACAACCTCGGACACAAGTAAAAACTTGCAAATTGTGTCGTTTTTCATGATTAAAACACTTCACCTTCCGCTCAAAGACAAAGCGACACTTGTGCTCTCTACCAGTCGTCTTGTAAACTATCTTTATGACATTTTTCTTGGTAAAAATAAATTATTTGGTAAACTTATTTATGCATTTCTTGTGTACCGACAATTTGTAAGAAAAAGTAATGTTGTTACATTAAAAAATTATACAAAAAACACACCCTTATTTGAAAGTTAGTGTTGGAATTAAGTTAACTTCATTATTTTGTATTCGTGACGCCATCTACGGTACACTCCTTATACTAACTTTGTTTAGTAAGTTTGGTGACAGTTATTTTTTATTTTACATTTACAGTTACGTTCTTCTGTAAGTTTTCGTTAATAAACGTTTTGCTTCGTATACGTTATTGAATACGCAACAACGCAATTTCAGTTAGCATGCAGTGGGGTGGAGGAGAAGAAGACAAGACGTTATATATTGCCTAGAGAGAAATGAAAAACAGTCGTGTTGGGATGAGAACGTGAAGTGAATCATAAAGAAGAAAGGTGGCCAAAACTAAGCCTGAACTCAGAGAGGGCTAGATGATGGAGAAAAACCAAAAGGTAATAAAAAGTTAGAGTATATTAATGAAAATAATATGTCAGGAGTTTCAGATCAAATTGTCCATACTCGCCTCAACACAAGACCTTTGTAGGCGTTTTCTCGTTCGTTCGATAATAAACGAATCTGTCTTATATAATAATTAAATTTAATGATTAATTCACCATCTTTTGATACGTTTTTAATTATTCTGACAATACAGTTTTATCTAAATAAAATTAACCTCTCTAACTAGGGCAAAAAATATTTTCAACTGAAAACTATTCTAGCAAGCCGTTAAAAGAAAACATACAAATATTTGAGGAACTACTGTTATCAAATCCAGAAAAAAGTTAAGATTTCCATCTGTTATAAGGTTATAACAAACAAAGTAAGCCAACATTACCATCTTAACCCTTTCGCTGCTGCACACGTATATGTACGTTTTATAAATGCACTATCCATATGCTATACCCGTAAATATACGTTCCTAGATTTTACAAATTAGTGCTGTACGCGTAAATGTACGTACGATGGTTTTAACGCCTGATTTAATTCTCTTAATGTCTTAGGTTTTCATTGATATATAGCAGTCTATGACTTGCATTAGCGTAGTGCGTGTTATTCGTGATTTTATTACATAACCCCTAAAATGAACAATTATGTTGGTTTATCAGCACCTGAAGCGGAATTTTTAACTAAACTTCTAACTACAGCGGAATCCGATCAATCAGAAAGTGATTTTGAATTGGAAGAAGCAGAAAATAATTACAGTGACGCTGATAGTGCGGATGAAGCAGTAGATGAGCCCGGGCCTTCAAAACGGACAAGACCGCAAAACTCGCTTGGAGTAGAGATAATGACTTTGTACCACAAAACCATTTTTTTGACAATACCAATTCTGGATTCCGTCTTCTTCCTGGTTTAGAAGATGACAAAAATTTTCTAGGGTACTTTCAATGTTATTTCACAGAAGAGTTAGCAGAACAGGTTGCAACAGAAACAAATAGATATTTTGAATTTGTTACGCGAAATACGAACAAATCAAGATGTTCAAGGCTAAATCATTGGCGTGGAACCAACACAGAAGAAATATTTCTATTTCTGGGAATGACTATGCTTATTTCTCGGAACAAAAAGCTAAAGTTGAATAAGTGTTGGTCTCAAGACCGTCTTCTACAAACTCCAATATTTCAGAAGGTGATGAGCCGAGACAGGTACCTGCTTTTGTTACGCCTTCTCCATTTCTGCAATAATGAAGAGCAAAAACTTGGTGACAGGATGTTCAAAATAAATTCAGTGATTTCATCCCTAAAAACAAACTTCTGTAAAAACTTTATTCCATTTGAAAATCTATGCATTGACGAATCGTTCTTGTTATTCAAAGGGCGCCTATAGTTCAAACAATATATCAAAAGTAAACGTCATAGGTTTGGAATAAAATTTTTTGTGCTCACAGAAGTCGAAACAGATTATGTACTAGATTTTATAAAGTATACTGGAGCAACCACTGAGCTAGACGACGTTGACAAAACTTTAGGTATCTCTGGGGCGGTGGTTCATACTTTGATGAAACCTTACTTTGGAAAAGGTCACAACTTATTTACAGATAATTGGTACACCAGTCCAATTCTTGCAGAGTATCTTCATGAACACTAAACTAATTTGTGTGGGACTGTCCGCAGTAATCGAAAAGGTATGCCACAATTAGAAAAAAAGTTTAAACAAGGTGAAGTCATTACTCAATATACAGATAAGATGATGGTTTTAAAATGGCGTGATAGGCGTGAAGTGTACATGCTTACTACTCTGCATACAAACAAAATTGTAGATACAGGGAAGAAGAACTGACAAGGAGAAACAATAAAAAAACCAGAGTGTGTAAAGTACTATAACGAGCACATGGGTTCTGTTGACAAAATTGACATGTTGCTCAGTTCAGTAGAGTGCCTAAGAAAGACAATAAAATGGTACAAAAACATATTTTTTCATTTGGTTGATTTAACAGTTACAAATTCCCATGCCATGTATAAAGTGAAGACTGGGAATCATATGTCTTTAGCCGATTTCCAACTTGAACTTGTAAGACAAATCATTGAAAAATTTTTTAAAGATGAAAGATCAAGGAAACCAGGGAGACCTTCTGCAGATGTTCCGTTTCGATTAGTTGGTCGTCACTTTCCAAAACTAATTCCAGCTGTTCCAGGGGGGAAAAAGAATTCACAAAGAATCTGCCATGTCTGTAAACATACAGAATTGGGGCCCAAACGAAGAAAGGATACGAGGTACATATGTGAAGAATGTGATGTAGCTCTTTGTCTCATTCCATGTTTTGAGAAGTACCACACAGTAAAAAAATTTTAAACATTTGCTTTTAGTTTTGTTAGGTACATACAAATTATTTTCTTTATCGTATTTAGTTATTTTTGACACCTACTTTTATTTTTTTAGTATTTGTATGAGTACCAATAAACACTTTAAACTTTCGAGTTTAAGATCATTATAACCTTCATCATCATTTATTTGTACGTGTTACTTATCTCTACGTTTTTAGAATAAGCGGCACACGTAAATATACGTACGGAAAATTTATTCAATTAATGCTGCAAACGTATATATACGCGCGATCGAAAGGATTAGTGCTGTATGTGTATATTTACGTTCTACCACTTTCTTAATTCAGCACAAGGAGAATGGATAGCTACTTTTAATTCAGCAGCGAAAGGGTCAAAAAGAAAAGCAGAGACAACTAAGAGAAATCAAAAAGAGCAGCATAACGAAAGAGAACAAAACTAGACAATAAAAAAAATCAATGTCTGACAGTTCAGATGAATACGAGTGGAAACATTCTAGAAAAATGACATTAATATCAAGCGAGGGGTGAACAGGTGGACAGAAATATGTACACCATTCGACAGTACTTATCAATATTTATGTATTACTATGTATTTCAATCCTATACAATAAAGCGCCTATTTTTTTTATGTCTGTCTCGAAATTAAACGGGTACTTCCAGACCTCGTAGACTTGGAATTCGGCATGCCGATGGGTCTTGCCTTCAAACCAACGGAAAAAAATCCGAAAACCTGAAATTTCAATTCAGAGACAGGGCCAGGGGCGGCTCCGTCCGCCATAGGTCTAGCATTGTTAAATTCATGCATTAAAATTTGCACGTCAATCGACTATCCTAAAAATAAATGTCGAAGGTTGAGCAACTTCAGCTATTCATTTGAACCAGTACGACACTTTCACCAAACTACCAGATACTTCCACTGAACTTCCATATACTTCCACGTATTTCCACATACTTCCACGTACTTCTTCATACTTCCACATGCTTTCACTGGAATTCCATGTGGATGTACACCTACTTCCACTGGCCTCGGTCCTGCCCAAGTATTACCTGGTCCTGTCTAAGTATTTCCTAGTCCTGTCCAAGTATTAACTAATCTAGCCCAAGTACTGCTTATGACTGTCTACATACTGTCAAAAAATTATGTACTACTGCCTATACCTGTTCACCCCTCGGTATCAAGGGTATCAATAATTTCACAGAAAATATATAATAAGCAGGAGAACATTTAATATAAAGACCTTAATGTGGAACAGTTTACATAAGCTAAATTTGTAGAAAAAAATAAATTTTATAAGTTTCTATAAGAGCGCCGTGAAGAGCACTTAATGATAAGCTGACGCACAAATTAATAGAGAATAATATTTCAATTACAAGATTTGAAGCGATTTGAGGATACAACTGAGGATATAATTGAAAAAACTTCATCAGTTAGAATTAGCTGGTACAGGTGACAGCATAATACAAAAGTCTTTAGATACCAGTGATGCTTGTTTAAAGGGCTGACGGTCTATTTTTTTATTTCCTCCAAACTTAATTTTTGAATTTTAGGGAACCTTGAAGGCTGGAGGTGTAGAAACTTATCGATTGGTTTTTTCTACACCTCAAACCTTGAAGAGTCCACAATCATTATTTTTAGATTAACTTGATAAAGACTTACGAGTAAAAGAAAATTTCGAAAATACTTTTAGCAATACACGTTTTTTCGTTTTTTTCTATTTAATTTAAAAAAAGGCGGAGACAAACAGAAACCAAAGCAAATCGGATTTAAATAACATTTCCTACAACGTTTATTAAAATTGTAACATACCTTCAGTGAAAAATTTTTGTACGTTCCAGGAAAACGGTAATCACGCAATGTTTAATAGTATCTACAGTTATATCAATAATTATATTAAAAATATGAAACCTATAAAACATATTTTCAACAACTTTTACTTAAATTTTTGTTTTTTTCTAACAAAGGAAACTGTTGAAGCAGCTATTGCAATTTATAAACCACTAAAATTTATTTTTTTTACTTATTTATGTAAAATATTCAGAGAGTACTTTTACTACAAAAAGTTAATTTAGTTCTAATTGCATTATTCTGTTTACTTAATTAAGAAAAATTTAGACAAATGCAAAACTAGTTTTTTCGAAGCTAATTATAAATTTAAATGGCTCGTGACCAAACTTTTACTTTCGCTTATTTCTTTTATTTTTAATCTTTTTTGTCCATTGGCATTGTTGCGTCATAAAAATACATTGGATAGTATACTTACATAAACAAGTTGCCGCTAATAATCTAACAGCAGATTCAGGTGGATCACAATCGGGAAAAAGGGGCTTAGCTGCGTATTGTGCGAACGTGAGTGCAACAATAACTTGGGTCGTAGGTCTTATAATAAGTAGTGCGACCCATAATCTAAGAAATCCGGCTAGTGGTCCAAAAGCGACGTAAATGTATGCATAATCTCCTCCAGAACGTGTTATCGACGTACCCAGTTCGGCATAACATAAAGCACCAAGAAGAGAAAATACTCCGGACACGCACCATACAATAATAGAAACGCCAACCGATTCGGTACTTTGGTAAACTCCACCAGGTGATAAAAATATACCACTTCCGATTATTGTACCTACAATAATAGCGACGCCGTTCAAAAGTGTAATTTTTCTTTTCAACTGAACTTTTTCGGTTTTTTCTTCCGGCGTAGTCGGAAGAACGCCGTTCGATTGTTTATTATCCGTAGTACCCGTCATTGCGCGTGTTTTTTTTACATTGACCGACAGAAGAAAAAAAATTAATACATATTGAAATGGAAATGTTCGAGTAAACTGCCGGCAAAACTGCACGTGTCACATAGGAAGGTGGAATGCACGTTACTACTGTATATACGTACTTGGCGCGTTTAGTGGACGCAGGCGCAACATTCCATTCATCTCATTTGGTCTACGTTTGCCTAATGTATACTAATGATAACATATCAACATTACAGAAAATAAGAAAAGAATGATAATGAGTAAAATTTCATTGACGGTGATCCGCTAATTATCATTGGACAGAAGGTCTGATAAATACGACCTGGGAATTTCATCATACTTCCTTTACAATTGATTTCTGACTCATGTTTTTTTTATAACTTCTCGGAAACGGTTTGTAAGCGCCATCTTTAATGGACGATAAACATAATGTGCAGATTTCTGAGTATGTACTGAAATAGTTTATTAGTTTTTAACAATGATTGTAATAATAATAAAAACAATAATAATGTAATATAACATATAAAAACAATAAGAAGTATACAGGGAGTCTCAGTTACACAGACCGTTTTAAGTTCCGGTAAGAACTTTGTATTGAAATTGTGTACACACTCTAATCGAATATGATGTTATTTATTAAAATAACAAGTACTCTCCGAACTTACAGAGGTACCGGAAGTGAGAGGTAAACTTTGTTATTGAATATTAACGCTTATTTTTGAATTTCTTATTCAATTCTACTCAAGGTCCACTTTATTAATGTTTTTGCATTTTATCAGAAAATTTACAGTTGTAATGTCAAACGTCAACCAGTGTAGCATACGAAATATTTAATATTTAAGTGTTCTTAACAGTAATTTAAAAATAAATAATGGTTGTTTCCTAGAGATTAGCGTTAATTAAGTTTGTATGGATTTTTAATAATTTATAAAAATAATATAATTAACTAAGTTGTTGTTTATAAATACTACATTGGTGACCCCGAGATGGACAACGACGATAAACATTCTATAGAAAATAGCAGTTAATCTTTTAAAAACATGAATGATGGAAGAGACGTTGCACATGTGTATCTGTGAAAATACCTCCTGTTTGGAAACAAAACATTAAATTATGTTTCAAACAAGTTAAATCTCAGTTTATCGCTGCGAGTATATCAAAAGATTCTATTAAATACCATACGGTCGTTAGCGCAATTGAATGGGCGTTTTATTTTAAATCCATCTAACATCTTCAAAACATTAGAATCCGTATTTACAGACACGGGAGAAGAACAATTTAAAAAACTTTAGACCTCCTTAAATTAGGGCGACTTATTTATACTTAAAGAGATGAAGGAATTGAGCAAAAATAAAATTCACATTATAGATGAATATCCTGTCAAAGATTCCTTAATGTGGAGGTATCATTTGTTAGTTTGTTCTTGTAACTGTGCATCTTTTTAATATTTATTTATTCGTTATTTATATACAGGGTGTAGCACCTAAACTCCCTCGGACCATAGCTCCTTTAACATAAAAGTTATCGAAAAAGTCTAGGAGCAAAATTGTTTTCAATTATCGTCGCCATGTTCTTAAAATATTTTTAGTCACCAGTGACGTGCCGTATTCCAGTGGCGTATCAAACTTTTTGAATAGAATACCCTATATTTTATTGCAGATTTGGAAAGCACTCGAAGAGTACATCTTTTTTATGTAACATGTTATACCCCTAACTTTAGCGGTTTTGCTGTTATAACCGTTTCTTCGAAAGCCATTTTTGAGAATTTTTTTTGACAGATACTAAATTGCGCCGGCGAGTAGGTTTTGTTTTGAGGGACAAGCAAAGGCTTGTGTTCGCGAATGTCAATCAAAAATTTTCATTTTTCTATAAAGTACCAAAAAAATACGTAAAGGTAGAACAAACCTTTGCCTGTCCTCAAAACAAAACCTATCCGTTTTGTTTTCTGTCAAAAAATTCTCAAAATGGTCAAATTTTTCGGAAAAGTGGTTATAACAGCGAAACCGTTAAAGTTAGGGGTATAATATGCTACGTAAAAAAGGAAGTACTCTTCGAGTAATTTGAAAATCTGCAATACAATAGAGGATGTTGCATTTAGAAAAACATAGGTTTGATACGCAACTGGAATACGGCACACTACTGGTGACCAAAAATATTTTAGGGATATGGCGGCGATAATTGTGAACAATTTTGGTCTTAGACTTTTTTCGATAACGTTTATATCAAAGGAGCTATAGTCCGAGAGAGTTTTTGTGCTACGTTTTTAATTATTGACCACTATTAATCCGGATTAATGGTTAGTTATAGTGTTGGAATTTTATGTTAATGTTAGTTGTGACAACCACGTCCTACCTTTAAGACGCCTTGATAAAGCTTGGATAGGCCAAGCGAAACGTCGGCATATTAAAACCGAGGTAGTGGTTTAATTCCATATCTCCACATTAAGAAATCCTTGACAGGATATTCATCTACAGAGAGAGTTAAAAGTATGGAGACACCCGAATTTCTGTTGTTAAAATTCATTTTTTACGAAAATAATTAAGACAAAAGTTTTTTATAAAATTTTTATCTACATATTGACATATATGAAAATTGTTGTTATTTAATTGTTTTTGAGTTATGACTTTACATGATATTTTTTTAAATGGCAACTTTTTAATGTTGTACTACTATTCAATAGAGATTTTTTTCTTTGTAATGGTATAAATTTTTTTCGGTAGTATTAAAATGCTTCGCGGAAATGCCGGTTAATATTAAAGTATTTAGAATTAATTAATTTCCGATTCGTGAACGATACAGCAATGATAAACAAAAGCGAAGCGATGAACAAAAGCGATATCACTAAGGATGAATTTGTTTGTTTACGATACATTATTTAATTTTCTATAATTTGTTGGTGTGTGTGGTGAAAGAATTGAAATACTTATGATGCTGGGTTATCAAGATAGACGTAGAAGTTTACAAGAAGTCTAAACCCTATAAAGTACATCTTGGACACGAGTTGGTAGAGGATGATTTTGATAAAAGACTTTTGAGGAAATGTCAATTATTTGCAATTATAATGAAAATTTTGTCAACAATATTATTTTTCTGACGAAGCTACGTTTTGCTTTATTTGTGAAATAAACAGACATAACTGCAGATACTGGTCATCGGAAAATCCTCATTGGGTTTTAGAACACCATACGCAGTATCCTCAAAAGGTTAATTTTTGGCGGGAATTCTGGCGGGTCATATTATATGTCCCTTTTATCGATGGCAATTTAACTTCGACTATGTATTTACAGTTATTACAAAATCAAATTATACCTGCCTGTGCAACTCTTTATCCCCATGAAAACAATGGACACCTCCCCAACATCAATATCTGGTTACAGCTTCGCTTTTGTTTATCATGGCTGTATCGTTTATGAATCGGAAATTAATTAATTGTAAATACTTTAATTTTAACCGGCATTTCCTCGAAGAATTTTGATACTACAAAAAAAAAAAAATTTATACCATTATAAAGAGAAAAAATCTCTATTGAATAGTAGTACAACATTAAAAGGTTGCCATTTAAAAATATCCCGTAAAGTCATAACTCAAAAACAATTGAATAACAAAATTTTCGTATATGTCAATATGAAGATAAAAATTTTATAAAAACTTTATATTAATTATTTTCGTAAAAATGAATTTTAACGACAGAAATTCGGGTGTCTCCATACTTTCAACTTTCTCTGTATAACTATTATTTTGGAGGAGTTATCGATTCAACTTGACTAAAATTCACATTGATTTATTGAAGTCTTTTGGATTCAACATTTTCCGACCCAAGCTATTTTGTCTGTTAGCAAGGAAGATTTGGTCCCGCTAGCCCAAATGACTGATAAGAAATAACTAGTTTAAATGAATTTATTTTGATGGTCAACGTGACGACAAATAATTAAAACGTTTTACAACGTTTAAAAATAAAGTAAATAATTTAGTTGATTTATTCGAAAAATGTAAAGTACTTCAGAAGCACATGCAAGATGGAATTTAGTAGATGGAAGAGAAAACTTTTGGAAATTAATAATCGAAACAGTTTAAATATCGCGATGAACGATGTTTAAAAATGATAACGGAATGTGCTGGTTTTATGAGAAATTTGAAAAATGGCAACGAAATGTGAAAACCTACGTACGTAAATGATCCAGGCATCAAGGAATCAAATTTTCTATTCATAATCAACAAAAGTTCAGGTATTCCTTTTCTTATAGGCACGGGGCAGTTATTTCAATAGATTTCCGTAGGTTAATTCGCTGACACCTCACATTCAGGATGTTTGTAACAATCTTCATGATAAAATCATTTTTTTAGTCATAGATCTAGTACATGCTTATTATCAGATCCCAGTTGAGCCAAGTGTAATTAAAAGAACGGCTATTACAACACCGTTGGTCTGTTTGAGTTTCCAATCATGACTTTTGGTTTGGGCAACGCTGCACAGACGTTTCAACGTTTTATCCATGAAGTAATCAAGGAACTAGAGTTCTAATAGCCTCACGTAATAAAGAGAAATATTTTGAACATTAGAAAATACTATTATTTGAGAGATTCAAGAGGTTCGGAATTGTAATTAATGTGGCTAAGTGCAGTTTTGGAAACAAAAGAAAAATTTTTAAGATATGAAATTTTATCATCTAGAGTCCGTCTCCTATCAGTCTCAGGAACTGAGACGTTTTTTGGTTTAATTCATTTTACAAGAGATTTATTTCAAATGCCGCTCAAACTGGCAGCTTTTCAATCATTTAAAAATCATTAGGTAATGCAGTCCTACTATCAGATACAAACCAAACGTGCAACTTTCTATACAAATCGATTTTTCTAGCAAAGTACAACAATGGGCAAATGGTATGTGGCAACCACTTGTCTTTTTTCATGTCGATGCACAAACAAAATATAGTGCATTTGACAGGGCGCTACTAGCTTCTTATTTAGCAATTAAACATTTTTAGCATTTTTTAGAAGCACGTCGGTTTATTTTATTCACAGACCACAAACCATTAATATTCGATTTTCAATCTTTCTTTCAAAATCTAATCATACACCGAGACAAATTCGACATTTAGACTTGGTAGGTCAATATACAACTGATATTAGACATATCTCTGGAAAGTCAAATACGGTAGCTGATACCTTTTCGAGAATATCAATCATTACTAAGCAGTCAAACGCAGGATAACGACGTAAAACCTTATTGTCCTCCAACCTCTACTCTAAAACTTAAAAAAATTCTTATTCTTGAAGGTAATAAAGAAATATATGGTGATACCTCCTCCGGTATTTTTAGACTTTTTGAACAAAAATTGTAGGCGTAAAGCATTTGATATCTTGGATTCGTTAGCACACCCAGGAAGTAAGTCAATTATAAAATTAATTATGGGCAGATTAATTTCACTGTCTAATAAAAATCATATTACATTTTGTGTTGTTTATCTTGCCAAAAATTAAAATTCAAAGATACGCCAAATCTCCTGTTATTAACATTTCAATTCCGAGAGAATGTTTTCTATTATACATATCGATGTTGACATAATATTTTTTATTTTATTTTATTCACAGACCACAAAACATTAATATTCGTTTTTCAATCTTTTTTCAAAATCTAATCATACACTGAGACAAATTTGACATTTAGACTTGGTAGGTCTATATACAACTGATATTAGATATATCTCTGAAAAGTTAAATACGGTAGCTGATGCCCTTTGAGAATACCAATAATGTCATTACTAAGCTGTCAAAAGCAGGATAATAACGTAGAACTTTATTGTCTTCCAATTCCTCTACTCTAAAACTTAAAAAATTCTTATTCCAGAATGTAATAAAGAAATATATGGTGACACCTCCTCCGTTATTTTTAGACCGTTTATTAAAAATGATTTTAGAGTTTGGGTCGTTTATCTTGCCAGAAAAATAAAATTCAAACATACGCCAAATCTCCTGTTATTAACATTTTAATTCGGGGAGAACGTTTTTACATATCGATGTTGACATAATAGGACTTTTTCCTTCTTCTAAAGGTTCTACTTATCGTTTAACGTGTACCGATAAATTTTCAAAATGGCCGAAAGCATTTCCCATTTCTGACATTAAAGCCGAAACTATTTTAGAACCATTTTTTTCCAATTAGATCGCCCGTTTTGGAGTTCCATTAACTATTACATCTGATCAAGATTCACAATGCATATAATACTTGAGCTTGGCATTCAGTCAATTATTTGGAGTTCGTCGTATTCGTAAAACCCCATACTATCCTCAAGCAAAATGGTCTTATTGAACGGTGGCATAGAACACTAAAAACAACCATTAAATGTCACGAAACTCCAAGGTGGATATTTTACCACTAGTCCTCTTCTAAAACCGACTCTTCTTCGTTTGTTTCTTGTTTACCTTCTCATATCATAGTAACAATAAATTATTTATTAAGAAAGATTTACGTTGCTCTCACGTATTTATTCGTAAGAGTACCTTATCTTTATCATTTCAATCTCTATATGTGGAATCTTTTCCATTAATCTCTAGACATGAAAATTTTTTAAACTTAAATGATAAAAATTATATATTTCGAAACTTTGTATTGCTTTTTAATAATTTATAAAAATATAATAATTAACTAAGGTGTTGAACATGTTCTTTATAAATACTACAACCGCACTTAATTGTTAAAAAATATTTCATTTAATTAAGAGCAATTTTCTTCAATCAAAATCCAAATACCTACTTTTTAATCCAGAAAAGTAATAAATTCGCCAATAAATACCTACCTATAATGTAGGTATATATTTTTATTATAGTTTGAGACAGCTTTCAAAATTATAACGTGCAACTTTTTTCAATATGTGCAAAATGATGTAAGAGAACTTTTTCTGCACTTCCCAATTGCCATAAAATGACAACATTAAATTATTGCAAAAAAAGTGTGAAATTGCACTCCATGCACATGATGCTAAAAAAAATTTTACGCACGTGACTATTTGACTAAAAAAACATAATCAACAACAATTCGATAACACAACCAAAATGAAGACATATATTTTCGAGTTTTTTAACATTCCTTAAATACATTCATATTTGAATATGCTTTTCATGTTTCATTTTGGCAAATAAAAAATTAATGCTTAAATTACTAAATTTGGTATTTGGGCACTAATTGGTTTTGTCGAAGTTCTATAATCAATAGTTTAGTGTTGAATTCCACCATGGCCGGGTCGGACAGCTCCTTTGCAAAGCCAGATTTTTTTATTACTAATACCAAAGACTTAGTACTTGCTATAATAGCTTCAAGATCTGATGGCGGTTGACCTTTATGTAGGTGCTCGGCGGTATTTTAAACAAGCATATTTTCCGGATATATAGAACCGATTTAAGTTTTCTACGCATGGAAGGGTAAGCGCAGGAGATCTTGAAATTCTTAAATACATTAATGCTTAGAGTATTAAATCTAAGATACAAGTATTAAACATAGTATTAAATTTTTATATGACTTTTGGTTCTAATTGCCAATATGGCCGAAATGTCATCTCCTTAGTCCAACCAGTCGTTTTTATTAATAACTTAATAAAGCATTAAATCGTGGTATTATGTTTATTGTTTAGTACTTAATTTCAACGTTAGTGGGTTGACACTTTCCTGAAAGATGACCAGTACCTTACAGTACTCCGTGGTCAACAAGAAAAACATGTTGTTCCTGAGAATTACCACTTTAGTTTCCGGACCTGGTCATCTCCCGGATAATTAGGAAAAAATGTACAACACAATTTCACAAAACACAATCACATTACACACTTAATTAATATTATTACATGTGAATACCAGAGTGGGTAAGGGTTGGCATGTTTAGGTTTTAGTGCTTTTCCTAAACGTAGAAGTAAATGCTTTGCCAAGACGAACCAATCCACAATTGCACACGGATTCGTTACCACACTGTATATGTTTATACTGATCTTCTGGGGCACCATAATAACACTTACATCACAATACAATATTTAAACTGTACTATACGAATAAATAAAATATAGTATTATAACTCCTATAATTTCAAACATTTCAAACGCTTTATTATACTTGTGCTTAGTGGTTCCGTTAAAACTACTTTTTAGACAAAAATGATTCACTAATAACACTCATAACCTCTTTTAAAAAGCTAAAACTTCATTAGTAATTTTAGTAATTTAGTCAATACTAGATGAAACGCCCGTCTTATTGGACGGGACCAGGATAAAAAACCCTCATTCGGCACCTATGCTCCATTCTAAGTGCAACCATATACTTGGCTTTGGCCTAGCACCTATATTTATAGAGGGACAAAGAAACAGACAAATTTTGAATCTTAGTATATAAAAGTATAAACTGTTTTGCACAAAATATTAACTTTTGAATATTATTAATCTTGTTTTTACAACCAACTAAATGGTTTTTTATGCATCCCACCTCCATTTAGAACGACTCTATCAATAAATAAATTTTTGGAGGAAACTTACTTCTATCCATTTTTGAAGTTTGGGTTTATTGCGTAAACCACTTCTACTTTCCTATTAAATTTTTATAAAAATTCCCATCTGATGATATATTACCGTTATCCGCACCATGATCCGTTAGATGACGGCGAGAAAATTGCATGGCTTTTAATAGCCAGTTGTCGGCATCAGCTAAAAATTCTAAAACAGTTATCCTAAGTTTAGTTGCCATTTCTTCATCTTCTTATAACATCATCAGTCTTAAATGTGTCAAACTTAGACATAGTTTGCCTCTTTGTCAGAGGAAAAAAATTACATATAGTTTTGGCAGATGTTGCTTCAAATGAATTTATTACAAAAACTCCGTTATGCTGCGGTAATGTGAACCGACGAAATTGTTTGATTTTGAGTCATTTTAAATCTTCTCTATTTATTCTTGTTGCATCTTCCCAGATCCATACTTTCTTCGGTAAATTTCGTTGTTCCAGTTCATTAAAACGGAGACATCCTTCTTAAAGTCTATTACTTTTCTTTTCAATAAATCTTAAAAAAGTTCTGCATGGTAGTGTTCATTAAGACATCCAGTAGTGTTTTATGACTTCTTCTATCTATAATGACTAATGTTAATTAACTCATTATTGAAGAAGCCTTGATAAATCTCTCAGACGGAGAGCGAAACGTTAGAAATTTCAACAATTTGAGTTGTTTTCGAACTTTCACCTCCACCTAGAAAGAGCCCCAAACCGAATCCAGAACTAATAAAAAAATTTTTGGAGGATACCTCACCATAAACTTATCATTTTGAATCGTCTAGATAACCTATTGATAATTCAATTAAAAAACAATTAATAAAATTTTCCAAACATAATGTAGTAGTGGACTTGGGTATCTACAATATAATTTTAATTTCAAGTTAAATACGCTTATTTCTAAAATGTGTTTGAGCATATTTGTCGACATATAATAGTGGTTTTCCATTAAGTAATTTGTGAGCCTTCTTTTAGGATTATAACTCCATGATGTTTCGGTCAGGTCTGCTTGACATTGAAGAAGAAGAGTTGAAGCCTGACTTGATCGAAACGTAGACGGTAAAAAGTTTCGTGGATTTTTATAGACTCATCACTCATTCTCGTATACAAATGAAATCCATAAATTACTTTGTGGAAACTACAATTACACTTTTACATAATTAAGGAGCATCAATTTTGAAGTAGTACCTACCTTAAATACACTAAAGCAATAAGTGATAATTTAACATGTTAAGATATTAAGGAATTGAAACCGTCATATTTTTAAAACACCTGGTTTTTGTCTATTAGCAAATTTTCTTTGCAAGGCAATCTTTATCAGCAAGTACATCCAAGTATTTCAAGTATTTTACTAATTAAACTACTGGCTACTGGCAGTTTAAAATTAAAAAAAAAAAACTTGAAAATATAGTACATATTTGTTAATTACTGAAATAAGTAGTTAAATCTACACACATAAAATTGTGGCACGGTTTGTCTGTGTGTGTGTCTGTCTGTCTGTCTGTATGTTCGTCTTCTCCTCCGAAACGGCTGAACCGATTTCGAGATCAATACGTCAAATTGTTCAGGAGGTACAGGTACTGATCTTAGGCGGGGTCATAAGTTGACCTGACTTTTGACCTCTGACCTGGAGCGGTGACCTCACGTCTTTAATTTTAGGTTTGTCTAGATTAGGCCCATTTTCAAATGGGTTTGGTTACTAGTTGCAACATAATAAAGTGACAACATAAGTTCTTTAACTAATTTTTGTTCTATTTAATGCTATACTCGTTTGAATTGAAATGGTAATCTTCTATCCATTGCTTTTTCGTGTTTGAACAATGTTAAAAGACACTGCTTTTTTAAAAATACGTTAATTGTACTGAAACCACAAAAAATTACGTCATTTTACGTTGTTCTGCATTTTGAGTTTCTAAGTTTGTTGTTGACTATAGTTATAACGAATTTCATTTACATTGAATTGCCCATGTGTTCAGGGTCAAATTTGGTGGAATATTGTGTTTAGTCATTTGATATTTTTCTCAATTCAGATTTATAAAAGATGTTATCGTCACGTTTGAGTAATTAGGTTGTTGTGGAAAATGCCGATTTCATAGTTCTCACCAGTCGATTTCTTGGAATTCTACTTCGCATTTTGCGTTTAGTGTGGTGGATCAAGGGTGTCTTTGTTTTTGGTTTTACGAATTACGGTCGGTGTGGTCGGAGTTATCAGCTAAATAAACAATATGTTTGTTTAAAAGAGAAATAACACACGGCGTTGCGCCCACGGTCGACAGTTCTAGGTAAGCGGTTTCGTTTGTTAATTATTATATTAATTAATAAGAAAATTGTAACGCAGTAATTTTTTGTAACGTTGGTGGTGTGGAAAAAACCAATGAGTGGGGTGACGCTTTCTTACCCGATGTTAGTTTTTTAGTTAGTTCTTAAGTACACTCACGCTGAGCGACATGTAGCCAAATAGTGCAAATTAATGTTGTTTAATTAAAATTAATACAACGGCCTAAGTATCGTTAAACGCCGAATAATGTAAATTTAAATGCAAACTTTTTGAGGGCGCGAGTGAAAATTTCGTTTGATGTGAATCCACAAAAAGGACCTCTGGTTCGTGGCCGTGAAAGAGAATAACGTTTGATTAATGTTGAAATCAAGTAACCGCTCTGCGGATGGTAAACAATCTCTTGTGCACACGAAATTTCAATTAAAAAGCATGTGAGTTAAGGGCATGTTAGACGAGACTTCGGATTAAAATCTATGGTTCCTGGTGGATGACTGTGGAAATAAATGGATCATCTCCGCAATTTGGATTAGAAGAAAGAAGACAGTTAACGTAAGTACTTTTCGTTTCTTCAGTAGCGGTCGCGTTGGACAAATTCGTGTGCGCGAATATAAAATAGGGTAGGTCGCGTAAGTAGGTTAGGTTGTGAAGCATATTGTAATAAATTATCGGCGGTTCCATTGGTAGGGACCTCATTCTGTACTGCATGACCGTTTAGTATTAGGAGCGTCGCATGCCATTAGATTTAGGACTCCGGTTATTTCCCCGTGTACTTGTTTGTTTTGTGATTATTTTGTTTTAACGTTAATAGAGAGAACCGTTAGTGTGAATTTTCTCTTATATTTCCGCAAGTGTTTGCTTTTTTCCCTTGTCTTTAGTGAGCATTTGTCTAAACAAAGAAAAGATTAGGGTGGCGCCTGGCAACACCAATCGTGACCTAATCCCCCCATGCCGCTAGCTATAGTTTATTTGCTGAAAATGTAACATAAGAGATTAAGTCGTAAAATAAAATCCACTTAGAAGGCGACCGATAGTTGTATTCAATATGCACCTGAAATGCAACGTAAAAACCAGTTCTATACGGCCGAAAGTTGGTTAAAACAAACCTTATGGAAATTTAACAACAATACAACAATAACAATAAGTTTCTACCTAAGGGTCAGCGGTTCTCAATATTTTTAGTATTTTATTTGTTTTAAACAAAATTTGATTTATTAAAAGTCAGAATGCATGCATCAATAAATAGATAAATTTTACCGTAAGTAAATGATAATACAAAAATACACAATAAGATTTTAAAGCATACTTTTAATTTGTAATTAGGAACAAATATAATTAACTATTGCTCAAAAATAATAAAGGAATTCTGTAAATGATGTTAATAAGCTAGGAAGAATTTAGGAAGTCCATTAAAATCCACTTAGTGGAATAATGAAAGGAAAGTTTTTCCAAATATAATCACTGCGCCAGCTTATTTTCGAATGGAACCCGTGCGAAATGGATGCTACTGAAGCTAAACGTAAAATTTTGTTTTATGTGTACGATTATTTTGAAAAGGAGAAGAATCATGGTGCGCCACTTACTTCAGTAATGGCTGTTCAGCAAAGAACGGCGGATGCGGTACAAGTAAGCAGACAAACAGTGGCGAGGACATGTTCTATGCGAGAAGGTGCAAGTGATTTAAAGAGAATTACATATCACTGGCCTAAAAAATGTACGACGAACCTACCAGAGGCCACAAAGAAAACCATCCGAGACTTGATTTATGATATGTATGCAAAGAAAGAGCATATAACTCTGGACACATTGTTAGTCGTATTAAAATTGAAATATGTTTGCGATATTGGCTGATCAAGCTTATACCTTGTACTGAAGGAAATGGGTTTTAAATTTAAGCAGGCCGATAACAGACGAGGTTTATGTGAGCAATCCCATGTGGTTTTCATGCGTAATGTATTTTTGAGAAAATACTTAAAAAATCTACAGTCCAAAATTCCACACGAGTTCGTCTTTTTAGACGAAACATGGATTTTTAGTAGAGATGCAAGTAAACGTAGTTAACAAGATGACAGTGTTAAAAGCAACCTACTAAAGCTTCCGATGGTAAACGTTATATTATTGTCCATGCTGGTGGCCGAAATGGTTTTATAGAAGGGGGTAGTTTAATATTTTCTAGTACCAAGAAATCCGCAGATTACCACGAAAATATGAATTCGGTATTGTTTGAGAAGTGGTTTGCAACATACAATTTGATACTATGATGTTCAAGGCTGAGTTGTTACAATTAGTGCACGAAAACCATCGAGGTTCCGTAAATAAATATGTTGTCGATGAAATGACATTAAAGTACGGTCACGAAGTTCTGCGTCTGCCGCCATATCATTGCCATTTCAATCCCATTGAATTGGTGTGGGGAATTGCGAAGAAGTTTTAGGACGACCATATAGGCGCTACTTCAGGAAAAGAAGAAGACGTGCTTAAAACTTGGAACGACGCATTAAGAAAATAACTCCAGACGTGAAATCGCTGTGTAACTCACACAAAAGAAATAATCAAAGACACCTACAAGCGTGAACAAATTATAGACGATGTGTGACCTTTGATTTTTACTGTAAATTCGGATAGTGACTTAGAAGACGATCACTTTACTTTTAGTGATAGTGACAACGATCTCTAAATAGTATCCAAGTGTAGCAATAATTAATTATATTTGTTCCTAATTACATATTAAAAGTATGCTTTGAAATCTTATTGTGTATTTTTGTATTATCCTTTACTTACGGTAAAATTTATCTATTTATTGATGCATGCATAATGACTTATAATAAATCAAATTTTGTTTGTAACAAATAAAATACTAAAAATATTGAGAACCGCTGACCCTTAGGTAGGTATTGTTCTATTGTTGTAAAATTTCCATAAGGTTTGTTTTAACCAACTTTCGCCCGTATAGAACTGGTTTTTACTTTGCATTTCAGGTGCATATTGAAAGCTTTTCTAATGTATGTATGTAATATAGCTTTGTACTAGAATCATTAAGCATCAACATTATATCTGATAAAAAACTCATCAAACCCATTTTAGCTCTTCCAAAACCCTGTGATTTAAAAAAAAACTATTCTTTCTTAATTTACAATATTTAACAAGTACTTTAAAAAACCTTAATAAAAAAGTCAAAAACATGACTGAGCTTTTAAATGAGATATCTATATTCTCACTTGATATTTGAAATTATTTGATAAGGAGTTCTCGATGTTACAATTCAATTATTTGCCTTTTATAAAATTGAAAGTAAGTCTTATTGCAGTATAATTTTTTTAAATTCTTTGGTTCTGATTCATTATATTTTTAGTTATCTATAGTTTTCAGCTTTTACTAAACGCTTGAGTTAATTACTTACTAACGATACCAATTTATACGAGCACATTTATGAAAACATGATAATTGCATATACGATTATAATTAACGTAATTATTTAATCGCTATTAATAAATTGTTAAGTACCATTTATATAATTTCTTGTATACATGTTATTGCAATTTTCCACGATTTAGGTCATTTATTTCAAAACATACTACATAGTGTTATCACTTTATTTATAGGAAACTGTTGACTTAATATAAATTTATTTTGTATATAAACATTAATCGTTTTATTGTAATTAAAACACATTGAAACCAAAAAAATAATGATTGTTGTAAAAGTGAATAAAAGGTCAAGAGATTAACCCCACTCATATTTATATGTTCAAAATAAAAATGAATTGCATACTTGATTATTTTGTCAAAACCAAATGTTTAAACCAAAAACCAAATTATACTTAAGAGTTCAAAACTGAAGTTGTAATTGACCCAATGAAATAAACACACGGTAATTGTAAAATCGTTGGATAAAATTGAAGTAGCATAATTTTTAACAATCAGTTGAAAAATTTTTGTTGTTACTACAAAATTTAAAAAATATAACTGAAGCATTTCCAGGAAAACTTCACATTACCGCAATACTACTAAACGTGTAAGAAAGTGTTAAGCTTTGGATAGAAAAAGTGAAAAAGAAACCGATAGGTTATAAAAAAAAATTTAAATAACTATTTTCTCAAAATGTTACGTAATTGTTGTTCGGGAAGTACTGTAAAGGCAGTATAGTAATGAACTGCAGACGTTGGAAAAAAAACCTGCAAATACTAAATAATAACATACGTATGTTTATATCCGTTTAGGCAGTGTTTCTCCCTTGAACCAAATTAAAATTCAACATGTTCAAAAATCGCGTTTCAGAAAAAAATAATTTAAATAAAAGTTCTATAGTATAATAAAATTTCCAAAAAACAGAAGTTGTATATAATTAAATTACTTAAAATTTTTACTCAAAGAAGAATGAATGTTATTGTAAATTTTCTAAGAATAGGAAAATCTATGTAGGTTAACGACCCTTTTGACTCAACAGATTATCCTCATAATAGAATCTGCGTTATTATAAATAACATCTATTCACCAAGTTTCATTAAAATCTGATCAATGGTTTTCTTGATATCGTGCGATTACACACGGACGGAAGGCCGGCCGGCCGGCCTCCAGAGAAAATTTATTTTTGTTTTATTATAAAATAATTTGCTTCTAATCTTGTACTAAATCTGTTATTGTTTCATTCCTTTATGTCTATAACAATGGGTAACGTAGATACTTTTATAAATTAAAATAAACAATAATTAAATCAACGGTGACATAAATGTCATAACATTTATAAAAACTAACAAGAACTTGAATCGCGTTGATTTTTGATCTACGATAGAGTTGCCTACAAATGATACATTAACTTGCAGGTTGCCTCTTATTCATTAAGAATACTTGTTGACGTATTTTAATTACAATATGAAAAAGTTTAAACCAAATGGTGAGAATACATTTACTTTGGCGGAAGTATGCCTCAGTCAACATTGGATGCAAATTATTTATTAAAATTGTGTATCCAATTTCTTTAGTTTTTAATGCCAAATTTTACTAGGTCTAGTGATTTGCAAAATCAGGACGTTCCGGTGTCTGTCAAATTCGGTGTGAAGCGTAGATACTTACAAAAAATCCATTACTTTTGGTACTGCAAAATTTAAAAAATAGTTGATTAAATATGTTGGAATAAATTGAACTATATTTGTGTAAAATTTTAAAATGCTTGTAGATAACAAATCAATGTCTATCTGTCATTGTTTGTTTAAGTAAATTTAATAGTGGACAAATTTGAATCCCTTAAAATGGTCAATGCACTAACAATTACAAATCAAAATTAATTTATTCAGGAGTTTAGAAAATACATTTTTCTACTCCTATTCTAGAATACTAACATTCTGGATTAATTTTCAATTACAGAATAGTTAGATTCTAAAACACCGTGTGAGAATATTTTCGCACTTGTTACGGAATGAGCACAGGTACGGCTATCTCGTGGCTGTTAATATAACGTTGCGCTTGGGGACAATTATTACAAAAAAATATGTTTAATTGTAGTATTATATTCAGAGTTTATTTTAACCAGTCAAATACAAAATTTGTTTTAGTTAGTCTCAAATTTTTATTTACTGATGAAAGTATTGCAATCTACATACCACGAATCTATGCTAACTTATGTATAACGAAAGTTAATCAAACATCTTTGTTACCATGATTATGAACAATCTATTTATGATTATGTTATGTCGTTAGTGTGAACGCACACCTACTCGATTCATTTTCAAATCTATACGAAAATCAACCTTTTTCAAATTCGTCTCACATTAGAACGGCTTAAGATATTTTCGTTTCGAAAAAAGTTTCGAGTTTACGAAAGATGTGTCTTTATTTTTCGATTTAGATTTTTTTTGTACGAGGGCATCTTCGAGGTTAAAATAATGTTAAAAATAGTCAAAAAAATTTCAAACAAATTGAGCCGTAAGTTGACCACAACTCACTTATTTACGGACCGATTTTCAAAATTCAAAAAGCATCATACGCGGATAAAGAAATAAAATTTTTTGGCCGTTTCAGTTATGTTAGACCTCGCGTGTTTTCAAAAGTTATAAGCAAAAAACGTTTCCGACAAAATTTCATTCGAAAACTAAAACGGCCATAATTTCTAAATTATAACAGATAAAAAAAAATTTATTTAAAAAAACGTTCCTTTTATGACCCTATCACATAATTTTTAAAAATTTTTATCATTTAAAAAAATTTTTTTAAGGAATTTTACATTGTTATACGAATACTGTAATTTTTATAACTCCGGAACCATATTACGTAAAAACACGAACAAAATCAAAATATTCGTAATTTTGCAAATTTTCGAATGGTTTAACTGTAGAGGATTCAATTTCACCCAAAAATCTTCGTATGCACGAACTTGATAACTCACACACGCGTAACTGCGAGCGTTATGCGAACCAAACAGTCAATTTCACCTAAATAAACTTTGTTGTATTACGTTAAAGTGGTCGAGCCAATAAATCCGCTTCTAAATATTTTTTAATAAATAATTTCTATTCGAACTACATCCATATCTTCTATATTAATATGTTATGTCGTTTGTGCGTCCTCACTTACTCTCGATTCGTTGCGAGCGCACACCCGAATACTCTCAACTCATTTGTACGAATTCACATGGAGTACATACTCTGCATTCATATTGATTACTCAACTGATGAATGTTAATGTAAGTGCTAATTATTGTTCATGACTGTCTGCTCTTTAGAAGCTAATTTATTTTTAGACTTAACGCATGCGTAGCATGCTGGCTTTGTCTAGTAAAACTATAATATTTAATGTATAGACAGAGTCTTGAACTTAAGAAGTTCGTATATTGTTGATATAGGTAGAAATAGTTTTAGGAAAACGAATAAATCTTAATTAGACTGTAATATACTTAAAACAAAGCTACATTTTAATCTAAACAAATGAATAACAATTCATGACAATTTATGAACATTGACAGTGACATTACATAAGTCAGAGTAAATGTTTGTCAGACAGAACAGAAACAAGTTCTAAAACATAGAACAAACTCAATTCTATGACATATGTAATCCCGCAATCGGTCACGAAGACGCCGTTGACGAACTGCTCTTCTACGGGGCTCAGACTCGAACAGGGAAGCTCGGGTCTTACCACCTTGCGTAGTTTCAGGTTTGCCGCTGATGATCCTGATGATGCTTTCGAAAACTTAGAGGGGTTTCCGGTAAATCCTCGACTGTAGATTCAATAGATGCCAGATGTATAGTAGAAACTGTAGTCTCTTTACCATCAGGAAATCTGAAATGCGAGTACTCTGGATTCTCTTCCAACAACAGCACCTCCTCCACTAGAGGTTCATATTTTGAATGACGAACATGTCGCTTAATTAGAATCGGGTCAAGATTCATAAACCATGAGGGTATCGCTGTCTCATTGCTTGATCTCCGATAAAACAGTAAGGAACGGATGAAGTGTAGTGGCTCATGACAGACTTCCTCCCATCTCGCAATATCCAGCCTATGGTTGTTCAGAGCTAACTCAATTGTTTTACACACTATTCCGACATATCGTTCACTTTGACCATTGTCCTGAGGGTTATAAGCAGTAGTTCTACTAGAAGCAATGCCCATGGCACAGAAAAATAACTTCAGCTCATGCGACATGAATCCTGAGTATGGATCTGAGTGAACATAAAGAGATGTACCCATCACGAAAATAGTTTTGAGCGTTTTTATAATAGTACTGGCAAAAACGGGAGAATTCATCAACTATTACCAGAACATAAAACAAACTCAATTAGTGGAGTAAAACGCCAGAAAAATCTAACTTTTTTTTCTGACGTAGAACCAAATGAAACTGGTACCATTTTATTAAGAATGTTTTTCACTAAATGAAAATATAGTTTACGACATTTTTTACCAGTACCAATTTTATTTATTGGCAAAAACTACCAAAATCAAGTATAATAGAAATTCATGTTTTTTGACAATAACAACTCAATATTTCGGTAACCGTAAAAGATATCAACTTGATTTTTTTCATCTGATTGTGGACGTAAGAGCGCTTCATGAAATAGAGTTGCTGGAACAGTTGTTAATTCATATTAATATTAATATTAACTAAATTCATGTATTGAAATCGTGCAGCACAGACAATTCTTCGAAACATCAGCTCGGACCCAATACAAGATTTTTAGTAACGCGTCTTAGTTATGACTTTATTTTCTTTGAATGTTAAAATTTTATTTCTTTTAACCGGTTGCCAAAAACTGTGTCTGTTGATATTGTCCCAGAAAGTTCGCACTTTTTAGGGGCATTTTCTAAATAATTTATTAAGTTTTCTTCTATTTGTTCCGGCACAATTTTTAACACATCAGTTTCATTTCTGTTTTATTGCATATACTTCTCTTTTAGTTTTCACTGAAAGATGAAGTAGCACCTGATGGAAAAAATCATAATTATACTAAAAAATCATTTCTGTATAGCCATACAATACTAATTGTTATTAATTAGACTTAATTCGACGACAATTTATATGTTATATCTTGGTTTTCGAATTGGTGCATGAGATATGTATTTACCTACCTAAAAAATTTTGTGAATATTCTCCTAGGGTATGTCTAGTTACGATCCAGCGAAGAAGAGCACCTGGTTATTGCGTAAATCCTACAACCCCTGAAGAACTTTTGCAATCTCTATTGATAGATTGTTCTACTGCCATATCAGAAGCCAGACAATTAAACTTTTTTGTACTAGTCCTCTTGACAACAAAATTTGCCTCTTCTAAAAATTTATACATGTTGGAGTTTTTGGTCTTCAGCTCTTCCATATCATTCAAATAAACAGAAACCCATTTTGAATATAGATTACGCCTTCCACCTAATAAATAGGGTAGTCCATCATACATAGCACAAATATGAGAATTGAAATCTCCATCTCTTTCAGCACGCAACATTTTCCAAAGTATTCAACTGTTTCCAAAAATGAATGCCAATAGTTAAACGTGGTAGATGAAGCAAACCCTGCTTCGAGAAAATCTTTCATAATTTTGTCAAAATTTTCGATCTTATGAAAAGAATTTTGAAATTATCTTTATTGAATTTAGATTAGTAAAGATCTCCGGTTACAATTTTTGGGTACTTTTTAGTTCATCACTTAAAAGAGTTCGGTATATGTTTGCTCGTACCAGTAGATTAAGGAATTCATAAATAATCGAAATAATGCCTGCTGCCAAAGTTAGTCCTCGAATAGATCTCGAATATTGCTTACCACTAAGCATTAGTTTACACGAATTTTCTGTATAAACATTTATTTGTACAAAAATTGAGGTAAGTTCTCCAACCCCGTAAATATGTCCAATGCTGGCAATCAATGCCATGGTAAAATGCATACCACCCAATTGCAAGGTTCCATAAAATTTCCCGTGCTTTAGCATAAATGGCTAAATCTGCAGTAATTATAATACGTTGTTGATTGAGTACAATTGCCAATTCCACTAAACGAACCTTTGACGTGTAAATTGTATCATATTCTGTCGGTGGAGCATTTAAAAATGGCAAATAAGCGACTTTTGAAACTGGAATATTGTTTTCAGGTACATTATTATGAAAATCGGTCCAGCTTAAAAATGGTTGTCCATCTTTAAAAAACGTAAAATTTTCTACACTAAGTTCAATTTTTCCGAATACTTATACTTTTCTGTGATTAAGTTTATTTTATTTTTAAATCTTGTAGGTTCTGGTTGTGTATTCGGTTTCGTGTATTTCATTATATTTTGAAAAACTAAATTGGCTTCTTCTCTATCTAGTGCATATTTTCTTCCTTTGCCATGGCATGAGTTATAGATTTACCGTCGATTGTTTCTTTATTGAAATCGAAATTGTTGATACTTGCATGAATATAATTATTTTCTGACTCGACAACTTTTTGTATATTGAAAGGAATATATACATTATTACCCTGATTCTGGAAATTTTCTTTCGCTAATCCAGTTGTTAATTATTTTATATCATTGTATGTGCATGTGAAACCCATATGGGAAAACAGATCCAAAATTTGCTTGCTGCGCACAGTATGATAAATGTGAAGCTCTAAGCCAATATGGAAATAATTTTTCTTAAATGACTTGTTTATAAGACCCATAATAATATTACATGGAATAGATGCTGTTGGATGTGGTTTAGTATTTAAATTTCTAAATATGCTGTCATCAATTAGCCAAGAAATAAATGTTAGTAATGTCTTGGGAACTTGTTTATCAAAATCAGAATTATTTATACCACTAGGAGTAGGAAAATTGTCGTCTGTTGGCTGAAAGGTTTTCATCTCCCTTTTCAGTATTTCTGGAGCTCTATGAAGAATTTGCATTTCAGATTCTAGTTCTGTAGTGCCTATAATGAGGCATTTTACCCAAAATACTTTCCCTAACACTTAAAATAATGATCTTACTGAACTTTATGATCAAAAGGACGAGAAATACTTGACACTTTTATTAAAACGACTTTTATTTTAATACAACTACTATTTTATATTTTATAAACAACTCATAACATTGACAACCATAATATTCTCCCACATAAAATTAATTAATTTTATAACCTCTATTGATGGTGACGGGTTGTCAAAACTTCAAAGTCCTTTACGGGAACTTCCAAGGGGAAGCACGGGCCGTGTCAACTCTCCAGAAACGGTCTTAACCACCATCACTCAGACTTCCCCATCAATTCCAGGTAATTTTTCTACAATTTTTCCAATTGGCCAATTAATTCTTTTCAAATTATCACTAATAATTAACACCACATCACCGATTTCTAAACTCCGTTTTTCACTCTTTTTAGGTCGTCTGTCGACTAGGAGTACAAGATACTCCGTTCGGAAACGACGTCACAGATCTTCCATGACCTTTTGACGATACCTCACTCTACGGGTGATACAATTTGTATCTAAATTGTCCAGATCTGCCACTCCAACTTCTCGGACATCTTGAAGAAACATCGAGGGAGTCAATGGGGTTATGTCAAAAGGATTTTCAGACAGGTAAGTCAAAGGTCTACAATTCAATATAGACTTTCCTAAACTTTTTCTCAGCAGGTTTTTCAACAACATCGATGGAATCAACTTGATCAAATTAGGACCCTTCTCCAAGCAATCATTTGACGAGGGAGAATTTTTCTGTCTTACTAAAACATCAAACACAGGTCGGACTTTAGTTGTGGTACTGAATCGCTTAAACACAGGGCGATAAGATAAGTACCAACCAGCTTCAGAATCTTTATTCACCTCTTCAATTATTCCATCCTTCAGCCAATCCTTAAAAACTTCATCATAATTACCAAACTGTCCATTTTCATCTAATTTCTTTGTTGCAGAGACCAAACGCTTCTCCGCTACCTATTTGTTGCACTTGAGTGGAGGATGATCCTCAATCCATGGTGAAGAAACTTCATACCTTCCATCATCATTAAATTTTACCGTTTTCTTAAAATTATCATTTTCTGCTTGTTCTAAATCTAATTTACTTTTTGTTTGAACAGGATCTTTAATACCAATTGTATCCAATGTCCAAAGATTTGAAATGGATGATTCTTGTACAAGGATAGACGAAACTAAAAGAGAAGAACAGGATTCACCCACGGAATCTGGCACATTGCCCATAAGAGACCAACCCAATTTAGTTTCAACAGCAACAAGCCCTTTCTTGATACGGTGGAATTGTCCAGTTCATATATCAAGAGCAACATCTGAACTAATCAAAATATCAATGGGTGGACAATCATCTCCTACATCAGAAATCCAAATATTCTTGTTTTTGAGCTCTTTGAACCAGGGACCCTTTTTTACCCGTGGGATACTCTCACAAATCATCGGATGGTCCAAGGCAAGGAAATTGGTAATATACTTCTTATCATGACTACTTACTGAAATCTTATACTTGATATGCTTTTGTCTTTCAGATTGTAGTCCGCCAAATACAAGATGAACCATGGATTCTGACGTCAAAGCAGGGAATCCAAGCTCATCAATACATGACTGGGTGATGTAAGACCTCTGGGAACCAGTATCAATAATCACTCTTGCCTTTTGTTCACCTTTTTCGCCTTTCAGCACAACAACCAGCGTAAGGAGCAAAACATCACTGGAGCAAGACAAATTTGACATAACAGAAGTTTTACAATCATTAACCACCTCATTGGATGATTTTTGACCTTCGGATACTTTATGAGTTGGGAGATCCGGACACATCAGCACATAATGGATTCTCGCACAAATTGGACATTTCGGCTTTGCTCTGCAATTCTTGGACTGATGATTTCTTTTAAAACAGGTAAAACAGCATCTTTTCTTTAAAATAATTTTCTTTTTATCTTCCAAGTTCATATTTGGATCTTGAAAGCAATCTTGACTCAGGTGGGCCTTTTCTCAGATGAATCACTTTTTACTCCCACCGTCATCACCCGTAAATAATCCAGCAACCGTTGGGATTGAAGAGTCAACTGATGGACCCTTTCTATTGTTGCTGGAGTTTCCATCTTTAATGGTCAATCCAAAACCAGAACGTGCAAGGGCTCTTCGTTCTTCACATTTAACTTCTTGTTTCAAAAATTCCATTAGGTAAGTTCTTCGCCTCTTCTCCCCCTTTTGATCCTATCCATTTTATTTTATTTTCAGCAGATCACGTCGGGGTCACCAATACATAATTTAGAGAAAGTATTTTGGGTAAAAATACTGTGCCCTCATTATAGTGCCGTCAAAAAAGTCAGAATTATCAGTAGCGTCAGTACTGGTACTGAAAGACGTATCTTGACTTTTTGTTGTTTTGTAATCGATGCAGTGATATTTTTGGTTGAAATGTAATGGCCGTAACAGTACTTATAATATTTGGCATCATAAGCAAACAAATCTTCATACAAAGCCAATTTGAAAGTCATATTCGTATCGTTGCGTTGTTTAGCAGCTTAAAAATTTTTCTATAAGTGGCTTTTCCAGTTTCTGTACAATATAGAAAATGGTACAGTAAAAGCAAATTATTCTTTTTTTAAGTATGCAGTGTGGCCAGAGATAGGTATTGACAATCGAAATTCTCAATTTTGTGCCTAGTGCCTACATTTTAACCTATCTCATTTAACTACAGTCTTACATTTTGTGTTTACTTACCTGTCTGAATTGCAACCAATTTTCTTCAATTTTTCGTCCTACTTTTATTACCAATTAAGCACATGGACCGTATATCGAAGGTAACATCACTTCCTCTTGTCACATGAGAAGTACTTAAAGTTTTTCCACATCTTGGTTGTACGTAAGACAAAAGGTTTGTAAGTATTACTTGTATACGTTTTTCGGCAGTTAATGTGAAATTTAATTTTTATTTTTCCTGCTAATATTTCGTTTTTGTGTTCTAAGATTTTTTTTACGCGACAGATATAAGACTCAATAATCCTTGCTTCCGAGGATTTTGAACCACTTCAGTGTCCTTACACTTCACAGGTTTTTTTGCAAATAATACACTCAATTTTTAAACAAACCGATCATACAGAGTGTCGTAGTCGTTTTGCTAACCACAGGGTAACATCAACAACAAATTTCGTTTGCGTGTACGAACAGTTTTGATACCAACTTTACGTAAATGTCAAATGATGGCATGTCAATATCATTTGTAAATAAAAATCTAAAATAAACGTACGTAACCTCAATCAACAAAAAAGTACATAACGAATGGTTGGTATCAGTATCCATCTTTACGTTTTAAATTACAGGCAACGGTCAGTCATTATGTGATTTAATGCATACGTGACGTCATAAGTCAAATGAATGGACTTTTTACGTTTAAAAAATTAAGAAATCGGTGTAAAGTAATCAACTTCCATTTGTCGTTAATACCAAAACCATGTTTTTCAGTACAATGAATTTGTTGCGTACTGTTTACTTGAATACTAAATATAAAAGAGGACACCTGCTCTTCTGTAATTAAATAAACATAATGGGCAAATCTGTGTTTGATCAGAATAAAAATACAGCTCCGGCAAAAACAAAACCAGTCACAGCAGAAATATTTTCAGACAAAATCGGGGAAATGTCCGATTCCATCCCATTTAACCAAGCCCGTATCTACCTATTACCGTTTCAGAGATACCCATAGTAGCTCTCCTTATCTTGGACACAGTGTATAATATGTGTACTACATGTGTTATACAATATTTCATCGAGGACAGAACTAAAAGTTGCATTTGAAAACAAATATTGCAATACACAAAGTCTTAATTCGCTAATTTAGAATTAATTAGAATTAAGACTCAGATAAGTGTTTCATTTTGCCTTACCTCCATTTTTGAGATATAATACTGAATGCTTAATTTTTATTTTTGAAATTATGGGACTTGCCCATTGCTTGGTTGCCCGGCATCGTTGTCTACAAAAGTTGTTTAAAAATAACATTCCCATTTAATTTACATTACAAAATTTAATCCATTTACGTTCGACTTATTTCATTCATCTTGATACTTTTGAAACTGTTTATTATCAAAACCGTGAATACAAAAAAATGAAAGTTTTGTTATATTGTTCCTCTGCTAATAGAATTGGACGCCCACTAGTGATAGTCAATGTTAACTTTTTTTGGAGAATAGTTTAATATATGTACTACCTTTTGAAAATAAGTTACCAAACAAAGTGTATAGTTTCGCTTTCAGAAATTCTTAAAAACTGTGGCAAAAATTATGTAAAAAACAGAACTTGAAAATTTTACACCTTTAAAAGCTATAAATAATTATTACCCTGTAAAATGTTATTTCACAGTGAATTGAAAATAAGAAACTGTCATTATTATGAGTACAATGTATTATTTTCGCACCTAAGTTCTATATTTATCTGTTGCATTCGAGAGAGGTTGTTAAAATTTGAATCGAGTAACTGAACAAAATACTACAGTGATACATCTTAAAATAATGAAATGGAACAATTATAAAAAAGACGACGCAGGAGACGTTCAAAAATAAAACGCTTTGCAGTTTAGATGTCCCCGGATTGGTAGTTGTTATTCGGATACAGTGCAAACTTACATGCTTAGTGACAGTTTACGGATATTAATTAAATCTAACGATTAAAGGTGAGGATTTAGCGCACGCTTCATTAATACTCCAATTAATTGCATTTTCAAAGTTAAATTAAGCGGGTAGTAACCGTAACATCACCCATGTTTTTTTATGAATCATATGTGATCTTGTTTTTGTAATATCAAATGTCATTATACTCAAAGTTGGTATTTTCTCGTTCCCACATGTGATACTAGTAATTAACTGTAAAGAACGCGAACTATTTAGCAAATTCAAAATATTTAGCGTTATTTAAATTCAATTACACGTAATGTTTGGCAGCCCCATTTTGTTTCTTACTCTTACCTAACATGAGATCATGTTATTCTATTTTTATACAACATCTTTTAACGAATAAGTTTTGTTTATTTTAATCAGAAATGGATCAACGGATTACGGATACTATGAGAGAACGTTCACGTAGATCGATAAGGAATAAAAGATACAACAGGTCAGATGTTTGTGTGAAAAACTACTATCATACTAACATTTATGTTACGTATTCATTTTTGTTTTAAATGTTTTTGCAATAACTTTTAGGCGCACGTATATGGAAGATAAACGCCCGCCAAAACGTCTTTTTACGCCTGAAATTAAAAAGTTTTTGAAAGACTGGCTTATACGACGTAGGGATAATCCGTATCCAAATAGAGACGAGAAAAAGTCGTTGGCCATTCAAACAGGATTAACTTATATTCAGGTAATTTTGTTTATTGTGTGTATAGTTTTTAAAGTTTGACTTTTGTTTTTGTGCAGAAATGAGGAAATCATTTGAAAATATAAATAGAAATTCAGTTTTTTAACTGAAAATATCAAGGATGTTCTTTAAAATAGGGAGTATCATATTACATCAGGTTGTTTTTCTGCATTGAATACTTTTTGCCCACTTTTTCACAAATTTTGTTTTTCAGTAAATCAGAACAACTGCTGAAAACATGGAATTGTTTACTTAATTAATTTTTTAAGTTCAATTTCATTTAATGTTGCTATATAGTAACAAGTATTTTTTTGCTTTTCAAACTACGTAAATATGTCATTGTTATACCTATTGTTACTTACTAATCTGATTTTATCAAATGATAACTGTGCAGAATTTAAAATTAATTATAATTGGAGCATTATTTCAATACTTAAAGAAATCCAATATTCAATTATGTAAATTGAAATAAAGAAAATGACGAATAAAAAGTTTAGAAACAATATCAAAGAAACAACAAATAAACGTATAAGATTATATAGGTATTTTTGTTAGAAGAAGTGAAAAGAACAAAATTGCGTTGTAGAAAAAACTAATTCAAATAAATGTAATTTAGAACGGCTTTCTCCGTAACTATTTTTGTGTAATTAATAATTATGGAAATATTGTTAAAAACAATTAGTGTCACGTGATTGACATTTCCCAGTAATTACATATGAAATCAAAAATAATTTAAAGAAAGGTTGTGTATAATTAAATTACAAACTACTTTTATTTGAAGAAACCACGTGTCAAATGATTTTTTTGCAAATATTTCAAAAATTGTATATTGGTTACGGGTCTTTCTCGACGGATTATGCCCTAAACCTAAACAGATCTCCGGTAGCATAAATATAACTTATTTCAAAGTTTTATAAAAGTCGAACCAGTCGGTTTTGTAGATTTCTTGTTCACGCATAAGGGTGTTAAAATTTTTGGTTTGGAAACCATAAGATGACTTTCCATTTTATTCATAACATGTATAGTAGAAACTGTTTCTAATTTCACTGTAAGGCATCATGGAATAGTCGTCTTGCAAAAAAAAGTTTAGTTTAAACCTATATACGTGTTATAAAGGAAAAATAAAAGTTAATCGACTTAGAGGTACATACTAACATCCAACGCAAAATTATTTTAAGACAATAAAATAGTGATTCATACTTTTATTGCTTGTTAAACACTGTATTTATTTACGTTTGAATGGTTTAGACAATGTTATGTTTGAAATAATAACATCTTCAGTATTCCTCATAAAATTTAAAACTTGGACACCACAATTTCTGTAAACAAAAGTTTGCACATTGTGAAGCGGGCTTAAGGGCATCATTTACAATTCTAACAGCAGGTACTCTCAGCAGGGGTTATCTTATAGAAGGACTGTAGAATGAATCATTACACTAAGCACGTTTTAGAAAATAGGTAATTTACGTTGCTTACTTAATTTTTTCTTTAAAGAATATATTTGAAGGTATCGCTAATTAAACACCATAGCTCGATTAATTATCGAATCAAAATTTTGTTTAGGAAATGTTTACAAAATAAAATTAGAAATAATTTTGATTTAAAAACGTCTACAAGCAATAACTTTTAAATTAAATCAAAAACTAAACATGGTTATTTGGGTTGACTGATTATTACTTATTTTTAAATAAATCTAACCTACTAATTATTGTAAGTTATTAAAAAAATCATTAAACTCTCTATTCATAATATTTAGTCCTTACAAAATGTATATTTTATGACGTTTCATTTTTTTCTGTAGTTAATATAAAAGTGAAAATAAAAACTAAGGCAATTCTTATTGTCAACGTATATATTTAGTTTTTGACAAGAATTTATTACATAATTATAATTAAGATACCAAGTTATAGTTTAAAATTAAATGAAAATTACTATATAAATAAATATAAGAAATCAATAATGGGTGTGACCTCCATTATTATTGATACATTCTTGGAGGCGTCTGCTCATTGACGCTATCAAGGTATCAATATAATTAATATTAATCGTTTCCCATGCGGTATCAATGGCTGCAATTAGTGCATTACGGTTTACTGGTATAAAATTTGGCCCTTGTTGTCTTCGGATAACAGCAAGTATTCGAGCCCAAACATTTTCGATAATGTTAAAATCTGGGCTTTTGCTGGCCAGGGTAACAGCTTCAAGTTATTTTCTCGTATCCAATTGCGCACAACCCGCGAAGTATGAATAGGGGCGTTGTCCTTTAACAACAAAAATACATTATGAAAATGTTAATTCAACAGATCCCGAACTATTTTTTGGAGAAAGTATAGTGAAATAAGAATACTTACTTGTTGGAAAATATAATCTTCGTCTGGATAAAACACTTCGACTGAAGGTTTCATAATAGTTTCCAAAATATCTAAATACGCAGCAGAATCAAGACGTCCATCGATAGCCCAACAAACTTCAGGACCCCGCGCGCTAACCCAACCCCACACATTCACAGAAAAATAACCACTTCGTTTTTAGGACATATGTGATTATTTTCGTAACGAGTTCCTTCCAAAGGTTCGTTCACATATTGCCTTGCAAATTCCAGACGACGTCTCATATTTTTTGTCACTGAGAACATCTTTCGCAGCAGCATTATACTTCTTTCTTCCCATCTCCTTTAATCTTTTTGTGCAGTTATACGGCATCCGGGAAAATGTGTATCTGCTATAGCCCTGGAGTATGTAGCAAATGGTTGTTCTGTTACGTAATGAAACAACTCGAGATCTTGAGCACGTGTAGATACTTTAGGTCTACCACTTCCGATGGCTCTTTCCAAAGTGTGTTCAAGATTCCATTTTACTCGGTAATGCCCTACGGTGCTTTTGGTATATCTAACATACGTGAAATTTACGCACGCTACGGCCCGCCGCTAATTCCGAAACAATCCGCGCTTTCAAATCAGCACCGAGATGAGGTGGCATTTTCACAACACTTGAAATTTTAAACTAAAATGGAATTTACATTTCTTACTTTATTTATTGGTTCACACTACCCCTTCTCAAACAGTAGGTAATTGTTTATTTATTACATACTTCTAATGACCAATGTAACAACCCTTAGAGCAATATGACTCAAAGGAAGTAAATTAAACAAGCAAGGATATTCTATTGTTATTGAAACTTATTCATAAAGTAAAAGCCATTTCCTTATAATGCTAATGGACAGGATTTTCTTTTAAGTATTAAGATTACAATAGAGGACTTATAAACTTTCGAAAATATCTAATTATAAATATTTACACTGCAATTGCGCTTTTCCTTAATAATTTCTTAGCAATAACATACACGTTCTTGGTTTTAAGTTGTCATAAATTTGATATGATATAAATTTGTGTTTCTAATATTACATCACAAACTAATCTTTATTCGCCAAAAATTGTTGCTTAAGTTGTAAAGCTTCGTACACACCTGAACAACAAACCGAGCAACAAACATAACAACGAACCGAAAGTCAAACAGAACGACAAACGATCTTTTATGATTTCCACAATCCGAACAACAAACGGAACGTTTGTGCTGTTCCTATAATTATTTTCAGTAGTTTTCAGTTCATATATATTTATTATTGAGAAGAGAAATTGCGGAAAACAAGAAGATAGTGCCAACCAAAATTTTACGCACAAAGAAGAGTAAAAATTATAATTTACTTCGCTTTTTTTTTATTTTTGAAATTTCCCGCCCAAATGATGCTAATAGGGACATCATTTTTTCTTGCATTCTTAAACACTGATTAATTTAAAACATTTTTCTTCTGTCAACTCCATAATATTACCTAAAACACAACAAACCCACAAAAGGGAGGACAAAAATAAATAATTTAATTCTCCCGCATAAGTTTGTTCGCCGTTTTGTTTAGATTCGTCCAAACCTGCAAACGCATTCGCGCGCATTTTCTTTGATGTCGGAGAAAAACCGACAAGTTGCGGGAACGCCGCAAACCGTTCGTGGAACAATCAGGACTTGCGAATCTGTTCTAAAATTCGTACGTAGCACCGTCCAAATTAATGTTCCGATTGCCGTTCGGTTCGTTGTTCTGTTTGTTCCTCGGTTTGTTGTTCAGGTGTGTACGAAGCTTTACAATAAGCATATTAATATGAACTATATCTTATGAAAGGAGAGTTATGTAACTATAATTAACGACTTAACGTTACGTTAGTAGATTCCATTTACTATTTACACATATTTTCTTGGAACATTCGATAATTAACTATCGGGATATGATGACCCTATACTTCGCAGGTTGTGCGCAACTGGATACAAGCAAATAACTTGGAGCTGTTACCCTGGCCAGCAAAAAGCCCAGATTTTAACATTATCGAAAATGTTTGGGCTCGAATACTTGCTGTTATCCGAAGACAACAAGGGCCAAATTTTATACCAGTAAACCGTAATGCACTAATTGCAGCCATTGATACCGCATGGGAAACGATTAATATTAATTATATTGATACCTTGATAGCGTCAATGAGCAGACGCCTCCAAGAATGTATCAATAATAATGGAGGTCACACCCATTATTGATTTCTTATATTTATTTATATAGTAATACCTTTATTAAAAAAAAAAGTTTTATTTAATTTTAAACTATAACTTGGTATCTTAATTATAATTATGTAATAAATTCTTGTCAAAAACTAAATATATACGTTGACAATAAGAATTGCCTTAGTTTTTATTTTCACTTTTATATTAACTACAGAAAAAATGAAACGTCATAAAATATACATTTTGTAAGGACTAAATATTATGAATAGAGAGTTTAATGATTTTTTTTAATAACTTACAATAATTAGTAGGTTAGATTTATTTAAAAATAAGTAATAATCAGTCAACCCAAATAACCATGTTTAGTTTTTGATTTAATTTAAAAGTTATTGCTTGTAGACGTTTTTTAAATCAAAATTATTTCTAATTTTATTTTGTAAACATTTCCTAAACAAAATTTTGATTCGATAATTAATCGAGCTATGGTGTTTAATTAGCGATACCTTCAAATATATTCTTTAAAGAAAAAATTAAGTAAGCAACGTAAATTACCTATTTTCTAAAACGTGCTTAGTGTAATGATTCATTCTACAGTCCTTCTATAAGATAACCCCTGCTGAGACTACCTGCTGTTAGAATTGTAAATGATACCCTTAAGCCCGCTTCACAATGTGCAAACTTTTGTTTACAGAAATTGTGGTGTCCAAGTTTTAAATTTCATGAGTGTACTTCATAATGAATCCAAACTTCGTTCACAGCATTATTATTCGTATTGAATATTTCACAAATATTAATCATTTTATTCCTCTGCAAAAGTCAAAATAAAACTTACTAATTTGATTTCTTTGCTTATATTAATTAAGATTTTAATAAGAGCCTGATGGCTTATGAGCTTTTGAAAAAATCTTTGATAATATTTATAGCGGAATACAGCAATAAGAAGAATAGACTTACAAATGAATAAATAAGGAAAAATGTTATAATAATTATAGAGAAAAATGAACATAAACAGTGTGAAGCAGAAACGTAATAACTCTTCCATTGCTTTAGGCAATAATTTGAAATTTTCAGAGTTTATACAGGTTGCCAATTTTATATACAGTCTGTCTACTTAAGTTGAAGACATAGAAAACTTTTTTATTAACGGTTTAAAAAAAAAGTTATTTTTGATAATAAGTTGTGCAAAACTTAAAATACAACCATCAGATATCAATTTTTTAGGCTGTATACGAGTTTTGAGTAAATATTATAGTTAAATATTGTTAAAAAAAGTTGTTTTAATTAAAAGTTATATTCAAATTTGAAATTACATCCATTTATAATAAAAATTCAAGTTTAGTGATTATTTATGTTTTACATTATAAATACATATTTAAAGCTATAAATTTCAATACTGAATTTATATCTCTTATCTGTTAAAAATATAATAACCTTTCCATTTGTTAATGGTTTTGAAAAATCTTGTAATTTAAATACGCAATGAATGCATAATAATTATTTATTTTAGAAATAAGAAAATCCATACAAAGAGTATTTAGTAAACAAATACCCCATATTTATACAGAAACACAAATAATTAAATTTTAATTGAATCTACTAAAGCTTTGATATATCCAGCTTCTTTTTTATAAACATTTTATTATTCTTTTCTCAAACTCTTTTGATTCATATTTGGATATAACTTTTAATTCAAAACAACTGGTAGATATAAATGACGAGTTGGCATATTTATCCAAATAATGGCATTTTAGCTAATTTAAATGTTCATGCGCGAAATGTTACTCGAAAGTTTTGTGCACACCGTGCACCATGGTTGATAGATAACTTAAAGCTTATGTAATCGCTACGTAACAAAGCGAGAAAAAAATGTAACACTTCACGCACAAATAGTGGCTGGCTTCAGGATGCTACTTTTGCTACCAGAAAGGAGAAAAAGGTATATCTGGAGACTTGCACAAAAAGTAATTCATCGAAACAACTATGGTCTGCTTTAAAAAATTTAAATATACATTCTACAGGGTGTTTCTGAAAGGTGTGGACATGGCTTTAACAGAGGTTCTCTGGCTCAAAATAGACCGTTTGACACCAATTTATTTATAACCAAGAGTGCGCCAGAGGGCGTCAAACTTTCCAAAAAAATATTGTTTTTTGGGAATAACTCGAGAACGGTTTGACAGATTTTGTTCCACTTTCGTATGCTGGTTGTCTGCTTCCGAAGAAGTTTTTCTGTGTAATGTGGACAAATTTCTGATGCCAGAAAAAGTCGCTTTATTTGTCCACTGTACACAGAAAAACGTCTTCGGAAGCAGACAATCAACATACGAAAGCGGAACAAAATCCGTCGAACCGTTCTCGAGTTATTCCCAATAAACAATATTTTTTGGAAAGTTCGACGCCCTTTGGTGCCCTTATCATACACTTTTGGTTATAGGTAAATTGGTGTCAAACGGTTTGAGCCAGAGAACCTCTGGTAAAGCCATGTACACATCATCATTTGTTCGGAATAAAATTATTAAACTTGTGTACATTGCACATTTTTCCATAAGTCAGACATATCATAAATTACCGTTTTACTAACTATGTTTTTCTAATTTCCTGGAAGGTTTAGCCAGTGGCAAAGAAAAAAATCCGATTGTTTTTCTGATTTGCGTCCTATAAGCATTCTTCCAGTGCTTGCAAAGCTTTGCCAAAAAACCATATTATCTCAAATTAGAATTTATCTATCTCAACCTATTTAATATAATTTCCGGTGCGAAGTCGGGATTTCGTGCGGGATACATCTGCGTAAAAGCGTTGTTAAACGTAATTGATGATATTTTATCAGCAACAGATCAAGGAAAACTGACCATATTGGTAGCATTGGACGGTTCCAAGGTCTTTGGCTTTGGAAGAAGATCAGTTGCTCTTTTACGTGATTACCTCAATAACAGATCTCAAGTAGTTAAGGTTAATGATCAATTATCTGTCCCTTGATTAGGTCGTCTGGTGTTCTACAAGAGTCTATCCTTGGTCCCTTGTTGTTCTTAATTTACACGATTTAGATTAAGAAGGGCTTTAAAGAATGCAATTACAATATGTGTGCTGATGACACTCAGATTTACCATCCCTTTCACTCAAGAGACCTTGTTACTGCACTTCAAATAATAATCGAAGTGTTTAAGAAAAGGTTACAATGTTGTAAAATTAATACATTCTGCTAGGCATCTGTTAAACAGGAAAACAAAAATGATGCTGTGCTACTCCCTTGTGGTCTCACAAATGAATTCTTGTATCATGCTAACCTAGTGTATACAGATAGAAATTGAATTCAAAAGCTACAAAATGCCTGTCTATGCTTTATTTACGGGGATCTCAAGAAGGAGTCAAATCACATACACTAGATTGGCGCGGCTGGATAAATATGAGCAGAAGACGTATATTACATTTAGCCAGTATAGTACAAAAAGTGATCAATAGATGCAACCATCTTATAGATGAGGAGCTTGTTGTCGAGTCGGCTGTCTCGACCTAACATGGGGTAGAGGTTGGCTAGCAGTAAGATGGCGATAGTCATTTTCTGCGTGATTTCTAAAGCAGCTTCTTGGCTAGGGTCAGGTCTACACAAGGGACGTTGTCGCCAGGTAGTGTGATTTAGTCTTCGAAATTAATTTATAACAAATTGTTGTCTAACTGTTGTTTTGAAATTTTTTTTGCAAGTTTAAAATTATGTTTGTTGTTCCTAAATTTCCAAAAATTTTTATTTTACTTACAAATAAGTGATGTGTTATTCTAAATACCGAGCGATCATAAAGTTTTTAGATAACGTTTGGCTATTACTTTGACATTAGCAAATTTTTTATGTCTTCAATAACTTCGGCTAATAAATGTCAATTGATTGTCAGTGATCATCAAATTTTTGTGAAAAAATGGTGTTTTTGACATAACATAAAAGATTTATTATAGAACCTTACTTCCGTAACGGCGTTTTCAATAACGGCAAGTGGACTTTCAGCACTATGTTATTTCCTGATTTGTATTCTTTTGGTAATTTTTAATTCTTTTCTTGTACCTATAATATTATCTTCTTATACATTATTGAAATTTCTGTCTGCTCTATTTGCAAACGTTTCGTATATTTTTTTTAATTTAACAAATGCCTTTAAAAAGAGAGATCCCAACTTTTTGATAAACCATGAGGACATACAGAACTAAACTATTTAGGAACAAAAATATTCTTCTTTAGTTATCAACGTTTTACTTACTAAGGACATAAAAGTGCCTCAGTATATAGAGAAGTAATGAGTTATAAACCGGGTTCTTATTAATTTATACTTGGAAAAATGAACGAACATAGTAGCAAAACGTAGGAAATACTAAAAACTTGAAATCTTTATATTGGTCAATACAGCATAAAATGTTTTTTCATTAAACGACTAGTTTCGGCAACAAACATATTTAACTTGTCATCTTTAGGTGATACATTTATTATTAACAAAATTAAAACAACGTATAAAACGTGGTCAACATGTTAAATTCTTCAATGTGATATTTTGAATTGATAAAATGATTATTTGTAACATACATCTTGACTTTTTTAAATTATTAGAAGTTGTTGGTAATTAATATCACTTGAAAGCCACCTACAATTTATACAATTGCGGTACAACGCGAAATAGTTAATTCCACCAAGGATCACTCACTTAAGATGACAAGTTCAATAATTTTTTTGTCGAAACTAGTCGTTTAATGAAAAAACATTTTATACTGTATTGGCCAATATAGAGATTTCAAGTTTTTAGTTATTTCTATACTACTATAATCATTGCCAATTCTACTTAAGAATTTCCAATTCTTTAAACAAATAAAATTAAAGAACGCCAATAATTAAAAATACAAAAATGTCAGCAAGCTCCGTTTTAGATTTATATGATACTGGTTTTTTATACAGGTTTATACTGATCTTCTCGGGCAACATACACAACAATTACATTAAAATATATTAATTAAAATAATGTAACAACGAATAAATAAATAATTAAATAGAGTATGTTGAAAAGAAATGGGAAATGGCAACATCGTAGAATAACTTGGCAACAATGCAATTTACGTGCTGCATTAGGTGTTCTTTCGTGCGTGTATGCTTCTGTACAAGTTATCTTGGCTTTATCGACTCATGTGTTGTTTTAAGCATTAAAACCATCGCTTAGATGGCGCCATGCACTTTAACGCACACAAGTCTTTACAGTTAAATGCAATTTTTGTTCATGATTTTTTGCCCGTAAAAACCCCAAAAAGTATGTTTTTTTACTCCCGTTCATATAAATTATAAATTATACGGTACGTAAAATACTATGATGTTCTAATTGGATTTATTTCACGCACTACCGCAGTTTTCGACACAGTACAACAATTTCTAGATAGCGATGTTTAGCAAAAAAAATTATGGCTTTTACACTAACATAAACAAAATTAATCGTTAATGACCTTATTGAAAAATTTTCTATTAATGAACGATGTTAGTACAGACAATTAAACATACATAACCTGTAAATAACGAATATTTGTCAATATGAAACTGTATAAAGTTTATACTTTCTTATGGATTTTTTAAAACTTTACATGCACATGAATAAAATGTAAATGTAAAACCTGCCTTATCGATAAAAATCTTTAGTTTAATATGTCAATGTATTACAAAACCTGTTTTGAACACGTTAGGTTATGTTCCATATGTCAAAAGTTATGATGCGTTCACAATAAGTGCTTTTAGAAAGATGAGTTCATAATAGCATATCTTCACGCCAACTTGAATTTTAAAAGACATCTGCACACGTTATCTTGACTATTTTTGTTAATGAACTATTTGATTAAAATTACTAAGTACGATCGACTCAAAAGTTGTGTAATTAACTTGAGGATTAAACGCTCGCGCGTTGAGATGTTTCGGTTGTTAATCGCCCTTATTAATACACTTGTTTGCTAAATAACTATTAATTAATTTTATGTTTATTAAACATACGTGTTTTAGTAAAAATGTTTTACTCTCAAGAAGTTGCTCACTCGCTTCGCAAACTTTACGCTTGTGTAAAGACGTATCTATTTTACCAAATTGATAGACAGTATAGTATTTTACATTATTTAGTAATTAAAAACCAAACAATTAAAAAATATTAAAAATTCTTTCAAATGTCTGAATCTAAGTAATCATCCAAAAAATTAAATCTTAAACAATTTTGTTTTACTAAGAAAAGACTTTTTTTTTTCAATTTGTTGAAGATCATTTTGAAAATACAATGCACGTTTCTCTCGACTGGAGTATCTAGGGAAGAAATATTTTTTAATGCAATAATTTTGTGTAGTTTGGTCTCTTGTATAAAATTTGTAATTTTTTTAATTATCTAATAACAAATATACATTCATAAAGACGTGTCTTTGGCAATTGACGACATTCATGTAGAAATCGGCGTTCGAATTTTTCAATTTGTGTGTTTTTTTTTAAATAGTTTGAATTAATGATACGTTTTGACCATTTTAAATTATTTCATCAATTCATAAAACTATCATCAATTGACTCTATCATCAATTTAAATTAATTTACTTTTTACTAAATTATTGACGATCAACTCAATTTCGTGATAGCCTTGATAAAGTTCTCACAAGAAGGGTGAAACGTCGACAATCTCAACCCGCTTACAAAACCACTTTTGTTTATTGAGACGTAGTTTTTAGACTTACAAAAATCTTTTAAAAGTTTTTAAACGTGTATTATAAACTTTTTTTGATAGCAAAAGATATTCAGATTGTCGTCACTGTCGGACCTAAATTTTTTAAGGCGATTTTTATAAAAACGCAGCTCACCATCTGTAAACGATTTTATAATTTTTTATTATACTGCCTACAAAAAGAAATATCAAAGTAAATTAATTTTGTTAGACATTGTTCAAAACTCATTAAACAAATTTTTGTATTGTCCGATTCCAGACTTAATTTGATAGTCAGTGTTTTTATTAGCAGTTTTGGAGATTATTCCAAAAATGCAATAAAAACGTTCCAATTTTGTGATCGCAAATCCTAGAGAATAAATAAAATAATTGTAATAAAATTTTGTTTCCATTAGCTTTAATTATTCAAAAGATTGTATAGGATGTTATTGTTTGACGGATTTTACACTTTTAAAACAAATATAATTAGTAATTAATTTATTTACATAATTATGTAAAATTATTACGTAATCAATGCTTCGTCATTTTACATCTTTATAAATAACAAACTATTAATAAATGTACACTGCTTTTTATTTATATTTTGTAATATTGAGAATATTCTTAAGATATTTTTATTTTGAACATTTATCTAAGGTTACATAAAAGAGAAAAATGGTAAAAAAGCGCTTTAGGTTCTAAATGTAACAAAGAAAGTATGTAATAATCCACAAAAAAATTTAATCTGTTATTATTATTATCATCGACTTATTTTATCTTTTTTATTTGTAGGTATGCAACTGGTTTGCAAACTGGAGAAGAAAATTAAAAAACTCCGGCGCCGAACCGCAAAAACGTTCTTGGGGATACCTAATAAAAACATATAACAGTCAAGTACAAGGAAACGTCGAACATTTCAGCATTTGTTCAGAAGACAGCATTTGGGAAGAACCGGAATTGTGTCAAATCCAAACTCGCAACGCTAAAGAATACGACGTCAGCACCTTGGTAACCGAAATAAATGCAGTCAAATTTGCCGCTTTTTGCGATAAACAAAACAACGGTTTTCTCGACGAGATCAAAACGCAAAACAATAACGATTTATCCCAATGCCCCGACGAAAAAGAAGCTATAAATCCCTTCTCTCAGCATACGAACAAATATAAGAATCACATTATTGAAAAATATCTTCGCGATTGCCAAAAACCGGACAATTACACGAAAAGCTCCTACGACAAAAACCAATTGGATGACAAGCCGTCGATGATTTCGAAATGGTTAGAAAGTGCTGAAAATTTTAAACCTAGCGAAAACAATTATCTAAATTGGACGCTTATGAATTATCAACGAAGGAAATGCAAAAAGAGTGTTAAAATAGAAGAAAACGCTCTGCATGGTAAAGAGGAATTAGATGCAGCCGAAGCGCTAACACGTTTAGCAACTTCAAAATCATGAAAAGCACTTGATAGAAGAGCTTTCAAAAAAATTGTGATATTTATTTAATCTTATCGGTTAATGCAGAAAATAGTAATGAAGACTTAAGATTTTTCATTTATTTGATGAATACATTATATTTGTATTTTTAAATCAATTAACGACTGTGTAAAAGCTATCAATTGATTATTGAAATAAAGTATAAGTTTTGGATTTGTCTAGAGCTTTCTTCAATAGTTTGAGACAGAATTATATTTTAGGCTTAAAATAACGAATTACAAAAGATAACAAGTACAGGTAAAAAGTGAAAATACATTTGTCTGTTTGGGTCGTAGAAATTAATAACTTACATGACTCGAAAGACATTTTAATGCTGATGGTAATAAGTAGGATGGTGTGTAGTGGGTACATCTTATCTTGCATCGCACCTACGAATTCTTTGTCCCCATTCAAAAAAATAAGCAATAGTTGGAAGCAACACTATTAAAGGTTAGATTAGAGGAATTCCTTCAATGGAGAGCCTTGCTTTTCCATTGTATTATCCAAACATTATTCTAAAACCTAGATTGAGGAAAATCCAATCAGGTACTGGCATGATAATATTTAAGATCTATACTAATCACAGCTTGCTGCACAGGATGTATTTAAGTTTTTTTAAGCAACTACTTCTATGTTTGCAATTATATGGACCCTTGCCAATATTGTCTTTCAACATCAGCAATCTTGGTCGCCGTTTATTCCACAACTCTAAAGTCTTACACTGGTCCTGGTACATCAAACGTTATCATTGTTGTCACCTAATTTGGCTAACTAGATTAGCCTCTATGACATAACTTAGCCGTTTATTTAAAACATACTGTTGAATTCCATGTAGTGTCCACATAATTGGTGTAGTCTCAAGAATTTGTACTTATCTCGTTCATTTATTGGATCGGTATTTTCGGTCTTTTTTGCACGCCTACATTTAATTGCAATATAAGTACCACTCACAATTGATTGAACAGTAAAAGGAAGATATCTCAGTCAGAAAGCTGAAGGAATCACCGAGAACATATTATTTTTGAAATATTAAAAAGTGCGCATACTTTATACAAAAATTTATTCGACCTAGATATAATTTACACATACAATACCATTTCATAGCGTACTTTATACCTACTGCAAACTAATAACTGTATTATTTAAACTTCTTAAAAAAATAACAATAATAGGCACTAGAATTAATTTAATTCACTTTTTCTTTTAAAAAAATTACAAAACCAGTCAATAAATAAGTATAAAGTATTTTTTCACCGAAAACACTGCATGTTTCAAATATTCTCCATACTTACATATAAAACTGCCTTGAGTTTATTCCAAATTTCACGTACGCTTGTAATTAATCAATACTGATATTTTTATAATAACGTATTTCGTTTGCATATTATAAGAAGAACCCAAGCAATTATTGCGTAAATAAATAGATATTGAAAAGCTCTTACTTAAACAAATTTATTATAATTGAACTCGCAGTGCACTTATTGGTATCATCCCTGACTGAGATGTTAGGATTATAAACCAATATTTGAAACACCCCATGTTGATGACCAATACCATCTCTGACAGTATTTAGAGTAGTCTGCGTACTTCCGTTTATAATTTTTCCTAAAGACAACTCATCATCCAACTGAATTCTTCCTATATAAATGTTGGCTTCATTTTCGTATCCCCCTAGAACCAGATGTTTATCTTTCAATTCTTGCAGCAAACCATTTGCGCTAGTAAGCCATTGAAATTGTTCAGGGTGTTCCACACACAGTATCTAAAATTTTGGAACAATGTTAGTGAGAGTTTCAACTATTGGAAGATATATGTCACATTTGCTCTTTCGGTGACAAAGTGTTCTTCGTAACCCCATTCGTAACTGATTGAATTGTTATCTAGATCGATTTTCGCTGGTATAACAAGGTTTTTGGCGTACACTTGTCCTATATACGTTACGGTTCCGTTACGGTTGGTTCCACCTGGTAGTGCGTTTTTGGGTATTACACCAGTAAATGGTTTCCAATAATACCCTGCAACTAAAGGCATCGTTCTAATCGGATTTACAGAATATATTAGTCTCACCTGGGTTTGCTCCACTTTCGAATTCAAAAAAATAAGCACACGAACAAAAACATGAGACCAATACAATAAGATACTTCAACATGTTTAATTTACACGATGTCGCTATTAATCAGTCACTGCTGATACGTTAATGATATGTGCATTGAAAACAAGGTTAAAGTTTGAGTACGTACATAAACAGGTTTGATGTTAACATTCTCAGAAAAAAGCGAATACTTACTAAATTTTTTTATAGTAACATAAATATTATCAGAATATCATCTATCTGTATTAGAAAATTCCTAACTGTAATGTTGGTCTGATTCTGATAAATGAGCTTACGTTAATGTTTCAATTACATGTTTTATTTAGAAATATTGTCGGGTTTTACCTATTTCATGATTAGTACATTTAAATATGGTACGTTGATTGTGGGTTGGCATAGTTTGTTGCATATCTATCAGGTAATATAAACCTAAATTTGTAAGTAAGAAAGTAAGAATAAAACAATGACAATCGAAATAAATTTAATCAAAAGTAATTTTTAAAATGAAGACAATTTTTGATTTACTGTTAAAGTTAACAGATAAAGTAGTTGAGTAAACTGTTTTTAGTCCACAAAGTCAAAAGTTATCAAATAATCGGAATGAACCAAAAATAACCATAATATATTCAATTTAAGCATTATTTAAGTAATTATTCAATTTAAGTAATAAATGAACAACTTGAAAAATAAAAAAGTTTGAACTTGCAATTTGTACTGCATGGGTTCTTCTCTAGAAGCTGTCTGAAAGTACGTGCGTGTCGCTCAGAATATTTATCAAAAGGATTTTAACAAACTTTGACAATGCATACATAAGTATTTTATCAATACATAACTACTTACAATGTCAAGCTGCTTATTTATATTTTAGTGCAATCTCACCAAATTTGAAAAATACTTAGTTTAGAAGTGTAAGAACTCATGGCTGGTTTCAAAAAAGGAAAGACTTAAAGGAAAAAATAAAATTGCCCAGACGCTTGCTACCAATAATAAAGAATTATATGATCTTTAGTAAAAGTAAGTGGGTGCAGATTAATACCGACACTAGTGTCTTAGATAATAGTGATTCGGCGGCGTGATCAAGTTTTGTGTGACTAAGGTAACGTCACTATAACACTCGAGAATCACGAAAATTTGAAAATAACACATGAAAACCACATTAACCGCTTGAAAAAAAAATAGTATATTTCACTTGAGTTAAAAATATAATTGTTTTGCTTAATTTGCTGACCAGTCTAACGCCTTGCCAGCAAACTTTTAAGCTCAACAATTATATTGTTTAACTCCTAGTAAAATAATCTACTATTTTACTATGGTCACATTCATTACTACTACTGCTCAGCACCCGGCTAGGGTTCACCCAGCTTCACCAATTGTTGTTCATATTTATCTATATTTTTTGCGATAACTAAAACTATTCTTTTACCATTTCTTTACTTACTGTTGATAATAATTTCAAGAACAAAAGAGTAAATGAAATGTGTCTTGACAAATGGCACTATCACAATCACAAAGCTAATGGTTAAATCTAATTGAATACCTACATGTGCAAACCTTAGAACTCTACAATACATTAATTTTGACTGTGTCGTATGAAAAGATAAAAAGAAATTTCGAAATAAAATGAGTACCCTGAACGCTGTGTACTTCTGAAACATGTAATGTAACTGCTTACACACGTGTCGATAAAACTGCTTTAGTGTAGATTACCTTTTGGACATATTTGGTCGCAACAAGAAGAGTCCCAAAAGGGCGAAACAGTGGTCGAGTGATTTTCGGTGTTTGTTTGCTATGGTACAATCAATTGTGAATTTACAGCAAGCTTCTTATTTTTATCAACACCCTGTTAGCAATAATAATCGAAGAATCAATTTATATATCTGCTTACACATCGGTCGACAAAGTTGCTTTAGTGCAGATAGCACGAAGTGTCACTAGATATCGCAACGGTTTATTTGCCAATCATTATACATTAGATAAATAAATTCTATATTAAGCTTTGTGCGAAGGCCGTTTTTTCCGATTAGTCCCAAAAGGAAAAGTTTAGGGAAAATCCACTTGTACTTTGTCCAGACGTCTTGCGCAGAGTCTTTATTTTTTTCGTAGAACGGCCAAATGTGAATTGCAGCGCCTTGAATGGGAAGTTATTGATCACACACCTGCTTTACTTAGCGCTCTCAGGTATTCATTTCCTTGCACACATAAAATGCTGAGCTCTGTCGCCTTAGCCCCCCTACAAAAATTTAAATTATTGACAGTTGCCCACGAAAGAGAACTGCTAATATAAACTAGCACAACTTTGCACATCCTTAGTACATTTTTAGGAGCGCAGTTATTTAGTCTTTTAATATTGAATGTTTGATGTTTGCACATCAAAGGGAACAGCTAGCACATGCTACCACAACTTTGCTTGCTAACACTCCTTTAATAACGGAGTTATTGAAAGTTGAATCTTGGAAACCAGCCTCTCACAAGAAAATTCAAACTTTGACGTTTGAAGATTAAAGAGCTAAGCTGACACAGACTAGCACAATTAAAAACAATGTTAGCACATTTTTAATAACAGTGTTATTGAGGATTGAATCTGGAAGGACCAGCCCTCAATAACTCCGTTAAAAGTGTGCTAGCTTAATTTTATTTGTGCTATCCTTTGATAGCTTAGGTCTTTAATGTTCAAACGTCAAAATTTCGAAATTTGGGGGAGAGGGGGAGGAGCTGGCTACCAATAACCCCGTTATTAAAGATGCTCTACCGACCGTTGAGCACAGTTGTGCAAGCCTGTGGTAGCTATTCTCTTTCGTGTGCAAACGTAAAAAAATTATTTTTTTTGTGAGAGGACTGACGTCGCCTTGACCCTTACAGATCCAAACCTCAATAACCCTGTTATTGAAGAAATGGTAGCGTTAATTTTACTTGTGCTTGCCTGTGATAACTCAGTTCTTTAATGTTCAAACGTCAAAAGCTCGATATTTCGTTGAGGGAGCCGGCTTTCATAGATTCAACCCTCAATAACTCCGTTATTAAAGTTGTGTTCCATTGCTTCTCTGACAAGTCTTTCTGTACTTTTTAGTAGTGGTTATCACCTCTATGTTGTCGAAATCCTTTTTGTGCCCCGTTTCGTGCGTGTGTTTTTTTATTCTCACACTAGCATGTTAACTTCTATATACTCTCTGTTTAAGTTGTTAAGTTGGCTATATGAGTATGAACAATTTGGGTTTCCTGAAATAAACCATTTTGAAATATTAAAAAGTGCGCATACTTTATACAAAAATTTATTCGACCTAGATATTATTTACACATACAATACCACTTCATAGCCCACTTCATACCTAATGCAAACTAATAACTGTATTATTTAAACTTCTTAAAAAATAACAATAATAGGCACTAGAATTAATTTAATTCACTTTTTCTTTAAAAATTACAAAAACAGTCAATAAATAAGTATAAAGTATTTTTTTCATAACGTATTTCGTTTGCATATTACAAGAAAAACCCAAGCAATTATTGCGTAAATAAATAGATATTGAAAAGCTCTTACTTAAAAAAATTTATTATAATTGAACTCGCAGTGCACTTATTGGTATCATCCTTGACTGAGATGTTAGGATTATAAACCAATATTTGGAACACCCCATGTTGATGACCAATACCATCTCTGACAGTATTTAGAGTAGTCTGCGTACTTCCGTCTATAATTTTTCCTAAAGACAATTCATCATCCAACTGAATTCTTCCTATATAAATGTTGTCTTTATTTTCATATCCTCCTAGAACCAGATGTTTATCTTTCACTTTTTGCAGCAAACCATTTGCGCTAGTAAGCCATTGAAATTGTTCAGGGTGTTCCACACACAGTATCTAAAATTTTGGTACAATGTTAGTGAGAGTTTCAACTATTGGAAGATATATGTCACATTTGCTCTTTCGGTGACAAAGTGTTCTTTGTAACCCCATTCGTAACTGATTGAATTGTTATCTAGATCGATTTTCGCTGGTATAACAAGGTTTTTGGCGTACACTTGTCCTATATACGTTACGGTTCCGTTACGATTGGTTCCACCTGGTAGTGCGTTTTTGGGTATTACACCAGTAAATGGTTTCCAATAATACCCTGCAACTAAAGGCATCGTTCTAATCGGATTTACAGAATATATTAGTCTCACCTGGGTTTGCTCCACTTTCGAATTCAAAAAAATAAGCACACGAACAAAAACATGAGACCAATACAATAAGATACTTCAACATCTTTAATTTACACGATGTCGCTATTAATCAGTCACTGCTGATACGTTAATGATATGTGCATTGAAAACAAAGTTAAAGTTTGAGTACGTACATAAACAGATTTGATGTTAACATTCTCAGAAAAAAGCGAATACTTACTAAATTTTTTTATAGTAACATAAATATTATCAGAATATCATCTATCTGTATTAGAAAATTCCTAACTGTAATGTTGGTCTGATTCTGATAAATGAGCTCACGTTAATGTTTCAATTACATGTTTTATTTAGAAATATTGTCGGGTTTTACCCATTTCATGACATTTAAATATGGTACGATGATTGTGGGTTGTCATAGTTTGTTGCATATCTATCAGGCAATATAAACCTAAATTTGTAAGTAAGAAAGTAAGAATAAAACAATGACAATCGAAATAAATTTAATCAAAAGTAATTTTTAAAATGAAGACAATTTTTGATTTACTGTTAAAGTTAACAGATAAAGCAGTTGAGTAAACTGTTTTTAGTCCACAAAGCCAAAAGTTATCAAATAATCGGAATGAAGATGTGGTAGCGTTAATTTTACTTGTGCTTGCCTGTGATAACTCAGCTCTTTAATGTTCAAACGTCAAAAGCTCGATATTTCGTTGAGGGGAGCCGGCTTTCATAGATTCAACCCTCAATAACTCCGTTATTAAAGTTGTGTTAGAGTTGAGCAAAGTTGTGCTACCCTGTACCAGCTATTCTCTTTCAAGTGTAAATATCAAAAATTCGATATTTTGTGTGTGTGTGGGGGGAGGGGAGTGAGGTTGTCTTAGTCCCCCCGATTCAAACCTTAATAACTCTACTCCTGAAAGTGTGCTAACGTTGTGCAAACTTGTGTTAGCATGTGGTAGCTGTTCTCTTTTGTACGTAAACAAAAAAACCAAAAATTATTTGGGAGGGGAGGGGGTCTAGGAGAACAGAATTTTGCCACAGGCAACGTGCTGCAGACCAGTGTAAAGTAATTTGCTGAATATACAGGCGGCTGCTTTCTATGACAAACTTATTGGAAAATTGTTACCACGCTACTATAAATGTATGAATCGAAACGACGACTACGTAGAAAAGTAGCTTACTGTTGTATCACATTGTTCCATATAAATTCTTTCTGATTCTTACTGTAAAATTCATTTAGCGACCAATCGGTCTTACAAAATTATAACTTTCGTAATTACAGGTATACATTTTTTAAGTAGTTTGGTAATACATATATAATTTATTAAGAATAAATATACATGATGTCCATTACTGCAAGAAAGATAGCAATATCGGAAAATTTGGAATTAGAAAGACCTGAGGATAACTGAATTATTTAATTTTTTAGAAACGTCAATTTTTCCGGAAAAATTAAAATAATGCGAAAACTCTCCATTTTAGACACTATGTATAATGCATAAAGTTCTATTTTAAAAACATAATTTTAGTATGTCGCATTTTCCGATATATCCATCTTCCTCGCTCCAATGGGCCACCCTGTATGTAGAATGAGTATTTATTCCAATGTTTCAAACTGCGGAAGCGTCATATACAATATACCTGGCAATCAAAAGTGCATACGATCAATATAACGCCGATTAATAATACAGAATTCATACAGTGTCGTTCAATCAGCGACAATCAATAGTGTAGGTGATGAACACTACGGTGTATCGTCCAATAGGAGACGATCAGAGCTTTTAAAATCAGTTCACTCTATTGATGCAAGAATATCAAAATTTGGGACACATATCTATCTAAAATTCTAAATTTTTGAGTCAATACACGATATTACCTTTTCAGATCATGAGACAATATTTTGTGAACTTAATTTACTTTTGCCCAAAAATGTAATATGTAAATCTGTTAGAAATTTTAAAAATTTTTGATGTAAACGTATTCCACAGCTATTTATCATTAGTACCGTGGCAAAATATATTTACCCTAAATGATATTAACCTAAAAGTTGAGTTTCTTACTAATAAAATTATTGAAACACTTAATATGTGTGCTCCGTTTACAGAAATTAAAATAACTCATAAAAGGATACCTTAGTTAACTGACAATATCAAACAAATGATTAAATTAAAGAAAAAAGCACTTAAAAAGTACCAGAATTCAAAACTCTTTTGTCATTGGGAATACTATAAATTGTTACGTAATTTGGCAAATCAAGCTTTAAAAGGGGCATATTTTAAATATATTGAAAGTAACAAACAATCCAAATATGTATGGAGTGACTTAAAACACTTAGGTGATGGTACAAGGAAAAATAATTACATACCAAATTAAATTATCAATGCAGAAATTATTAATAATTATTTTCTTGAAAGTATTTCTACAACAAATGTGAATAGCAATAATCTTATTGAATTTTACAATAACAATTAATTTAATTCTAACATTCAAGAATTAACGTTTTCTTATTATGAATTCAATAAAACCAAAGCGAAAGACTTCAATCACCTTAACATTGATTTAATAAAACTATGTTGCCCGATAATATTGCCATACTTAACTCATATTATTAACTCATATTTACTAAATAGTATCTTTCCTGGCATGTGAAAAAAAGCAGTAGTCATACCTATTCCAAAACAACCAATGTTAAAGATTTGAAGGATTTAAGATCCATAAGTTTTATGTTTTAAGATTTGAGCAAAGCCTTCGATACTATCAATCATTCTATACATCTTTCGGTCTTAAAGCATATTGACTTTGGAACATCGGCAGTAGCTCTTATCAAAAGTTATTTGGAAGATAAGTTTCAAAGAGTACAACTACATGACTTAGTCTCAATCTTTAAACCTATTACTAAAGGTGTTCCGCAAGGTTCAATCCTTAGGCCGCAACTATTTACCATTTATACTTCGAATTTTTACAAACAAGTAACTACTTGTCAGATACACATGTATGCGGACGATACCCAGCTTTACTATTTATTCAATCTTATAGATAAGCATATTTCCATTCAGTAAATAAATCAAGACCTTCAAAATATATTTAATACGGCTAATGTACATAACCTAGTACTTAATGCTTCTAAATCAAATGTTATTTTATTGGGAAATAAACGTGATCTTACCGAACTACGGTCGTCTTCTACTTTTACGTTGAATAATAAAACCATTCCTATTGTTCAAGAAGCACGTACATTAGGTTTGATCATAGATAATACTTTTCGTTAAGCGTCGATGACACTAGGCTGGTTTACAAGCTGCTAGTCGGCGAGTTTACAAGCTAGCGAGTCAGCGAGTAAGCGAGTAACGATGAGACACAGAAAGGTTCTACTAGCTCAGTAGCTAACTAGCTAGCAAGTTGAAATCACGTGTTTGTTGTTTTGCGTAGGCGCGTTGTTTATTTTCTGATATGTTACGCTGAACAATGAAGTGGAACACGAGTGGTATCATAGAGTTTCTAAACATATATGAGCAGTATCCGATTCTGTGGAATATAAAAGATAAAGACTATTCCAACACCAAAATAAAGGACGACATTTTCAAGAATCTCTAGAGAAACTTAATGAGAAACAGCTAACTGTGGGTATGGATGTCAAGCAGTTGAAGACCAAAATAAAATCAATTAAGGACGTCTACAGACAAGAAATAAATAAAATAGAGAAATCTAAGAAAAGTGGCTGTGGTACTGAAGAGTATACACGCCAAAGTTAGCATGGTTCAAAGATGCAAACTTTTGGCAGAGGTTGTGGCCACAAGAAGCAGCCAATCAAATTACGTGAGTAAAATATATTTTTATTATATAATAATACATATTAAAACTTAGACCGTTCTCCAGTTTTTGAGTCCAGCTTTCTCCCATTGCCAAGGCAGAGGATTTTCTTCTGTAAAGTAGGCAACATATGCTTTTCTGATCTCCTCAGCAGTTCGACTGTAATGGTTTCCTCCTAGGTGATTAATAGGCTGCACAATGCCAGCATTTTCCTCCAAAGCCCAGGTGTGATAATCCCAGTATTCAAGTCCTCTCTATCTACTGCTTGTTGTGGCATGTAGTTACCCGGATCAGTCTTTCGTAACCAGTTATGAAGGCTACAGGCAGCCCAAATGACTTTATCGATAGTTTCCGGTGCCAAATCAATCGGTCTTGAAAATATTCTGAATCGCCATACTAGTATGCCAAAAGCATTTTCTACGACTCTTCTGGCACGGGAAAGACGATAATTGAATATTTTTGGTCAGGACTAAGAGCTGTTTTACTGTATGGTTTCATAAGATTTTTCCTCAAAGGGAAAGCATCATCTCCTATAATAACGCCATATTCAGGCAAACCAAGAGTCTCGTTTTCCATTCCAATATTCAAAGTGCTGTCTCTAAATATAGCACTATCGCTTGCTCGACCATTTGCAACTACGTCAATATACGTAAAGCAGTAATCGGCATCAACCATAGCAAATAATATTATACTGTACGTTTTTTTATAATTGAAGTTAATTATAACGTGTTTCCCGTCGATTGCACCAAAACATCTAGGAAAATTCCAACGCTGAACAAATTTATTTTCTATTTCTTTCCATTCATCAGCTTTTTAGGGACCTGAGAACAAACAAAAATTATAGGTTTATTTTATTTTCTAGGAACTGTCACAAAGCAGTCAAGCTACACCACCAGACGAAGACAATAAAAGTGTCGAGTCTGAAAATGACGAGGACTCATCACAACAACGTTCTAAGTCGCCTGAAAAAATGGGACCACCCCCGACACCAAGGAATAAACCTAAAAACGACCGAGAATTGAAGAAAAATCAAATGAAATTTCAGAAGCTATAAAAAATTGGATGAAATTGCCAAGGAGTCATCCGATGAGAAGCCCTATGACCTGTTTGGGAAATTTGTTGCTTCTGAGCTGCGTCTCCTACCACAGCGACAGGCCATCTTGGTGCAGCAGGAAATCCAAAACTCAATTATTAATGCTAAGCTGTCGTCTTTAGAGCAAGAGGCCCCCAATCTGTCCATAGTGCGTTTTCACCTTTTCAGATGACTCATTTGCTTCGACCTCTGCATCATCGATGCACGACGACGATGAGGATGTTTTGCAACAGGTCCTAATCAATACATTCGGAGGAAACACAACATAAATTTTTGTCAAATAAATTGTATATTTTCTAAAACTGATGTTTAATTTTTAATTTCACTCACTTCAATGAACGGTCGAAGGGCGCAGGAAATTGATGTTAGCACTTCGGGTAAAAACTTCCAAATTGTTGATTCCGGAACTCTGAACAGGTATTCCAAAGACTTCAAAGAATCGCCCGTGGCTAGATAACGTAATTTTATTTCCAATTTCGTGGTTACTGATATTGCCGGTCTCATTTTCGTATCTTTCTTTTTGAGCATTCCATTTACCATCTGCAGTAACTCATCAAATTTGGAACTGTTCAATCTCAACATATTTCTATAAGCCAAAGGATCTTCGTCCTTCAACTCTCTCAATAAACGGCTAGAAGCACCATATTCATCGCGTTTTTCTATCCATGATCTTATCCATTTTCTTTTCTGTTTCAAGTTTTTCTTTTGTTTTGTTGTAAATCCTTCTTGATAGCACTTGCTAAAATAATTACTCCCGCGCGAACTACTTTCGTCGACATTTTAGCTTTCAACTGCCAAAACGCAAAGATGCTCGCAACTAGTTACTAGCAGCGATGATGACACACGGCTAGTTAACTAGCTTACAAGCCAACACGCCTACGAGTGGCGAGTAAATTAGCCCGGCTTTCTATATTACTAGCAGCGTTTTTACAATCGGATAGTTGACTAGCAGATTGTAAAAAGCCGATGACACGGGGCGAGTTTACAAGCTACTAGCAAACTCCCTGGCTTGTAGCTCGTAAACTAGCCAAGTGTCATCGAGCCTTTAAAAGATCATACATTCAAATAAAAAATATTTACCCCCATAGACAATCTCTAACAACTTCAATTAAGACTATGCTATGTGAAAACCTAGTTCTATCAAACTTCACATATTGTAGAAAAAGAAATCAACGTTTAAGAAAGAACAAGTTTAAAAGAACGTAAAAAGAAGTTTAAGTAAAGAAAAAAGCAATTTTAAAATCCAATTATAAATTTCAGTAATGGGCAAAAATTGTTAAATGTATCTAACTAACACTTAAAGATCGCTTCAGCAAATTTTGTGGAGATCCTGCCCGTCAATACCTATTTAATAGTTTTGTCAACTAAGACACGGCCTCTGCCGCCTTTCTGGCAATTCTTGGCTTACATCAACTCGGATTAAAATGTGCGGTTTACTAAGCCATTAATTTCTCAAATAAATAAATCCGATTTTTATGTCAATGACCTGCTTACTGGCGCTGACAACTTGGACGACGTTAAAGAAATGTGCTCGGTAATGTTTAACTGTAGTTGGTCTTTACAAATAGACACCTTTATCTTGACTATACCTCGATCAATTGATGACAAAATTAATGCTATCTGAAATGTTCCAGATATTTTATCTATGGTGACTGCTTTCTCCAGGCACAGTAATTGGTGCCAACATTTTTTTTCAACAGTTGTCGTTGGAAAAACTAACCTTAATTTAATTATAATCATCTAATAATTCATAAAGTCAAAACTTTTACATTGATCTAGTAAAACCCTAATATAGCTAAATAGTTTGTAATGTCAATGTCTATTAATGCCATATGTGATCCATAGTGAGCGCGAAAGCCAGACTGTCTCAAAGACAATATATTATGGTTTTCAAGATATGCTTTTCAAGCTCAGTGGAACGGACCGGTAGGATACTGATAGGCCGAAGTTCATCAAGACTGCAAGAGTGTTTGGTTTTTGAAAGAGGTAAAACTTTGGAAATTGTCCACTCTGCTGGAAAAATACCTTTTCCGATAGAATTATTAAACAATTATTGTAAGCTATCAATACAGTAAGTATCAATTACGAACAACTTATGGACGTATGAAAGTGTTGTGGTGAGAGAAAAAAGAAGTGAGTTCATTATTCACGAAGACAAAATGGTACCCATTTCTTTCTTATTATAACGATTAATTTAACTTTGATTTTATTAGTTCAGTACTTCACTGAGTTAAATAATAGCGTTTACAACCTTAGACAAAACTTAAGTAAATTTTGGAATAGGTATGAAGTATGAAGTACATTCTTTATTTTCAAGTAGTAGGTATAACTCCTAGGGTATAAGTTTTAATAAATTTCATTCTTTTTAATAATCTTCCAAGGTGGAGGTTAAAAAAAACACTGCCTCTTAATACAGTGTTGCCTGACGTTTCGCCCTAATCAAATGGGGACTTTTGAAAAACTAAAACTGTCTTTTAGGTGATAAAACCAAAACACAAAACACCATAGAAAACATGGACAAGATTGTAGAATAAATGGATAATTAATTTTTATATATTTTTTCCACAATCTTGTTTATGTTTTTTATGGTGTTTTTGTTTTTGGTTTACAACATTGCCTAAAAGACAGTTTAAGCTTCTGAATAAGTTCCCATTTGATAGGAGCAATACTGTATTAAAAGACAATGACTTTTTGTAACGATCACGTTGGAAGATCCTTAAAAGAAATAAAATGTATTCCTTATTTTCTAAATTAGGGACACGTCAAAGCCTTGGCAAAATTTTAAGAAAATACGTGTTTGCAGGTCTTTGTCATGCTTCTGAAACAGTTGAGAGTTTGTTTAGTTACCACAAGAGTGTCTTGGAAGTGAAATTAATAGACTCATTGAAATTTTTCGTGCTGTTGAGCCTTTTTGACATGTGTGCGATCAGTTAATTCATAATATTTTTTAAATTCATAGAACTAAATGACGTGATTTGATTCTTCAGTTGATGCAACGAGAGAATAAATAGTTATCTCGCGTTTGCGCAAAGAGCATTCGGTGTGCCAAAAGAAGTGCAGAGTAGCATGATAACATCAGTTTGGTTTGTGATTAAGGTTGATAAAATGTTCTCATTTGCGTTTGGATCTTTATTGATTCTATTGATTCCACTATCACGTCGAACTTTACTTTGTCTTGTTGATGATGATATCGGTCACTAATTTAGCCGTTAAAGCAGAAGAAATAAAGCGCCTCGCTTATAAAAAGTTTTTAAATATTTTACTTTACTTGCTTATTCATCTTAATCTTGTATTGCTTTACTCCAGTTTTCAAGCCGTTTTTGTAATGTAGAATTTCAAGAGTTTTTCCATTTTTTTGGTGGCTTCCTTCTTCGTCGAGTTCCATTGGTGTATATTTTGTCAATCCTGTATTGTTCCATGTTAGATATATTTTCGCCTCCTTGTTCTTCCACATCGTGCAATCCCTTTGACGCCGCATTCTTCTCTTATTTGCTGATTATGCACTCGGTTTATTAGTGTTCTTCCAGTTACATTCTTAGAATGTTCATTAATTTTTTAAGGTTTGTTTTGTTGCGAGCTTATCTCCCTTTTTTTCTATGTGGTAATATAGGCTTAACACAGGTTTTATATATCTTTTCTTGTTTTCTATGATTATGCTTTTATTCTTTCAGACATTGTTTCTTAATGTACCAGATATAGTTGCTGCTTTATTGGCTTGGTATTATGTATTTCTGTACAAATCTTCCCAGATTGTTATTGTCTAAGGGAATGTGTAAGGAAATGCCATCACCTGATCCATCGTACTTTAATTTCTGATTTATACTCCATTACAGAATTCTATGTTGTCTATTCTTGCTTTTTCCCCCCAAAGCAATGTCTATGCTCTGGTCCGCCGCTAAACAGAATAGCAACAGGTTCATACTGTCGGCCTTGTCTTATTGTACAGTTATTCTGATTGCATTGGCTAGATCGTTGTTACCATGTTAAGCATGTTAAGTTATATCTGGTTGTGTTATGATTTTAAGTACATCCAATAGTTTTCATTTAAGGCTTTTAGACGTTTAGATTTATTTGTTGCAAAAAAACGAACATTTTAAAATTTCATTAAATATCTTATGAAAAAATAATTGGTCTAGAATGAAAGAATTTGAATGTAATTTTGAAATGGAAGTCCAGATTTATATGGCAAATATCTAAGGAAACGGTGTTGTACTTTTTCTTATCTTAGTGATACGAGGATGTATTGATATCTAGTTAGCCTAGACCAGTTCCTTGCATTAACAAAATATTGCGTTACCATAGCAACGAACAATAACTTATTAGAAGTGTCAGTGTAAAGTTTGACGTCAAAAAAGTAAACCAGAGTCACGCAATAAATTAAATGAAAAAAGACCACCGAAATTGTGAAGTGAAAAATGCGACCATCAAAAATTGGAATGCAAGCTTCAAAAGAGGTAAATTTTCCATTGAAGGTAATGACCGATCTGGAAGGCTAGTTTCTGTGTCAGTCCCCGAAAATATCGATGCAGTTCATGACATGATTTTATCAGACCGTCGAATTGGGCTAAAACGGATATCTGAAGCACTGAATATTTCATACGAACGCGTTCATCATATTGTTCACGTCAATTTAGACATGAAAAAAATTGCTGCAAAATGGATCCCCAAATGTTTGAATGTTGACCAAAAGCGTGCAAGGGTAGAAGCATCGCGTTCGATCTGTGCTCGATTTGAAAACGATGTAGACTTCTTAAACCGAATTGTTACTATGGATGAGACTTGGGTACATTTCTACGATCCAGAAACAAAGCAACAATCGATGGAATGGCGACACTCTGGTTCTCCAAGACCTAAGAAGTTTCGTGTCCAAAATCTGCTAGAAAAGTTCTTGCTTCAGTTTTTGGGATTGCCATGGAGTAATCATGATTGATTTTTGGATAAGGGTAGAACAATAACTGGAGATTACTATTCGACATTACTGACCACTCTACGGGAAAATATTAAAGAGAAAAGACGCGGAAAGCTATCCAAAGGTGTTTTGTTTTTGCAGGACAACGCCCCTGCACACAAATCTCATGTTGCCATGCAAAAATTTGTGATTTAGGGTTTGAATTACTAGAACACCCCCCTTATTCACCCGATTTGGCTCCGTCCGACTATCACCTCTTTCCTCAACTGAAAAAAAGTTTAAAAGGTCGTACATTTTCTTCCAACAAGGAGGTAATAGAAGCTGTGGAGGTCTGGTTTGCAGAGCAAAAGAAACATTTTTTTGAAAGGTCTAGAGACGTTGCAGGTTTGCTGTAATAAATGTATACAATTAAGAGGAGAATATGTTGAGTAATAAAATATTTTGACATTGAAATTTTGTTTGGTTCTATAGTAGCCTAAGAATTTTTCAATGTATTCTCTGTGTAAGAGTTGAATAATAGTGTGACCAGATTCAAGATTATAAATTTGGGGGCAAATGAACACAACCAATTATACTGGTTAATGATTTAGTAAGGCCTTCATAGGCAAATGTGAGATTTTTGCTAACTTCTTTCCATTAGTATACTGTAATTACTCTCTACTCACACAACTCTTCTCTTTCAGCATTTTAGTTGTGCGAAAAACAGTGGAAGAAGCAACTGTGTTTCACAACTTTGTTTATCTTGTTTCGAATGTCCTGATTTTTTTAAAGGTATTCATTGCTTCTATTCTGATCAACAATGAAAAGGTAAGTCTGTAGTGATTGTTTGCCAATTTTTAAAAACTCATGTTCATAACATTTTAATTTTATCGCAGCATCATATTAAGATTGATTAATGTTAGAAAGATTCTTCTCTTCCAGATGTAAGAACCTTCGTTTTTATGGACATTGAAGAAAATTTTTAGGGCAAATCACAAAGTCAAGTATTGTAACTATCCTTAACAGAACTTCTGGTTTATAGAAAAAAAAAACAATTTAAAGGCATCTGGGTACCGTTAGATTCAGGAACAAGAAGAACTGAACCAACTGCAAATTATCTGATATAACTACGGATTTACTTCAATACTCAGTCATTGTAAAGAAAATTTGAACGTTAATTAAAACTGGATTGCTTTTAATTAAATGCTTGTAATTTTGATTAATTTTTTCAAGTAATCTAAAAAAACTAAGTTCATCTATCTTTCTCTGATTGCAAATCAATTGATATAACCAGAACGAATGACATATAAGTTACTTTCTACAAATAAAAATTTTATCGACTACTTATAGTTGTCACACAAAAAGTTTATTATTCAATATGTTACATAAAAGATTCAATCTGAGATGAAATGATTGTTTTATAATAAATGATTTTGTTTATTAATAAGCCAAGGTGCTCTTTAGCGATGATATTTACACTTAAAGACAAAATTATGTTAGATTTCAGACCTTTTTAAACCGTTTCATCATTTACATACTTGCTGCTATAAAATAATGATTAAGAATAAAAGAATTTTTATTGTTTCTGTTATTTAGTTTTCTCAATGGTTTGAATGATTGCGGCAATTACAAAGTTCAGATGTGTGACTATGCCTATTAATAATTTTTAAGTGTTTTATGGTGCTGCGATTTATCAATTAAGAAAAAAGTGTAAATTTATTCATTACGGAGAAAGGTTATGCTAGTGCCAATTTATCTGTCGTAACATCTATTGTACTCCTTTATATTGTTCTTATATTGAGGAAGACCGACGTTGTGTTGCTTGTTTCCTGACGATCTAAATAAGGTCAAGTATGGACAAGCGTGTCCGTAATAGTGTTCAATTGTTGTTATTATTTTAAATACCCATTTTCAAAGTCAAAACATCTAAAACTAAGAGGATTACATTTCTGTCCTTGATATTTTTATAATTTTGGAAGTAATAGCCGCATTCATTTTACGTCGATCACTCATTAATATTTAAATTGGAAGTTGCTCGTTTGAAATGTTAGTTTGTCTTCTTATACATAATAAATTAGGCAGATTAAAATATTAGAAAAAATGCAAATTTTTGAAGCGGATGATGAACTTTCTAAATATCAATTTTTTGCCCAGATGCAATTCCATAATGCATTGGTTGCGTTGTTTCCGTTGTTTATGGAAGGTTAATAGGTTGACCGAGTTTTGCATTTTCTAATATCTAATTGTAAAAAGAATATTTACCAAAATTAAGTCGATTTCTTCTTTAATTATTGGATTAGATACTGATTAAAAAATTATAAGTTTCATATTTTGTGAATGATATTTTAAAATGTTATTCGTTTATTGAAGTATTATCAACAATTTTTTTCATTTTACTTCGAACAATATGGACAATTATTATATTTCCTGTACATACTTATTGACTTTATAAATGCTAAGATTAAGATAACCCCTGTTTTATTATTCAAAGAACTCAAAAGAATTCAAAGCAAAAAAACCGCATTTAACCTTCTCTTTGAGTTATTTCCAAATTATTTAGTTATCGTTACTTAATTTTCAGTTTTGGTTCAAAAGAATTTAAAGCAAAACATTCTTTAAAACATTGCAAACTATTTCGGTTCCTATTTTTTTTATTTTGTAATTATTTATTATTCTATCTATCGTATTAGAAAAAAAAATAAAATTTTGATATTATGTAAACTATTTGCGATTTGCTAACATTTTGTTTTTACATTAAATTACGTGGGTGAGATATTTTAAGAAATTAAACCAAGGTTGCTTAAATTAATAAAAAAATTTAATTACTTTTGTTTTTAGAATATTACTTAAAAATGCGGAAAAAAACTGCACATTACAACCGTACTGTCTTAAAAAAAGTACAAATAAAAATTGTAGAAAACTTATTTGAGTATTATATTTTCTTCTCTAAGTAATGTTACTGAATAATATTACCTCTGTATTTTGCCTTTTGATGGTTTTCCAAAACCAAAAAAAATTAAGATTTTTGACATATTTTCCAATTTTTTTTGTGTGTCATACCCGTGTTGTTGATTGGATTGGAGGTTAAAAAGACAAAGGAATGGAACACTAAACTGCATAGTCTGTTTAACAAACAGAAAAACACCAAAAACCTGACGATAGAAAAACTAAGAAGAAATAGAAACTACCCTTAAACGATGACAGTAAAACTTGAGCATGCGGATGCGGAGCGATTAGTATCTCTGAGGACGATTAAAATAGGAATTTTCAAATGTTTCATTGATGAACACCTATACATTTCAAGATGCTATAAATGCTGGGACTATAATCACATCGCAACAGAGTGCAAAGGGAGAAACAGAGCCGATAGCTGTTTCAAGTGCGGGCAAGGTGGCCACAACTCGGGACAGTGTAACGTAGAAGAATACTGCCCACTATGTAATACAACTGGACATGTGCATGTAGAAAAGATTGCAAAAAACTGAACCTATAAAGGAGATAAACAGCTACTAACAGCCCAAAATACGAAACATTAAATTCAACTTCAGTCTCAAAACCCTACAAGTAATCGTTGGTAGGTCAAAGACGGCCACTGGTTTGGTAAAACAAACATGCCTAAAAACAATATACATTTAGTTCTTAAATCGGAAGCTAACATAATGATGACAGAGAACAATAACAAGTGGATACTGGACAAAGAACAAAAATGCGCAATTTACTTACCTGGGAGTGCTTATCCTAAACGTAGGCCGGGACAACGAACTAGTCTAAGGCTAAATCGGCTCAAACATTTTCGCGTTGTGTTACCTACCCCCATCGGTCAACAGAAACGATCTCAAACAGCTGCTCCTTAAAATAAAAAAAAAAAGACATTAATATAAACATACCCAAGCGAATATTATTGGAGGCGACTTAAATGCCAAGTCTCGTATCTGGGGATCATCTACAGAAAATAAGAGAGATACAATCTACAGAATGGTTATTTAAAAATGAAATCATGGTGATTAACGACGGACATATTCCAACATTCTAAAGTTTTTTATCTACGTAACTCTAGCATCATTAACAATAACATCAAAAATCGCAAAATAGCGTGTTAGCAATGAAGAAAACCTAGCTCAGCATAGAAATATCTATACGACGTCAACGGGGAAATAGTCAAAAATAAACACTCGCAAGGAGGCACAAATAAGGGATAATTGACAAAAAAAGTACAATCATACAAATAATAAAAAAAAGTATAAAAACAGAAGAAATACTTACTCCACTACTCTAGTCTACTGGTGGAACGAAAAGAAACATTGTAACAAACTCAGAAGATTAGTCATGAGAAGCAAAAAAATCACCAAACAGCAGTCGGACACAAATACACACACAAGCATACGAAGAAGCAAAACCAAATTAAAAAAAGAAAATCAAATTGCATAAAATAAGAATTGGAAAGAATAGGAGAAAATTTGAAAAAGACTCCTGGAAACTAACATATAAAATAACCCCAAAATTAACAAAATATCTAGTCACGAAAATGCCCGAAACTTTTGCCAAACTCTTCACCCAACTTCTGAACAAGGGAACATTTCCTCAAATTTGGAAAAAAACCGAAAGAAATTTTTAAGACCAATCTGCCTGCTAAATGGTATAGGAAAGTTGTACAAAAGAATAGTTCGTATTGTTGGTGGCGCTAGATATAAAAAATTCCTTCAATACGGCAACTTGGGATAAAATCATCAGAGCAATAAAAACCTAGGAAGTGAACAAATATATGCTAAATATTATAAACAAGCGTTTACCGCAGAACTCCACATTGCCCTAATAAGCAAAAATAAAATTGCGTTTTATAAAAATAGTTCAAACAAAAGCTATAGGCAATAGAATTTCCAACAACTATTAGGTAATAATTAATGCCACGTGATTGTTATATCTCAGTAATTACTTATTGGATCAAAAAAAATTTAAACAAAAGTGATGTATAATTAAATTATAAACAACTTTTATTTAAAACAAAAATGTGTAAAATATCAAAATCTAATGAGATCTTTGGAATTATAAATAAGGTCATTCTACAAAGTTTCATAAAAATGTGACTGCTGGTTATCTTGATATCTTGTTTACATACAAACCGACATAATTTTTTTTGCTTCATTATAACGTACTCTAATTCATAGGAAAAAATGAAAAAATTAATGTTAAAATTTTTGGTTTGGAAATCGTCGCATAATTCCCTATCTTATTTCATAAGATGTAAAGTAAAAATTACTTAAACAATAGAAATGACAAATCGATCAACATGACGTGCAGTGTACCTCAAGGTTCCATGATAAGTCGTACGATATGGAACATCTTCTACGATGAAATTGTGTGTGATTACAGGTTAAATAAAACAAAAACAGTTGCCTACTCAGGATAAAAACAAAACTTTACTGGAAAAAATTAAAATACGCCAATGGAAAAACACAAAAACTTTGAACTAAAATGGGACGGCACTGGCCAAACAAAAGAGAAATAGTAATTTTAGCCGGAAGAAACACGATTAAGGAGATGGAAATCCAGTAAGCAGACAAAGTAATTAGAAACAGCAAACATATTAAATACCTGGGATACTACTAGCGAGATACTTACTGATGGGTCCATACATTGCCGACGCAGCCAAGAAAGCACATAAACAAATCACTGTCCTCAACAGACTTTTACCTTATAAGAGCGGGAACAAGAAAGACATTAAGTAGTGTGATAGTGTTCATCCTACTCTATGCTGCCCCGATATAGGCGGATTGGGTGGCTTGCAAAATAATAGAACAATACTAACAGGCGTGCAAAGAAGAGTCGTTATAAATATAGTCAAAGCATACACCGCTGCATTAGAAGTAATAGCAGGATTAATTCCAATCGACATTTTAGTCAGAGGAGGAACGTATGTCATAGACAGAAACACCGAAAAAGCACTAAAAAAGAAAAGCCAAAACTTAATAAACGTTTGACAACAATAATGAAACAAAAACTAAGACATCGGACAATGGACGAAACGTTTAATAAAACAGTTACAGCCATGGATTGAGAGAAGAGAAGGAGAGGTTGACTACTAAGTAACGCAACCACTAACAGGATATGACTGCTTAACATCTACACAGATTTAAGATAGTAGACAATAATATTTGCATAGACTGCAATATGATAGATTCGGCATAATACATCTTTTTTGAATGCTAGAGGTAGGAACAAGAAATGAAAATGCTAAAAAACAAATTAAAAACTGCAAAGCAGTAATAAAAAAAAACAAAGAAGAGGAAACGAAAAAGAAAAGAAAGGTAACTAGGGTTTAAAGATACCCAGGAAAAAAAAAATAGAACGGCTGAACTGTCATCAACAAGCGGTAATTCGTTCACCGCCCGTCCCTAAAGGTATGTCCATGGTGATTCTAAGGAAAGTCACATATCGCGGTCTTGAGGAGGTTTTTTAGTCGGTCAACCCGACACTAACAGTCAACCTGGCGACTGGCGTCTGTATGCAGATTTTTCCTCTTCTCTAAAAAAAATCTATAAGGCTAACTACCCATTATTGTACCAGCAGTATCTATAGATAGGTCTAACCTAAATCAAGTTGATGATGTGGATATGATTGACATGCTTAATGAGGTTTTGGAGGTAGCAGTATCGAAATTCGAAAATCAAAGTCTACCCGTTCTTTTTAGTATACTTTGGAAATAATTACTTCTTTGCGCCTCATATGTTCAGTATACAAAGTTAAACTCTTACTACCATCCCATACTTTATAAGATCTAGCCACCACATATTAAGATCCTCATCTTTAATTAATCTGCAACGTATCAAGCATCATCTGGTGTATTACAAGGATCTGTTTTAAGTTTTCTATTATTTTATTAAATCCAAGAAACTTTTCATTGCTCACTTGAAATTTTATCTCGAGATTCAGTCTAAACATAACAGTCTATTGCAATAATGTATTTCAAGTAAACGTTGTTTGAACACCAAAAAATGTTTAGTAATTTTATTCTCTATCAAGGAAAACCTAATCATCTTCAAACATATTGTTGATAGAGTGCTGTTCCATCAAACTAACACCGTTAACGACCTCGGACTCACCTTCAACTACAACCTGGATTTTACTCAGCATATCAACAATATTGAAAACAAAGCCTTTGAAGACTATAAGTTAATATGTAGTTAAGAATTGTTACGGTTTTTTCTGTATTAGAGTACAGATCGTTAATATGGTACCTACATTATGATTGTCATGTATAGAGAATGTTCAACGTAAAATTTTAAACCTTTATCATTTTTGCAAGATAGATGTTTACCCAATGTTACGTGATTGCCATGCCACAGTAATTACTTATTGGATCACAAAATAGTTTAAACAAAAGTTATGTAAATAAATAATTTTTTTTAAATAGTGTGTAAAATTAATATATTTATAAATATTCCAAGAATGGAAAAACTATGTAGGTTAGTGTTGTTCCCCAAAAAACTAATTGGGCCTTCTTAGGAGTAAATAAAGGAAGAAAGGAGTTATAAAAACACCAAGCTCTCTTTAGCCGACGTTTCGACTGACGTGTGTTCAGTCTTTTTCAAGGCATCTGTAATATACTTTAATTAATTTAAAAATTCAAAAAAGAGACATTTGTTACAACCAAAACAATAATTAATTGACTAGAAATACATAGAAAAATTATTACAGTGGTAGAAAATTATCTTAAAGGACTAGACTAATTAATAATTTGTAATGAAATTAAATTACATACCTAAGAATGTGGTGTAAAAACAAACAACTCCTATAACAGAATATCTTTTTCTCCAGTTACACATAAATTTACAGTAACAATAAAGATTTATTTATTTAACGTCCACAATTAAAAATTAATAAATATATATATAACAAACTTCATGCGTGGACAAACAAACATCTAATGTATAAAATTTTTTGAATGTCAATACAGATAAGTCTAACGGAATGTTAAGATAAAGGCGGAAAATATCAAGGCTATGTAATGTAGAGAATTATATGTTATTTAATAATAGCAAATTGATTAGTAATTAATAATGTATTAATGATTATTAAATGTAACTATGTAATGATTAATTGAAGGTTTTATTTTAGAAATTAGGTTTTTATACATACTGCTAAGATTATACGTATCTGTTTTGAAATTTACATTATTGTTGTAGGCATTAATGAATATCATTTCCGAAATCAGGCGTTTTTTGTAATTGGGTTCTATATCTAAAATTGTTACTGAATTAAAGTCGAAGTTGTGATCTTCTTTAACATGATGAACAGACAAACCAGTAACTTCCCTCATCTTACTGCAGTCGTATTTGTGATTTTTAATTCTATTGCATAATTTTTGTTTAGTTTGACCTACATATACTTTATTACAAGAAGCACATTTCACTTTATAAATGAGTCCTGATTTATCCAAAATATTAGTTTTGTCTTTTAGTTTTGTATATAATGTATTGTAAATTGTATTTTGGTTATAAAGTACAATTTTTATTTCATTAAGTTTTAGACAATGAATTAACTTATTTGATAAGCCAGGCACGTTTATTAATTTTACATATGTAGTAATGGTTGAAGTACTGTTTTGTGAAACATTTTGGGGAGGATTATTAGTTTGGCTAGTTATTAAAAGAGTTTTTATTAATTTTGTAGGATAATTATTGTTTTTTAAAATAGACATAAGTTTTCATTGTTTTTTGTTCAAAATATGGGCTGCTCAGTTTTTTAATTTTTGTTTGCATGCTTTTTATTATATTGATTTTTTGTTTGTGGGGGTGCTTTGAGTAGTAGTTAATGACCCTATTGGAGGCTATAGATTTAGTAAACCAGTTGGTTAATATTGGTTTTTCATGTCCATTGTTAATCAAAGTTACATCAAGGAAGGAAATTTTTTTTTTTTTTTTTTTTTACTTCAACCATTACTACATATGTAAAATTAATAAACGTGCCTGGCTTATCAAATAAGTTAATTCATTGTCTAAAACTTAATGAAATAAAAATTGTACTTTATAACCAAAATACAATTTACAATACATTATATACAAAACTAAAAGACAAAACTAATATTTTGGATAAATCAGGACTCATTTATAAAGTGAAATGTGCTTCTTGTAATAAAGTATATGTAGGTCAAACTAAACAAAAATTATGCAATAGAATTAAAAATCACAAATACGACTGCAGTAAGATGAGGGAAGTTACTGGTTTGTCTGTTCATCATGTTAAAGAAGATCACAACTTCGACTTTAATTCAGTAACAATTTTAGATATAGAACCCAATTACAAAAACGCCTGATTTCGGAAATGATATTCATTAATGCCTACAACAATAATGTAAATTTCAAAACAGATACGTATAATCTTAGCAGTATGTATAAAAACCTAATTTCTAAAATAAAAACCTTCAATTAATCATTACATAGTTACATTTAATAATCATTAATACATTATTAATTACTAATCAATTTGCTATTATTAAATAACATATAATTCTCTACATTACATAGCCTTGATATTTTCCGCCTTTATCTTAACATTCCGTTAGACTTATCTGTATTGACATTCAAAAAATTTTATACATTAGATGTTTGTTTGTCCACGCATGAAGTTTGTTATATATATATTTATTAATTTTTAATTGTGGACGTTAAATAAATAAATCTTTATTGTTACTGTAAATTTATGTGTAACTGGAGAAAAGATATTCTGTTATAGGAGTTGTTTGTTGTTTTACACCACATTCTTAGGTATGTAATTTAATTTCATTACAAATTATTAATTAGTCTAGTCCTTTAAGATAATTTTCTACCACTGTAATAATTTTTCTATGTATTTCTAGTCAATTAATTATTGTTTTGGTTGTAACAAATGTCTCTTTTTGAATTTTTAAATTAATTAAAGTATATTACAGATGCCTTGAAAAAGACTGAACACACGTCAGTCGAAACGTCGGCTAAAGAGAGCTTGGTGTTTTTATAACTCCTTTCTTCCTTTATTTACTCCTAAGAAGGCCCAATTAGTTTTTTGGGAAACAACACTTATAAGAATTTATTCTAAAAGGAGAACAACGAACAAAAATATATGTAGGTTAGGTTCTGCTTAACAGTTTTTGCCCAAAATCTAATCATATTTGCGCTATTACAAATAGCCTACATGGCAAGTTTCAAAAACATCGGACTAGTTGTTTTCTTGATCGTCTTCACATACGGATGGACGGACGGTCAACCTCTATATTTTTTTTAATAACATTTTTTAGTTACGAAAGTTTGTTGCTTAGAAATTTATCGAGTGTCATTGTTAAAAGTCGCTAGACAAGTGATTTTTGATCAATGTCGCAAAATAAATTGGCAACAAACTTTTTGGTAAAAATTTATCACGAATGATATTCGGATGACTGCTTCGTAAGTAAACTACTAGGTAATATCAACTCAGTTCATTTTAAAAAATCATTCGAAACAGAAGCTGCAGTTGTCATTAAAATAATATAACGCCAAATTTTTTCACTTGACATTGACGCCAACGTTAAATCGTACAAAAACTTCACCGTATCTTAAAATATTCAGGCATTAATTTTTTAAATTCAACGTTTGGGGACTAAATCAAGTATTTACAAAGCCATGAACCACATTACTGTCGGCATGGGATGAAACAGCCCATTAAAGATGGTTTTGAGTATGAATGTTGCTACCACATTTGTCCCTCCTCCAAATTAGAACCAATGCTGTTAAATCAATAAATGAACAAAATCCTTTATGAAAAATGTCTTTGTGATCTAAGCTCTGGCAGCATTTATTTCTTTGCTTCCAACTATTGAAAATAATTTTGAAGAATCCAAAGAATTCACTTGTGCCACCTAAGAGGAAGTTGTTTCCACTAAAAATCTCAAAATGTTCCTATTGTGGCGAAAGACAAATACCAATCTAAAAAACAAAAAATAATACTTATCTTAAAATTCTTGTATTTCTCAGTAGAATACGTAAAGATTATTTTACAAAAATACAACGTAAAAAGCAATTTCATATGCAGTGAAGTGTCATACAATATGAGAAGTTCAGATTGCACCAGAGCGGCGCCTACTATTATTGCAACGAGGTTTTTTTGAAAATAATTAGTTTTTGATATCTTGTCGCAATGAACATCAATATTTTTTATGAGAGGGCTGAGGCCGATTTAGCCCCTCCATAATCAAACTTGAATAACCCCGTTTCTAAAGGTGTGCCAACGATAATTTCAGTTGTGCTAGCTCAGTTCTGTAATGTTCAAATTCAAAAGTTTGCAATTTTGTTGTGGGGGATTTAATTCTCAATAAATCCGCTATGAAGAGTGTGTTAGCTATTTTATTTCGTGTGCAAATATAAAAAAATCGATAGTTTTTTAAGAGAGCTGAGGTCGCCTTAGCCCCTCCAGATTCAAACATGAATAACCCCGTTTTTAAAAGTACGTCAGCGTTAATTTTAGTTGTGCTAGCTCAGTTTATTAATGTTCAAACGTCAAAAGTTCGAAATTTTGCTGTGGAGGGGCTTGCTCCTAGATTTAACTCTCAATAACTCCGTTATTAAAGTTGTGCTAGCCTGGTCTAGCTATTCTCTTTCGTGTGCAAATATAACAAAATCAATATTTTTTGTGAGAGAACTGAGGTTGCCTTAGCCCCTCCAGCATTTTGCAAAGTTGTGCTAACCTGTGCTAACTGTTCTCTTTCGTGTGCAAACGTTAAAAAATCATTTTTTTATAGGTGGGCTAAAGCGACGAGCTATAGAAATGTCGATTTTAAACATTTTGCGCTGAACTCTGCATCTTTCCAATACTAATAAACTTGTAAGAGCGTATAAAAAGTGTGGGCAACATAAACCATTTTACTCAAAATAAAATAAATGTTTAAAAGTGTATTAAAAATGCTTTACAATTTTGATAGATAAAGTAGAAAATATCGATAGGTTGTAGAAAAAACATTAAATTAATGTTTTAAAAATGTTAAAATTTATTATTGACCTTAAAATTCGGGAAGTACCGGGAAGATCGTAATAAACTTTATAAAATTTATGAACGGTCAACACTTCAAATATTCCTACATGTTTTAACGAAATATTTTGGAAAAATCTTTAAGACGAGGTTAAACCATCAGTACGGGTCCTCTTACCCTTTACTGATTGAATTCTAGTCTACATTAACAAATTTTCTGAAGAAAGCTTCTCGAGTGTAGTGATTATCAGTCCTTTTTGAAACAGTACTTCGAGAGAACAGCTTTTCGGTGCGACCTTAGCAAATAAGAGAATTATTTGTGCCTGAAAAGCAGTTGTTTCCAGGTACACTTTTTGAAGTAAGACTGTAATAGTTATTTACAATAGTGTGGAAAGTAGGATATTACGTCGCGACAGCTTTGTTTGAGAAACGAGCCGGAAGTGCCAGTTCCTCATTAGATGGGGCGCCGTAAAATCACTTTACACACGAAATTTGTATAATATTTTTGGCCGACGATCATCATCAAAAAGTAAAAAGGAACAAAATTATTTCTGCTAATTTTAAGTAGACCTGGCTGTTTAACCATTTTGACATACACCACCTAATACGGGTCAGTTTATTTGTTTAACTGACGTATAAATGGCCCCATCAATATCATCATCAATAAAAAATTAAATGCGCCCTTCTGTACATTATCGTGTAAAGTATGGTGTAAAGTAATTTTTTTAAAATCAATTATATTAGTTTATTTTTAAAACAGTCCCAAATAGCATATAAATCAGCCACTACTTTACCGCATACTATAGCCGTACTGTGTGTACAAAATTAAGTTTCAAGACAAGTATGAACAACTGAAAAATGTACTTACAGTTCAGGAGGCCAAAAAATATTTTGTCTATTGAGATAATACTCAAAATCTATAAAAAATTCTACGTTCATTAAAAGCGGATTGTTTTTTAGATATCGTGTTTACATACGGACGAACGGCGAGTTTGTTGGCCCCCAACCAAACATTTTTTCTTAATTAATTTAAATTCTAAATCTAATTTGTTAGAAATAGTGAAAAAAGAAGTGTTAAAATTTTGGATTTTAAAACTGTCGCATAACTTATTTATAAGATGTGTAGTAAAAACAATAACTATGAAAGCGTAATCAAAATAAAGATTATCAGCATTCTTTGCTTAATTTAATGCTGGTGAAGAATCTTTTACATTTTTAAACGCACCATTACTCATAGAATTTATTTTTAGTTTAATATAAATAATTCATAATTATTGAACACATTAACATTTACCATTTTAAAATGTTTCTAAAATCTCACTTTCCTTAAAGTCGTTTACCCTTTTGAAAATTTGAACGAATTTTTAATATATTAAACGCAATAATAAAAATTTCATATTGCTGTCCTCGTAATAAAAAAATTCAGTTATAATTACACAAGTACGCGTATGTACGTGTTATCTGAAATCAAGCGTAACGTTGCGGCAAAAGAATGATAATATACACTTTGGTTTGATTTGTAAAACAATAAACTACCTTTTTTTAATATTTGTTATTGTTAATTGATTTTAATTACACTATAACGAAAGTGAAATTGGAATTAAAAGCATTGAAATTTATAGCACTCTTAAGTACATTACATTACAGTGTAGGTAATTGGTAAAATTATATGTAAATATCCTATTTTTCCTAAATATTTTTCTATAACTTTCCAATGATTTAAAATTTTAATATTATTACTTTCGTTTTCTATTACGTTCATTTTTTTATTAATAACCTTTTATGTTAATATAAAACAGCGACAACAAAAAATAAATAATTTCGCAAACATCCTACTGTGTTACATATTTTTGAATCGAAGTCAAATATCATCTTGCGATTTCGTAATTGCACAATAAGAAATTAATTGAAAAGCTTCCATAACCTGATTTGATATACATTAATCTTTATGAAATGTGTGTATTAAGAAATGTTTAATGATGTCGAATTGCGTTCATAATTTACGTTTATTAAGGGGTGGTTTTGGTAAAAAAAATTGCAACAGTTACAGTAAAGCACAAAAAAAATAAAAATAAAAATGTAAAAACAAAAACAATAATTTTATAGTAAGCTTTCTGTACATGACAATAAAATTAATAAAAAAAAATAACATACACAACAGCGGGGTTTATTGGTTACCAAATCCTACAACTATTTAAAAATTGAAAACAAATGTCGAGTCTATTATTTTATATTGGATAAATTATAATTAATATATTGTACAAAAAATGTTAATTTTCAAAACCATATGTGACTCGTACCAATTTCAGAATAACATAAAAGTTATTTTGAGACTATATAAAATAAAAATATAGTAAATATTGTAGCTATTAATATAACAAGAATATTATGCAATTTATAATAGACGAGGACGTTGCTTGGTTACGAGGCAAAGCCGAGTCACTTGCGCAACGTCCGAGTCGGTTTTACCTAATCGTTAAATCGTTTTAATGTTGACATATGTAATATTATGAACTAGATAATGTTTAATATATGATGATACAATAAGAAATATTATATAAGAGGAAAAGGTCAAGATGTGGTGCAAAAGTCATTTATGCGTTAGTTTATTTTGTTATGTGTTTATTTTATTGTGTACTGGGTGGCCATAATTTGATGGTTTCTTATGGGACTTTCTGTTAGAGTTAGAAAAAACTAATATACACCTCCAGTGCTTGATTTTAAAATAAACTCGATTGTTAAAGACCACATTGTGATATCTGTTAATTATCGTTTTCAAGATGTTCGCCATTTTCATTTTCTTAAACATCTTTGTAACTGAAAATATTGAGATTGGGTAAAAATGTTCTTGATGCACTTTTTATGAGGAATGCGATTATGACATTAAATTATATATATATATATATATATATATATATATATATATATATATATATATATATGTTACCAAGTTTATGTTTTTTAAATAGCAATCGTATCTGGCTTGTGGTTTATAAAAACAGCATTTTTTTGCACTTTTTAAAATATATATTCTACGGATAAAATAATAGTCGGAAATGCTTCAAAATTTAAAATTTCTTATTTAAAGTTTTTTTAATTTTAGCTTTTAGAATTATTTATTAACCACCATGGTTGTCATGACAATCAACGCTTACCACCTTGCTATTCTTAAAATTTCTTATTGTATTAATTTAGTTTTAAAAAAAAAACAATAATTTTGTCATAAATAATATTAAAACAACAATATTTAAAAACTGGAATGTTTAATTAGGTAATTGAACATTTAACAGCAACATTTTATGGATAACATTTAACAACTAAGCTAACACATTTTCAAACTGGGCTCCGTTTTTTTTCTATACAGATATTGCACTGCTTTAATAGAGACTGCAAAGTGTTAATTTAATGTATTGGCCAAATTTTGTCAAATGAGTTTACTATATTTTTTATTAATTGTGGCCTAGTTTGATTAGTTTTTAAGTATATTTCATTCTTTAAAAATCACAAAACAAAAATCAAGGGGCGTTTGGTCTGGTGACCCAGCCGGCCATAGTAACGGTCCGTAAGTTCCTAGCCATTTATTCGGAAATCTTTCATCTAAATAATTGTGAACGGCGTTAGCATTGTGTGCTGGTGCCTCGTCTTGCTGAAAATCAGTACCTCATGAAAGGATAGTGGCAGTCCGCCCAAAAAGTCTTCTAAGGCATTTTCCAGAATTTGTCGCAGTCAAATTTCTTTCAATTATGTGGTAAAAAATCCTACCACCAATAAGGTAACACCAGACATTTACAATAAATTTTCTCTGGCGTTGAACATCAACTTTTAAAATGAGATTTTTATTTGCTTAGTAAATGTTATTATGTCTATAAAAAAATTTGTCACTGTCTGTCCATATAATATTTTTATAAATATCATGATTTTGACCAATTTGTTCTACGTACCAATTACACAATTTCAGCCTTCTCTGCTTATCGTTCACAGTTAAAAAAATGTTGTTTTCGGTATCGATAAGTACGGTATTTATGTTTTTTCAGTATATTTTTACATTTAGTTCTACTAAACCCTGTTTCTTCTCGCTAGTTCATCATCATCATTATTTTCTTTCATATATTTTTTGGGTTTTGGTATATTAAATAAGCCGTGTTGAATAAGGTTTGTTTTTAGTCTAAATTTACATAATAAAAATTGACAAGGAACAAAAATAGTTCAAACCGAGAAGCAATTATGAGACAAATTTAAGCTTTTCTAAAAAATTTGAAAACTTAAAATAAGAAATTTTTAATTTTTAAGCATTTCAAAATATCATTTCAACCACAATATACATATTTTTGAAAAGTGGAAAAAATTGTTGTTTTTATAAACCACAGGCAGCTATGATTGTTATTTAAAAAAACAGATATTATGTACCTATGCATTATGTAGCTATTGCTACCCTGTTACCCACGGTGAGTTCACTTTCGGCTAACACTCTTGATTTTTAGTTGCAAAGCTATATTCATGTATAAATAAACATAATGTTGTGGTCTGAATCAAAATCGTTTTTGGATATTTATTCTAATAATTGTATCTGTGCGTGTTGTTGAATGAAATAAGATTAATTTTGCTGAATTAGATGAACGGATTCGTAATGATATGTTTATTGGATTTGTATTTAATTATGTGGCTTTTGTTTAACATTTAGGATTACCCTACCGTTTCTCGCTTGTCTTTGCTATACTATGCTATACTGCCTGAGTATTTAAATCTTGCCAGTTAACATTACAATGTTCGTCTATTAATTTAAAACGACTTTCAACATTCTTTGACATTTTGAAACTACCGGAAGCAACTAACTACAAAAAAAGATGAACAATATATCAAAAGAGTTACTTAGAATAGGCAAAGTTCCAACGCTAGTACCAAGTTTTTTTACTACTTGCACAGTTCAATTACAAATTACAGATCATTTCAACATGTGTTGGTTCTTATGGCACGACCTATCTTAGATTTGCATCAATCTGCTTAACCTGAACCTCAGTTCTACCAATGTATAAGACTAATATTGTGTTCATGGCATGCCTACTGAGACAGTCTTCACTTTTCAGAAAATTTTTCATTTATGACCTAATTTGGTTGAGTTTTGAGGCCAAAAATGCAATTAAACTTTTTTATTTTTAGTTCAAACCTCGTACTTATGTGCTGTTTATGTGCATATAAAGTATTATTTATTCTTAAGGTAGACTGAGTATCATAATTTTTTTTATTTTCTTAATACATTTTTAATAAAAAGAAATTGTAAATATTACTCTCTAAAATTATCATAAAGTTTTTTAACTGTATAGTAATATCTTCCGCAATACTAAAAAGGAAATTGTGTGAGTAACCATCACTGCAGAATTCTACCTAATACCAACTAATAAGTATTCGCGACTACATAGTTTTATATGTAGCAATTATAACGTTATTAGTACCCATATAACTACTTTACGTTATTGGGTTTAAATAGTTGCCTCTGAAGTCACATTTTTGTTATTGTCACTTCATAAAATAACTCAATGGTTAAATCAGCTTGTAGTTGATGGGTAGCAAATATGGTCATGTTAAAATTACAGGCTTTGACAAATATTTATGTTATAATAATTTTATTGCAATATATTTACTTTATATTTTATTCTTGTTTTAATATCACACCAAAAGAAACATATAACGTGTATAATTAAAACTAACACAAAAATTTGTTGATGTTTTTGGTTAAAAAATTTGTCAAAAATTACTTATGTTGTGTCATCAGCTTAAGGATGGTAAGAACTTGTAAAAGATGAGGCATCCAATATAAATCTGGGATTTTTGGTAACGAGCAGGCGGACGCCCTTGCCAGGGAAGGGGAGGCCGCGCGGTTCGTAGGGCCAAAGCTCTTGTGTGGTAAAGTGACTTCACCGGTAAAGAACACAGGGGTTACTTAGCAGTTAGTAGGAACCACTTAAGAATTCTCACGGGCTTCTTGAATAGGCACTGCCGACTTGGTGAACATTTTGCCAAGATTGATGTGACAACTAACTCGACATGCAGATGTTGCTGCGCGTCGAAAGAGACCTTGATCCATCTACTTGCGGAATCTATAGTTGCGAAAACCGATGAAACTAAGTAGTAAAATAGTTGTTATTACGTAAACTCTATTGCCCATTTTGGCAAAACTGTAGTTGCTGATATGTCAAAAAAACGTAACTATTTATAGGCATAAATACCTTTGCTGTCAACCAATTTCTTATCAAAATTTGAGGAATATATTATCAATATCCGCCGAGACGATGGCTTCAGCATAATGTACTAACTCTAATTTGTCAAAAAAAAGTGAAGAAAAAGAAGTGTTAAATCTTCCGGTTGGAAAGGTTGCATAACCAAGGTGACAGCATTCCTATTTCTGGTTTTGTTTTAAAGATTTTTTTGTGACAGCATTCCTATTTCTGGTTTTGTTTTAAAGATTTTTTTGTGACGTTTCTAAAAATGTTTTATTTTGTTTGGTCGAGTTCCAGAAGTGAAGCAAAAACTGGATTATAAACTCATATTAATGAATAGAAAATAATTTTTGTTTCTATTGAGTCTCAACCTTTTATTAACATAAGCAAGAGTGTACAAGGTGGGTCAATAAGCAAGGTTGCGATAAAAAATTACATAATAAATGTAGTCTAGAGAAAATGTTGAAAATTATTTTCGATCAAAAGTTAGCTATTGAAACACGTGTCCGAGTATAGTTTTTGGTGCAGTTTTTTGGTATTTTTCTTTTTATTACAAAAATTATTTTCGAGTTTGTAAAATGGCTACCTCGCCCCCTGGCGAATATTTACCTTACCACCAGGTGGCGAAAATAATTAAAAAAATTAAACTCATAGTGATTGACAAATAAGAGCCCAACAACTTAAAACCCTAAAAAAGTTGAATTTTGAAAAGCATTCTCGCTTTATGGTTTTTGTCTAATTAACTTAATTTACCAAATAAAACGCTAATTTATTATTTAAGCTCCGAAATAATTTTTAAAATCGAACTAAAATTACGATATTTTATTTTAGATTAAGATTAATGTAATTTATTTTTTAAATTTTAAATATCATTTGAATTCTAAATAATCAATTAGCGTTTTATTTGGCAAATCAAGGCTAATTAGACTATAATAAAAACAGTAAAGCGGGAATGTTTTTCGAAATTCAACTTTTTTTTTAAGTTTGAAGTTTTTTATTTATTGTTTTAAGTGCAGTACACAGCTACACAAACAAGAGTTCAGTTAAAGTTTTTGTGCAGTTTTTTGATTTTCTTTTAATATTTTGAAAATATTAGATTTTAATGAGTCACTAAAATGTCTATTGGTGAAACGGTACATCGTGTTTGAAAATATTTTTAAAAATTCCAGTTTAGTTTTACAAATTTTCGAAATATTTTGCTCTATTTAATTTAAAAAAAATTTTTTTTACATAAGCTTCTTGAACATATAATTTAAAATACTACTTGTAATTCTTGTTTTAAAATTATTTTTTGCTTCAAATTCGTACTAAATGAAGGAACCGGAATTTATACGTTGACATTTGTACCTACAATATGTTAAACAACTGAAATAAAAAAATTACAACAACTCTTGTAATAAGGATAATACATTCAACCGTGAATCTATTTTAATTAAGTTATTGTGCATGTCCGACATTTACCCTTAAACACTCGTGCCCACATATTTATGGATTCCAAACTGATGATGCTTACGTATAGCTTTTTGACCTATTACTACAATTTTAATAATTTCGTTTTTAAAGATAATGACACCAAGATGTTCACCCACCTTTTTCTTTTACCTAAAATTACACAAAGCGAAGATGTTATAGAGAGTAAAAGTGGGAAAGAAATGTTGATCCATTACTTTGTAATTATGCAATTCGACATTGTATGGGCGGACATCGCTATTCCCTAACTCACACCCTAGAAAAAGTATAAATGAAGAAGTTCTTTAAAAGTGACGCAGTTTCGCTTAAAACTTTGAATGTTAACGCCACATCAAAATGAAAGTATTGGTAAGTGGAATTACGTATTCAAATCTGTATTACGGAAAGTGTGATTTAATTAATGAATGAGTTACCGGTAGCTTAAATAAATTTGAAATCTAAATTTTTTTTTTTGGGTTTAAATTTCTTCAGGTAAATAAGTTATTACTTAAGTGAAAGTAAAATTTACTTTGCGACATTCTTAAAGTTTATAAAAAAATACTTACAATAAACAATATCGCAATTATTATTATTTTGTAAGATTCAAATATGCATTAAATAATGGAGTTTTATTAAATATTGTCAAATGTTAGTTCTTAATTATCTAATTTAAATAATCAAATATTTTACAAGGAATTTTTGGTAAAAAAAATTTTTTTTACGCTTTTAAAAAATATGTAATAGTTTGACACACAATATGGTTACATTATAATTTTAATTTTTTAAGCTATAGTACTTATAGGTAAGATTTATGTATGTGTGATGCCTATTTAATGAATATGGATGAGATCTGAATTTGAAAACAAGGCTGGTTCTCAATCTGCATAAAATGTCATTGATAAATCATCTTTAAAAATTAGTATCTAATTTAACCATGACGTATACCACTTCAATTGTTTTGTTGGAAATTTATTTGTAATATTTTTATTCATTTTATTATGTACGGTTAAGTGAAGATAAGTTTAATAGTACTATATTATTATACGAGTTACATAAGGAAGCCTATTATTGCACGTGTGCAATAACAGCCGTTATGTAACGTGCGTAATCTTGCATCTTAAATCTAAAATAAATTTATAAAGATAACTCCATGTTTAAACTTTGACATCTAGTAATTTTTTTTATAAAGTTGGTGCCACGATAAATTTGGCGTCCATTAAATTAGAATTAATCTTTCAAATACGGAACAGTATCGTTATAGACTTTCAGTGACTTTATAACGATACTGATATTGGTGTCGTTATAGACCTGTTAACGTTGCTAAGTCGAAAAAATGTTTTTCATAATCTTTTTTAGGACGTTCTTGTCGATACAATTAATAAAGTTTTAATATATTCAGCAATATTTTAAAAAATATGCAGAAAGTTAGTGGATTTTTAAAGAATATATAAGAAACACCTTATTAAAAGTTTGTAATTAAAATAATTTAATTATGATTACATTAGGTATTGAAATTCTTAAACCACATTTAAATTTTTCTCAAAAACATGTTATTTTCTTAACAAACAATTTTACTTCAGCTAATTTAATTACTAATTTTTATAAAAAGGGATTATTTAATAAAAACAATCAAAAAGTTTCATAAATTATCACATGAATTATAAGTAAATAAAGCTACGACCTAAAATTCTAATTAATTTGTATGTAGATACAAATATGTTTTTTATAATTAGTAATTGATTTTAATTTTTTTTAAACTTATTTTATTTTTAAGTTGCACCTCAATCTATATAGTATCTAATCACTACTGTGTTAAACTAAAAGACGATAAATTCATTTTACATAATTATTTTTATAAAAAAGGGATTAAGGGAATAGGCAAAGTTATCGAATGTTTCTACTGTGTTTCTCCAATCATAACCTCTTTCAATAACAGAAATAACGCAACAAATCATCTACATATTACATACATCATTAATATAGCTGACCCGGTAAACTTCGTTTTGCCCAGAACAGACTTTTTGATGGAATTAATTTTGAGCATTCACAATTCCACCCAAAATTTTTTTAAATGATAACGTCTTCTGTTGAGAACTTTTTGACTTTTCTTATTTTTTAAATTTTTGCGTGACAATTACGAACAAACCCGCAGAAGAATTATTTTCCATTTTTATCAATAATGAAATCGAGATGATTACATCGCCCCGTTAAGTAAAAATAATGTTGCGCTATAGACAATGAAATTTTCAACAACTTTTCTTCCTCAACTTCTTTTGTAAAATTGATATTAGTGGAAAAAATTGTTACAATAATTAGTGTCACGTGATTGTTATATCTCAGTAATTACTTATCGTATCAAAAAATAATTTAAACGAAAGTTGTGTATATTTAAATTATAAGCAACTTTTATTTAAAACAAACTTGTGTAAAATGAATATTTTTTTAAATATTTTAAAAATTCATAAATGTGTGTAGGTTAACGGCCCTTTTGGTAAATAGATTATGCCCAAAATCTAATAAGATCTTTGGAATTGTAAATAAGGTCTTCGTAAAAAGTACATAGATTTTTTTTTGCTTCATTTTAATATACTAATAATTTTCCGAATATGCTCATTTTTTAAATATTTGAGAGCATTGTAAAGTTTTCAATTCCTAGAGTTACTCTATTTTGTGTTTATCATGTATTACAGTCTTAATTAATTAAAAAAATTACAAAAAAATAGATTATTAAAAAGTAACTAAAAACATTACAACCTTATTAATTAAATTTTATTAATTAAGACTATTTGAAATTTTTTGTTTTGTTTGGTTTATTTATTATAATAAAAATTCTAATCAAAGTAAGTGTTTTATATTAAAGTTTAAAATTATAATTTGTTTCTTTTGTATAAATATCCACTATATAGTACAAAATGTTGTTAAAATTATTTAATTTTTATTATGTTCCAAGTTTTCTGAAGTTCTAAAACCGCTTTGAGTTTTTTTTACTTTTGAAAAACACGTTATTATTAATTACTTAAAATTAGTGGCTGCTAATTAAAGCCAAAAAGCTTCAAAAATAAAAAATAAAAAACAATTCTAGTTTTATTTTAATTTGGATTTTTAAAAACCAATAATAAAAAAATTCGACCATTACAAAAAATTAAAAAAAATTTGTCTATTATTTTCCGAATTCGTGATTGCGGCTTCTAAAGATATTTAACCTACTTCTAACGGCCCTTTTGGTAAATAGATTATGCCCAAAATCTAATAAGATCTTTGGAATTGTAAATAAGGTCTTCGTAAAAAGTACATAAATTTTTTTTGCTTCATTTTAATATACTAATAATTTTCCGACTAAGCTCATTTTTAAATATTTGAGAGCATTGTAAAGTTTTCAATTCCTAGAGTTACTCTATTTTGTGTTTATCATGTATTTACAGTCTTAATTAATTAAAAAAATTACAAAAAATAGATTATTAAAAAGTAACTAAAAACATTACAACCTTATTAATTAAATTTTATTAATTAAGACTATTTGAAATTTTTTGTTTTGTTTGGTTTATTTATTATAATAAAAATTCTAATCAAAGTAAGTGTTTTATATTAAAGTTTAAAATTCTAATTCGTTTCTTTTGTATAAATATCCACTATATAGTACAAAATGTTGTTAAAATTATTTAATTTTTTATTATGTTCCGAGTTTTCTGAAATTCTAAAACCGCTTCGAGTTTTTTTTTACTTTTTGAAAAACACCTTATTATTAATTACTTAAAAATTAGTGGCTGCTAATTAAAGCCGAAAGCTTCAAAAATAAAAAAAAAAAAACAATTCTAGTTTTGTTTTAATTTGGATTTTCAAAACCAATAATAAAAAAATTCAGCCATGACAAAATTTAAAAAAATTTGTCTATTATTATCCGAATTCGTAATTGCGGCTTCTAAAGATATTTAACTTACTTCTTAACTAGTTAACCTATTTTATTTATATGAGAAAAAAAATTGACAATATAAGTTTATCTAACAAGAGGTTGATGTATTAATTTACATTTCGGTTTCGTAATCATCTACAACCTCGATTGTGTACAATCTACTTTGAACCTTACTTGGTTTTAAGTAATCGAATTTTTCATCTTCTTTTGCATATTTTGTCAACGAAAATAACGTTATTAACAGTTTTGAAAAACAACGAACGTTTAGTTTAGTGATAAATAATTTGTTTTAGTACGCAATCTGTGTGATATCGTTAACAATTGCAATGGTGCAATGTCAAGTACGTTCTATAGAAGAAAGTGGACAATACGTACCTGATTTTAGCGGGCAGTATGTGCACGACGACAGCGGACGTTATGTCCACGATCGCAGTGGGGATTACGTATACGACGGACTAGGCAATTACTTGAACGATAACGGAGGCGCTTACAGAGGAGACGCTAGTAATACTTATCAAAAAGAAGTAAACTTTCAAAGACAAAGTAAATAATCATATCTCAAAAAAAATTCTAAAATTATACAGGGATATTACAGACTATTTTGCGGCAAGCAATAATCACCCACGAAAAATCTATTTCAATCCCGAAACTCCAAAGCCAAAGAGTGTGATTAGTTCAACAAATTTATTGGGAGCGAGTTCTTCAGTTAACACTCAATTCGTAAAACCATCTAAGCCATTGATAAACGAAAAATCAATATTTGGAAATATTGCAGCTGCTTCTAGTCCAGTGAGTGCTACCTCCAGTACAAAATACGATCAAGCACGATACGTCGATGGGCATTGGAAAATTATAAGACAAGCTGAGGAAACTAGTGATGACGGATATCACTGGGAGTAGGTATAGTTTTACTACTTACTTTACATTAATATTTGTCTTGCAGATACGAAACTGAAAACGGAATAACCGCAGAAGAAACTGGTAAAATTGCCAACAAAGGAACTGACAAAGAGGGAATGAAAGCCAAAGGATTTTATCAATATACGGGACCTGATAAAGTTGTATATTACACAGGTTACACAGCGGATGAAGGCGGTTTTGTAGCTGTAGGTAATCATTTACCTACTCCTCCTCCAATACCAATTGAAATCCAAAAATCTTTAGATTACTTAAAGTCGGTCGGAAAATTATAACTTAAAAAATCGTATTATTTCCTAGGTTTAAGCTTCCACTGTTACAATATTTTGGAGAATGTTACCAGTACAAGAGTATTTATTTTGAAATTGTTTTTAAACCCTAGATTGATAATTTCAAAATTAACCAAAAAAAATAAAGTACAATTAAGATCAAATATAATTGCCGTCTGTAGAAAACGTGAGATCATTTAGTAGAAGCTGATTGAGATGTAAAGAACTTGTCACCTGACCTGCCCCGTGAACGAAAATGAAACGACGAGTCTACTGTTCACATTAGAACGAATTATCATCCTCGATCAAACCCTACTTTACGTTGGAACAAATTTTTACGGTGCTACTGAATTGAACGTAAAATGAATCGTTCGCGCAGATTGAGTCACGTGACAGGTACTTTACATTTCAATCGTTCTCTATATATTCTTTTGCAGCTACTGAGATAATGAGAAAAAGTTTTTGCTGAAAAGACTATGTAGAAGCGGAATAAGTAATAATTTTTGTAACATTACAATGAAAACACATTTCCTTGAGATATACGAAGAAAATATTTTTAAGGCAGTATTCCACATTACGACAACCGGTAGAGGCATATTTCTGGCATAAATTACCTTATAAATATCTAGTTGATATTATAATGGGTTTTATATAATGAGAGGAAAGGCTACAGTATAAGCAATACAATTTTAAGTTTTCCGATTTCAATTAAAATTGGTTTACTTTGATCATTTTATTGCTTGCATTATATTTTATCAGAGTTTGGGTTTTTAAATTTTAAAACTTTTACTATACAAATTTTTGTAAGCAACAAAACTATGACACTATAGTTACGGTGGAGTCGCAACAATGTTTAGAATATATATAAATCTGAAGCAACCAAAAAAAAGTAAAAAAAATATAAATACCTGGAAACAATCGTCAAAAAGTATGTATGCTTTCAGATTCAGAGCACTATGTAACACAGCCTTATACTGTTGATTAAAAAAATTGGAAAGGTATACGTTATATGAATAATATATAGAGATCAAAAAAATGCGCTAACATGTAGATGGATTTACCGTCGATTTAACCAGAGTTTGATTAGTTGCATCGTGACTGTCGTTGATATTGTGTCGCAGTAGAATTGGAGTATGTGATTCTAAGTTAGTGTTAATAAATATGACCGAGTTAAACCAACGCTACAGCCATTGCGTATCTACCTAAATATTGTAATCAACGTTTATATCTACAGCTGAAAATCAGAATTCTGAGATTCTACGTGTTTTTTTGTTTGGATGCTTAAACCATGTAGAAATACATCAGTGATCGACTGGAAGCATTGGAAATTCAATTAAAGATCTTATGAATAATTTTTTATTTGAGACTTTGGACGTTTAGATTTATTTGTAAAAAACAAACAATTTAAAATTTCATTAAATATCTTATAAAAAAATGATTGATCTAGAAATATTCTTCGAGAGTTTAAAGTATTAATATATCAAACAATGAAAGAATTTGAGTATAATTTTGAAATGGAAGTCCAGAATTAGGTATATGAACAAAATTTAAAGTAACAGTGTTGTACTTTTTCTATCTTAATAATAAGAGTTTAATGGTAGGGTGACTAGATTACAAGGGTGATCGAACGAGTGAAATTTGTAATAGTTTTATTGTATCCAAATTAAGAATATGCATGAAGTAGGGCTTTATATCTAATATTACCTATATGTGCATTAAATTTTAAATTGTAAGAAAAAGTTACTTCTAGGTCATTAACAAAATTTACAATTCGTAAAAATTGGTTATTAATTTTGTAGGAAAATGTAGGAGTATGTAGGAGTATTAAATATGATGAAATAAAATTATTAAACATTTACCTTTGTATTCTACATATATATATAAAACTTGACAAACACCAATTGTAAAAACGACTTGATAAGTCATGTTGAAGTTCATCAAAATAATTTTTAAGGTTTTGAAGATTTTTAAAACATTTTACAGTATATCCGCGTGTTAAAAAATTTCTTTAGTAACATTAATAAAGATCAAAAAACAGGGATGGAGTAATATGAAAATCTTGAGGAACCCAAGAGTAGGCTGATATACGAAAAGAAATAAACCCTTTGTTTTGAACTACTTGAGAACAATTGAAAAGATAACATGTTATTCAAAAGAGTACGGTCTATAAACACCAATATTAGATAATTTATTAATTAATATCTTATGGTAGACACTATTAATTAATATATTAGAGTTAACTTACGTTAGTGGAGGAGAGCAAACTAAAGTACCTATATAAAGAAAATTTTTGAAAAAAACTCACCTGCAACATTGTTTGAAAAAAAAACAAGAATATTATCCGGGCCACACTTTATTTTAAAATCTACCTACATAATCTATTCAGTTCATTCTTCTTGTTACATCTATTCTGGAACAGACTGTATGCGGGTTTTTTGAACTTTTTGCTAAACCTAATACGAGCCAGCGACATAGTTGCGGTACGTAGATGATATATTTGTCGTTTGAAAAGTTGCGTAGAAAAGCTTGATTAGTTTTTTCAACTCCTCAGTATACAGTTCACAATGAAGACAGAAAGATGAATAACAACTATCTTTTTTTATGTGCTGCTGGAAAAATGAAGAATACCAACTAGGTCACACAGTGTACAGAAAATCTACACACGTACGGGCACATTCACGAAACAAACTCAAGAAATTTGTAAACTAGAGAATCTTTAGATGGGACTCCAACACCTGAAAAAGGTTCTTCAGGGTACACTAGGAAAGAAATCGAAAGATCGATAATATCCAAAAGATCTAAAGCACCGAAATTCGAATCAATACATATCAACAGTCACAAGCATACATATATACAAAGTCACAGACCTCATAGTAAGAATTTTAAAAGGCGCGAATCATAATCTAAATCTTTAAACCAACCCAAGAAAGTTTAACAAAGAACGAAAAAGATTCTCTTTCAGCAGCCGGAATTTACTGTACTTTAAATTCAACGGAAAAAATGGAATCCTGAAATCAATCAGACCTGCAAGCTCCCCCTTCCGGTGTAACCCCCTCTTTTAGACCATAATAAGTTTAATCAGCCTACATCCAACATCGAAGATGGAAAGACGTGGTGTGTCTTAGAAAAGTTTGATAATATTTTGTTGAAAAGATAACTTCTGTGCGTTTCTTTATCTGAACTAATCTGATAAGGGTTGATATTTTAAGGAACTAATTTAAGATATTTTTTATTTTTGTCGGCTTGTCAGTGTTTTTTCAAATAATATTTCAAATCGGTTTTAATTTTTTGACAGATTTTCATTAGCATATAGAAGAATTTTCAAAGAATAAACGAGATAATTTCGATTATATATTTTATTTCTTTTTCTGTGCGTATCTCCTTCGTTTTCCGAATTACATAATAAGCAGGTAGAAGATGTTTTAAAGAATATTTGGATAAAACTTTTATTGTAATAGAAGACAAAAGTTTAAACATTTTTTTAGTTATGTTTGAGTACTGTGTACAAATCTATTTAATTGTCCGTGGTATCTAAGGAAAGAGTCAATTAGACATTGATGTCACTTTCATATCTGGGATAGCACACTACTTTTGAATTCCTGTATTCGGCCAATCTCAGAAAACCTAAACAATTTTTTGATCATTTTTGTCTGTTAATGTGATTGGCAGGTAAAGAACATTAATGGCCGATTGCACCAACACAGCTTAATTTACATTCACGACAAAAACAAATAGTTATGATATAGTCTACTATTGTTAGATTAATAAGGTAAACTTGATGTTTGTGGTCCTTAGACTGCTCACATAATATTGCTGCTGGCAGTAGGTATGCACTTACACAACTTAAACTTAAGCAATGCTTAATAACTTAGATTGTTTTTAAACATAGTTTAACTGTAAGTCGTGTTGGTGTTTGTATAACTTCTGCTTAAACTTAACTTTTGGTTTCACTTCGTAGGGGATAATTGTTATCCCAATTGTATCCTAAGAAATTAATCCATAGGTTAAGTTTAAGCGTTTATTATACACATGGCCCTAATGGTCGTATGAACCAACACAGCTTAAACTTAACCATTGCTTAAAAACTTAGATTAAATTTATTATTAAAAGAGATTTTTAAGAGACTCTTAGTGACGGATGAGGACTTCAGCAAGTACAAATTTGGACCGTTTTCATTCAGACGTATGTGCCAACGTGCCTGTTTATTTTTACCAGCAGAGTGGAAGGCATTAGTATAGATTTTAACAGTGTAATTATAATGTTTTATTATGATTACCATCTTGTTACAATGTTACAAACATTTAATTAACCGCAAACAAAAATAAATGAATTGTAAACCAAGAGTTATCCATACAAGGTTTACCGGGGTAAGTGTAAATTCGGGGCAAATAAAACCTATACCAAAGAGTACACAATGCTATACTCTTTGCCTATACCTATTTCTGCATTTGAAAATAGAATAGTGCTGCAGTTTATGTTACAGTAGCTGCACTATAATATTGATCTGACAATGGTGTACTGCATTTACAGATTGGAAACGTAAAGTAAACCATCAGTTGTGCTTAACACCCACGAGCCCACTTGATTGACTTTAGTCGTGTTTTCATTAAATTTGTGCCTGTTAAAATTTTCTTGTGTTTTGTTTTTGGTAAGTACTTGTTTGAATGTATTATTTAGAAACTAATATTATTAGTTGTGTTACAATTTGACCAATTCTTCATGAAAAAAACTTTATGGGGGCAACTGTAACTTGTGATAGGTTACATTTGTCTCTGCTACAATTTTAATATAAATAATTTTATTATTATTATTAAGTTAAACATTTTTCATTGTTACAGAATATGGTACGTAACTATATTCGTAAAAGACCCCCTCCGAGCTATAACAAAAATGAATTGAAAGAGGCAGTACAAGCTTTTAAAACATGTTCACTAACATTGTATACAGCAGCAATAACCTACAAAATACACTAAGCTATACTTTCTACTCATATTAAGGGTACAATTAAGGGGGTAGGGCTCCCGTCCTTCTTTTGAGGTAGAACAAAGAATTGCCAATTATATTAAAATATTAGGAAAATGAGGCTTAGGACTGTCAAAAAGGAAGTTCTCCATTTAGTTGGTCGTTTTCTGAACGTAAATAACTTTGTAACATCTTTTAAAAATAGAATTCCTGGGGACGATTGTTTTAGACGATTACGAAAATGTTTAATTTAATTCTAAAAAAGCCGCACTCTGTGGAAGTTGCTCATAAAAGGATCATGAACCCATTCATAATATTCAATTATTTTGATATTATTAAAGAGGATAATCAAAACATATCAGCAGCGCAAATCTGAAATCTTGATTAAACCAATTTCTGCCTGAATCCAACCCGGATTCAAGTTCTTGGAGAAAAAGGCACAGCAACAAGTGGTCCAGGACTAGAAAATATAAACAGTATTTCTCGAGGGAAGTGCTGCAGGTGAAAAGCTTCCGTCTTTAATAGTTTCCAAAGGTAAGAATATTTGTGATAAGTGGCTTGCAAACAAGGATGAGTATCCTAGAATGACTTATGCTAGGGGGTGGATGGAGACAAAAACGTTTAAACAATATTTTGAAAAACATTGGCAAAGAAAAGTTCGTTACATTGTTTACGATGACCATCACACACCAGTAATTCTTTGATAGAACAAGCAGTAGCTAATGATATAACGTTAATAAAGCTTCTACCCCATTGAAGCCATTTATTACACCCCTTGAATGTATGTGTGTTTAGGTCTTTATAAGTAGCATGGGATGTAGAATTTACGAAGTGGCAGAGACAAAACTATGGCACCAAATTACAGAAATCAGTGTTTGCCGCAATCATTTATAAAATATGGCGAAACGCAAGTACAACCAAGGATTTGAAAAAAGAGGAATGCCTCCTTTTAATAATCAAATCATATCGGCTAAAAAATTTGATCCAGAAGCATATAGAAGATGGTCTTTAGAAATACAACCCGACAATGATTTTAGAGCCTTCAGAAGAAACTTTGGAAGAACAAACTCATTTGCTACCTACTTCATCAGCAACAACTGCAGAAAGTTCTAATTTAACTCCACCAACCCATCTACAAGTTTTGAAAACATCTTCTTAGAACAACTAAAATAAGTCTCAAAAATAGAGAAAAAGGTAAGAAAAAGAATATGTAAATGGGCTAAAGTTATTAAAACTGTGGAGGCGCTCGCTATGTTAAAGGATCAGAGAAATAAAATTAATCAGTCGACAACTAAAAAAGAATGTAAAAGAATGAAAAAAAGCAAGTTTTCTAGAAAGAGGCAGACGATGATTGTTTAAAAGAAAAGGAAGAAACAGATTCTGATGATGATGTTTTGGCTGACGAAATAACTGAATTATGCGAAAAACAAGAATTTATAAACTTGTTAGATAATAACTTTAAAACAATTAAGATTGGAGATTGAATTTTGTAAAATTTGCTACCAAAAAAATATCAAAATTTTATTTTGGACAGGTAACACCACTAGAGCCAAGGTTAGAAGCAAAATTTGCAAGGCGACCGGGTTCTTCATCTGAATTTTATTGGCCAGACAATTATAACCGAAGATCAAATTCATTAGTATTTACCTTCGCCGACTATCCATAAACTTTTTAATATTATATTTGGGCAAAATTTATGTTAAATTAGTTTCTCTAATAAAATATTTTGATTGTATTTCGTACGAGTATGTTTTATTATTTGTACTTCTCCAAATTAAGAGCAGACCTATTCTGAATTCAATTTTACATACAAAAGGTAGGGGAAGTTCGGGTATTACCGTACACATAACTTCCGTCAACGATAATTTGAAATCGGAATTGTACAGAACCGCATTTCAATGAGCGACGTATTAGTGATATAATCTAGTTTTACTATTAAGACAATCTTAATGATAGCCTAAACATTAAAAATATTCCTAGACCTTTTTCACAAACTATGCAGGTACGGTATTACCCGAACATTGAGGATAATTTCGTACAGTCGTCGGTTAATTTCGTACATAGCTACTCGATGAGAGAATCTAGAGAAAAACAGTTAAGTAGCACGTAGCCATCTTTTAGGTAGGTTATATTTCCAATCAAAGGTAAATAGTTACTGCAAATTTTATTCATTGAAAGAAAACATACATTTAAGTTTCGAAAAAGTTATAAACAAAATTCACAACAATAATTCTCTGCAGAGTCTTCACCACTGCATAAAGCGTGGGCCCATTTTGCGCATTGAACACATCGGTACCACAATTCCTTATTTTTGCCATAGTCTCCAGAAATAACACAAATATCATCAGATCTTTTTCACCTAGATTCTCCCAATCCTCTTCACAGTCTTCTTCGTCATCGCATATAACTATGTCTTCGTCCTCGGATGCGGAGCTTTCTGGTTCTCTTTTTTAATAACTTTCTTTTTCTTTTTGGGACAGTTTTGTTTTTATTGTTCCTTCTTTTTCATTTCTGCTTTTCTTTGCTTTTCAGTTTTCTTTGCCTCCAGTTGTTCCAATAAAATCTTCATAGGCGTAGCTGTTGCAATTGTCGAGTGTTGTTTATTACTCTTACATCGTCGCTTTCCTTTTTTACTATCTTTATGTTTTCCAGTTCGATCATCTTTGGTTGCTTCTGGTTTAGGCGATATCAAACTAAAGGTACCGCGGAACTAGATCTGAAGCTATGTACAGGGCTCGTACAAATCTTTCTTTTAACTCTGTCCACATTTTCTTTATTCTGTTTCCAACAATTCAAGCCAGATGTAGAAGGCTGAGGAGAGGATTCAAGAGAAGCATCCATATCAGCGTCTTCATCTTTCTGATCTTTTGATGTATTATCCTCGGTATTATCTATATTCTCTGATTCCAGTATCAGCACTGCATCTTCAGCGGGAACATTTTCTGGAGGAGATGGATCCCCCTCCTGTATCAGTTGATCAAATACATTCCGATCAAAAGGCCAAATTCCTGCAGATTTGAAACCATTTATAGCCTTTTCTGCATTTGCTATGTGCAGATAGGCTTTTGTGAAAAGAGGAATTAATTGAAGAGGTGTCAGCTTCTCATATCGGTGGATTTTCATAAATGAATCGCATTCCTTGTGTAACGCAATCTTAAGAGGGGCAAATACAGTTAAATCCAATGGCTGTGTTCGGTGGGATGTATGGGGAGGTATGGTAATCATAACGACTCCGTTGTTACGGCAGTAATGGTATATTTTCAGAGAAATATGACTGCTATGGTTATCCAACACTAGTAAAACGGGATGTTCCACAAAATGAACTAACCATATACTGAATAGATCCTCATTCATCCAACCAGATTTGGTACACTTGTAAATAGATCCATTTGGACCACCTTGCTCCAGTGAAGGATGCATTCGAATACGAGGGTATATAATCATAGGGGGAATGTACTGTCCTGTGGCACTGATACAACAGCAGATCGTTATATTCTTCCCTCTTTCCCAACTCGTAGCTGCACCAACTTGTTTCATTCCCTTTGGAGCCAGAATTTTACCTGGCTTGTGGACGCTATTGACACCAGTCTCATCAACATTGAATATTCTGTGTGGAGCAAAATTATACTTATTCAATATAGATTCGAGGTTATCGAAAAATAATTTGATTTCAGTTGCGTTAAATGCTAAAATCCTATTCACGCTCGTAGCTTCGGGACGCCTAATACTTATTTCTGGATTTCTTTTGAGGAAACTATATAGCCAGTCTTTGCCAGCCTGTTTTCTTTCTTTATTGAATGGACTTTTAATATGATTTCTTTCAGCATACTCAAAAACGGCCCCTCTTAATGATAATGGAGTTAGTCCATAAAATAATTTCGCAAGAACTAAAATCTGCTCCTTTATTTCGTTTTCCTGTTCTGAGGAAAACACTGGCTTCCTGCCCATTCTGACAGTAAAGTTTGTATCGCCCCTTTTAACATAATCTGACAATGTCATAACGGGAACACCATAGAGGGCTGCAGTTGCCCTCAGCTTTTCTCCATTTTGAACAGCTCTAATTGCAATTCTCATCTTTCTTGGTGACCATGAGCATCTCTTATTTGAAGACATCTGTAAGAAATAACGAATGTAATACGTAAAAGAGAGCGATAAAAATTATACAGAATAATAGATTTAATTAACATTTTAACACTCCAATTAAACAGGTATGAATATGGAGTAAAATTTAGTTTAACTGGCATGCATATTATTTCGTTACATGTATAATATATAATATTTACTGCGGGTAATATCGTACAATGTACGAAGTTGCCCGAAATGCTAGTTTGGAATTTAGAATTTTTTTCACTTTCTAAGATGCGTGAAATTGCTTTAAAACCAATATTACTTTTAATGTCAAACTCTCTTATATATACCGGAATAGATACATTATGAAAATACTTCCTAAAATCTACTTACGGTTCATATTTTGTTCACGAAAACTTATATCGCACAACGTAATAACAAGCAACATACACTCATTCCTAAATGCGTCGAGCTACTTCCCAGCCGTAGTTAATTTCCTCTATGATAGAGCATGAACGACAAGGACAGACAATTGTATTTCGATCATTTTGTCCAAAACTGTACTGTACGATATTAGCCTCTGTACGATAATACCCGAACTTCCCCTACTCTTCACTAATTTGGTGATAGTGATATGTAAATGACAGTGTAACATATAGCACATGACATTAAAGAAATATTTTTTTCGCTTATTTTTCAAAAACTAAGAAATGATCCAACTTAAATAATTCCAATGCAGGTTTAACTTTAAACCCGTTTTTATCAAAAACCTCTGTTTCTATAGCGACAAATATTAAGAGTGCTTTTTGTATGTAAAATTGAATCGAAAATAGGTCTGCCAAATCAGAAAAGTCATAGAATGAGACACAAAAATAGTTATGGTTAATTAAATTCAGGAACAACAGTGTAAGTAGCGATTTCTAACATTAAACAAAAGAACTAAATTAATATTTAAGTTTCTCGTCATTAATATACTCAGTATCACGAATTTTGTCCAATTGCCATGTTACTTAAAATATAAGCAAAAAACCAAATAAACTAGTTATGAACTTTTATCTTAAACCTACTCAAAGGTTCACTCCTTAAAGTTTGTACAAGTAGTTAATTTCATACTGTATATCAAACAGGGAGTTTCGAAGAAAAATAAATGTTAGATGGTTGTGGGTTACAAGTTAGAATTTTACTATATAACAAAGTGTAAGAAGTCGATCTTGCCAAAACATAATCTTTCTCCACCAATTTTTTTTAAACTTCATTCATTATGTCCTTCTTATTGGCTCCTAACAATTATAAGTTAATGTTGTCCTTACTAATATGAATAATTGCATTAGACAAAACGAAAATTTGCTGCGAGCACTAATGATATTTAACTGAACCATGTTTTAACTTTATCATGCAATTTAAACACAGTCTTGGTAATCTGGAATCACTCAAAGATAGAACTCTATCATCCAGGTAAAACATTAGCTATAACTACATGGTATAAAAGATGGGTTAACCCAAATTCAACTCTTATAATAAAATCAGATAGAGATCGTTTGGTAAAACCTACTTGTATTCTTTCCTAAAGATTAGTATACCAAATTCCCCAGACTGCGGTATATAATGGCTAAAAGAATCGAGAACGATAGAATTATACAGTCAGTTGAGAGGCGTAAGAGTTAATGTTGTCACGAGAAAGTAAAGCAATAAGAGTTCCTACCGTTACTTTAGTTTTTCAATTACCCCTGGGTAAAAACAGTGAAGATGAAAAAAATATGTCTCCAAGGAGTATACAGTCTGACAATTTCTAGTGGTGCACTATTATATAGTACTAGTATTGCCTGATTGGAAAAAAACATAAATTTTGTTTTGTAGCTGTTAACTGTTAGATCATTTAATTAGGCAAATCGGATCAAAAGCATTCAGAACAATCTAACAGTACTGTCGTAAAGTAAAACTAAATCATCTACAGTAAAATAACTTCGTTGTACCCATCGATATTGATACCTCATACATCTCGCTTGCGGAAAAAGACCTCTATATCAGATATAAATAAAGTAAAGAGTGAGGGGCTTATATACTTCCCCTTGTAGTACACCACGTTTTGCGTCCTCTTTCAATCCGCGTGAGTGCATGTGCACGTGAATATTAATCAAGTTTTGCTGCCGTTGGTTTTTTAATCGGCATACGCATTCATTCACATGTAAGATTTTGAATCAGTAATATTATTATATATGTGGTACATGTGTAAAAACCACTAATAACGCTATAAATAGTGAACTTATTCTAAAATAGGCAGGTTATTCAAACATATAATCAAGTTTTAAAGTGTTATTGTCTTTGAATTTTGACATCATCAAGAAAAACCGTTACGGAAATGAAACTGCTACCAAGATTTATACAGTCCGCTCATCATTAAGTTTTATAATGATTCTATGATTGAACAAGTGATCAATTCTACCACCACGGTTGACTTTAAAAGGCCTTGAATGATACCTAGTAGATGTATTTTAAAAGTAGCGTTATCATATAAATCCCATAGAACTCTAATCTCTAATCTAATACCACAACAATACAACTTCTTTCAGACAATATCAAGACAAACAAAATTAAAACCACTTTTGAAGTCCACGAACGCAGTATATACTCTCTCGAAGGGAGTCTCAACTGTAGCCTTACCAGAGGTGACAAAATGAATATATGTACATTATCTATACAATCTCTATGATTTCTGAACCCAGATTGACATTCCGGCAGAATGTTATACCTTTCAGCCCAAGTTGTAATGGGTTGGAGATAACTTGTATAAATAATTAAAAAATTAGTTATGTAATTAAAGCTATTGGGGATTCAAATTAAGATCGTAGCGCCGTAGCGGCGATAACTGAACTACTTCTTTGTACATTGTTTTATAACCTCAATTATCTTTTACATAAGATTTCCATTGATTGATTGTAGTTTAGACGTTACCATTGGCTTTTTTTCGTTTTTTTAAATTATATTCGTTGTTCTATAAGTTTTAAGTATTGTTAATTGTATTTATTATACAAATTTGTGCCAGCATCAGCGAGTACAAGTCTGCATTCCACCTGATTTTAATAAGACCCAACATTTAAGGATTGTTTGTGTTTATATTTATCAAAGACTAGACTATTATAGTGCAATTCATAATTGAAATTTGTTTTGAAGTTGGTCGTTGGAAAAGTTGTTGATTAAGTAGGCACATTAACATAATGAGCTCCAATCACTACTGTTGTGTTCCTCAGTGCCATTCTTGGGCTAAAAAGATGTTAACAAAGAGTTGAGTTTTCATTCATTTCCTCCCGAAAAGGGCCAACGTGTTTGCTTTGAAACGGAGATGGGAAGTGAGTTACTTCCAAGAAGAAAAGCATGGATTTTAAAACTACGAATTGGCAAACCAGTGACTAAATTCATGAAAGTGTGCTCTTTGCATTTCAAGCAAGAAGATTATTTTAAAGGAGGTTAGTTTCTGGCTTAGATATAATATGCATGTTACTTTGGTGCCATATGCTCTTTTTAATTAGGTGTGTATCTATGTTTAAATAGATTTGTTTAAAAATATGTTGATACTCAATGTTTTTCATTATTTACAGGTGAGAGGAGAGGAAGAAGTCGTTATTTGAAAAAATAGCTGTACCATCCCAAAATTTACCCACTTCTACAGTGACCCCAAAGAAATTAGATTCCACACGTGCTAAAAGACTGACCAAACGAAATGAAGAATATAGTGATACTTGTGATCAATTGGATTGTTCTGAGGCTGACACACAAGTTAACGAGCAAACAGCAGAAAGTGTTACGTTAACACTAAATTTGAATGAAGATATTAGTGAAAGTGATGTTACTAATATTCTTGAAAATTTAGATGAAGATAAGGTTCATGTACGTGACTTTGAAGTTCAAGTGAATACACACCAGATCACAAGTTTGTGTAATATTTTGAATACAGATAATGCTTTAAGAAGTTTTACAGGTATATCTAGCTTACAGATTCTTAACTGTTTAGAAGAAATGACCAGAAAAGTAGTTCATGACACAAGATCACATAGGCTTGGTATTAGGGAAAGAATTATTTTAACCATGACTAAGTTAAAATTGGATCTGAGCTATGTAACACTTGCTGCTTTATTCAGTATCTCTGGTCAGTTATGTAAAAATTATTTTTTTGAAATGCTAGATGTACTCAGCGTAGTTCTTAATCCTACCATTTATTTCCCATCACATGAAGAAATTTCTCAAAATTTACCTAGGTGCTTTCAAAATTTTCCAACATGTAGAGTTGTTTTAGACTGTACTGAAATATTTATTCAAAACCAAGTTGCCTTTGCTGTCGTATAAGATTTTATTCTCAATATAAAGGAAATACAACAATAAAATTCATGACTGGTGTTTCACCAGCAGGAATGATAACGTTTGTTAGTGAATCTTATGGTGGGCGAGCATCTGACAAATTAATTTTTGAGGAAAGTAATTTAATTAATAAATTGTGTCCAAATAAGGACTCCATTATGGTGGATAAAGGCTTTTTAATTGACGATATATGTGCTTTACACAAAATTACATTAACCCGCCCCCATTTTTAAGAAATAAAAAACAACTTTCTGTAGAAGAGACTCTGCTTAATCAACAAATTGCTGCGGCAAGAGTACATATCGAAAGATCCAATCAAAGACTCAAAATTTTTAAAATAATTAGTGGGAAACTTCAATGGTCACTTGTACCAAAGATTAATGAAATTTTTATCATAATTTGTGGCATAACAAATCTTTCAGCACCAATTCTTTCTGATGAAAAATTTATTTAATTTATTAGTGTTCTACTGCTATGCTTTATATATTAGAAAATATGATATGTGGACAATAATTTAAACAAATAGGTAGTTTTAAATTTCTTTATATATCTTTTTACACAATCGATAAGTAAGAGGTTGAAAGCTTATAGCTACCTATATTATATCTAATCAGAAATATTATTTATTGTTCTTTTTATATTATTAGTTACTGCTTATATTATATAATAAAAGCACTGCAGTAAGTTGTTTATATTTAATCCCTAGTTTTAGCCATGTATTAGGTAAATAAAATAGGTTTTAAAAATAAAGTTTTTTGTAATTAAAATTTATTTATTATTTTTCTATGTGTCTTATTACATAACATTCTCTTCCTCGCATAACACATGCAGCATTTTTGAAAAATAATTATTTTTTATTTTTGCAACATATTTTTGTGAAGTTGTAGTCAAATCCTATCTCAATTATTTTTGAGCTATTATCACAGGATGCATATAATACCAAAAACAATTCTTCACATTCAGCACACTCATCCCAAGCTGAACTTGCCCATAATATTTGTGGCGTTTCTTAACACATTGTTTTCTTTCAAAATATATGTGCATGCTGACAAAGCTTCTTCAATGCTTGAAGAAACACCTGCAACAATTATTTTCATTAGATTATTTTTATACATTATGTATTTTCGAATACTTACCAGCATACAAACATTTTATTTCTAATAATGATATAGGCTCCCCATTTTCCAAAACCACCCCATCTGGTGAAAACCCCAACCATTTGTTTTCAGCAGATGAGATAATTCCACATTCCACCACTGTTTTTCCTGTTTTTCTATAAAGGATGTTCTTGCCATATTCTCAAATTTTATTCCATGCCTGACAAATTTATTGGTGAAGCTTTTGGCCAGAAATATTTTCTACTTTTCATTGCCCAATTTGTTCCAGAGTAAGTAAATATTTCATAGCATCTTGAACCAGTAATGCGAAATTTTCTTGCGTTGTGCCATTCGAGAGAGTGTTGGTGCAAGCAAATTAATGCATCTACTTCGTCATTGCAGATGCTATGATACATTTGCTCACAACAAACTGAATGGAAAGAACACTCATATGTTGATAATTCCATCATTAAAATGGACTGAAAGGCATTATTTAAAATTACTTCATTCAAATCCATTGCAGAGGAGTCCCCACACACATCAACACAAACCAGTGGTTTTCGTCCTTTGCTAAAATACAATTTACTAAAATCAATTGAATTTGACTACATTTTAAATAATACTAACCGGTGTTTTGCAATTGTTGACCTGGGCAAATTTTGTATAAAATATTCCAAAATTGAAGGAAGTACAAAAAGGCCCACTAATAATTAACTATTATTCATCACTTTATCACCTACCTGGTTAAAAGAATAAGAAAAGCTGAAATATGTTTGCATCGCCCACCAGCTCCAGCTTTGCATGAACATACCATCTGTTCTACTCTGGCCAAGACATCAACAATTTTTAGCTGCCCAGTTAACTGATGAGGTTCTGGTTGTAGTGCACTTGTTTGTAGACACAGAGCACACACGTTAATATTTCTATTGTTCCACATGGTTTTTCCATACAATATAATGTGTTCTGCATTAAGCACTTCTTCACCTTCTACCACACACCTAGAATTTTCGGTTCCACCAACATATTTTAAAAATTCCAAAATACTCAATTTTAACTGAGCCATTTTTGTCCTAAAAGTAGATACCATAGGTAAAAATATTTTTAACTTTATATTGACAACTTACTTTTGCAGCAAACAACTCCAAAACAAATTTCAATTATGAATTGCACTAATAGTCTTTAAATAAAAATACATATACACAAACAATCCTTAATTAATGTCCTTAATAGATTCAATAAATAATACTTATAAAACAACGAATAAAACACGAAAAAACTCTAAAGGCAACCTATGAGCTGAAATCAAACAATGGAAATCTTATGGCAAAGAGAAGCAAGGTTATAAAATAATGTACAAAGAAATAGTTCCGTTTTCTGCCACCAGATAGAGTATCGCTTATATTGAATTCCCAATGCCTCGATATTTTTCAGGATTATCGAATGGACATTTTTTGTGAATCATGCACAAAATTGATTCAGGCCATGAATCTGGAATTTCATCAGCACATATCTAAAATAGTATTACAAAAAGAAACCAAAAGCCAATTCTAAAGAAAATGACTTTAAAAATCTCTTGATATATTCCATATCAGACCCCGCTGCCTTTTCAGCCTTGACGTTAGCTAGAGCTATTTGAACACCTGAAAGTTCAATGCGGGTATCCAGAAATTTATTTCGAGCATCAAAAAGAAAATGTATTCATTAGGAACACTAGAAATTGTTATAGAATTATAATATGACTCTCAATCAGAAACTGACAGTGAACAGTAATAATCCCTAGATTCTTTAAAGCCACTTCACGCTCGCCAAATATATTTAAATTTTCTGGGTTAGACAACTACATTTCTAAAGTTTTTCCGTACTCGATTTTTTGGATCTTAGGCGGTCTCAATATATAATTTTTTGGATTGCAAATAAGCATTTTTATCACAGTTCTTATACCTACTATGTTTGAATTTTCTTAGGTTTGTGCTTACTCATTGATTTAATGGTATTTATATTCACCTATTGTGATCAAATCAGAAGACGACATTCATCGCTTACGATAAACTGACGAGTATTAAACTTTTAAATACATTGTCAAACAAAAACCTTTATTCTTTCATGGGCCTGTCGATTTACTATCATAAAGTACGAGGTTTACGTACAAAAACATCCACATTTCTAATAAATTGTTTTTCTATAAGTTATCATTTTAACAGAAACTTGGTTAAACTCTAATATAAATAGTAGTGAACTGATGTTTCTTTCAAATTTTAACGTATACCGCAGAGATCGTTGTTCATCGAACTCGAGTAAACTAAATGGTGGTGGTGTGTTAATCGCAAGTGATTCTAACATTCCTTCATGTCATATTGAGGACTTTTCTTCATCTGCAGAAGACATCTGGGTGCGCCTAGTATTGCCCCCAAAAGGTGTATTTTTATTTGTGTGCAGTATACTTACCTCCAAACGATATTCATGCGTTCACAACGTTTTTTAAAAATTTACAAAATATTTATATTCAAAATCCAGACGTTGACATTTTAATTTGTGGTGATTTCAATATGCCATATATTAAGTGGGACATTATACCAGATTGTTTATTCTTAAGATTCAACACACAATGTAATGATTATAAATCAGTGTTACTTACGGAATCAGTATCACTATGTAATTTATTACAATATAACAATGTGTTTAATTGTAACCATAGACTGCTTGATCTAGTTTTTAGTAATAATTGTAATATCATTTCTGATCTTTGTTTATGTAGTATTCCACTGATTACTATTGATAATTATCACCCACCTATATCTTTCATTGTCGATGCCAATATTACAGATAATGCTATAAATACTAAAAGCCAATTTTATTATAATTTTAAAAAAGCAAATTATCATAATATTAATCAGAATTTGTCATCTATAAATTGGGGCGATCTACTTCAAGGCAACGATCCTAATCATTTGTTGGATATTTTCTATAAAGTGATCAATAACTGCATAACTAACCACGTTCCAACAACTAAACTAATTAACAAAAATTTCCAGTTTAATTCTCTAAAGAAACAATAAAATTAATTAAAGAAAAAATAAATATTCATCGCAAGAGGAAAAAATTTCAAAATAAATTGGACTATCTCACTTTCAGTCAGTTGCGTGGAAGATCTAAATTTATGATCTCTCGTGATTACAAAAATTACATTAAAAAACGGAGACTAATATTTGTTGTAATCCACAACATTTTTGGAGTTTTATTAGATATAGAAACAAGGAGCCTAAAATTCCATCCTTGGTTATTTTTAACGGTACAACAGCTGAAGATCCTAAAGAAATACCAAATCTGTTGAATGATTATTTTAAGTCAATGTTTACTTTTACTCCATTCCCTTTACCTTTAAGAGAAAACTTCTACTTTCAGGAATCAAATATTGGTTCCATTCAACTCACAGAATTGGAAATCTTTGTTATATTATCGTCTATAAATACTAAAAGAGGTCCTGGACCTGACAGTATACCATCCCTATTTATTAAAAATTGTGCATCGTCCCTGGCATTGCCGCTTTTTTTAATTTTTAATTCTTCCCTAGCAACGGGGATTTTTCCCAGTGTTTGGAAAACTTCACATGTTACTCCAGTATTGGAAAAAGGTAATAAATCTATTGTTACAAATTATAGACCAATTTCAATTCAATCTCAATTTGCCAAATTATTTGAAAAAATCGTTTTACCTAAAATTTATTTTACAATTAAACACTTAGTAATATCAGAACAGCATGGTTTTACTAAATCGAAATCAATACAAACTAATTTACTTGAATACTCTAATTACATCTCTAAATCCATGGATAATGGCTATCAAGTTGATTCTGTTTACACGGACTTTAGTAAAGCTTATTTTGATAAAATAAATCATGATATTCTTAAACATAAACTATTGAAAGTTGGCATTAGTGGAAATCTCTACCGATGGCTTACCTCTTACATAGAAAACCGTACTCAAGCAGTTGTAATCAATGGATTTTATTCAAACTACGTAAACGTATTGTCTGGTGTACCACAAGGATCACTTCTAGGTCCTCTACTCGTTAACATTTATATAAATGGCATTAGTAACTGTTTAGTGCACAGTACATTTTTATTATATGCAGATGACCTAAAAGTGTTCCGCGTGGTATCAAGTAGTGCTGACTCTTCTCTTATTCAAGATGATTTAAATCGCTTAGTAACATATTGCGCTGAAAATTCTCTTACATTAAATGAAACTAAATGTAATGTTATTACCTTCACCCGTAAGCGTAATTGTGCCCATTGTGATTATAAACTAAATAGTAACTTAGCTAAAGTTCAGTAAATATGTGATTTAGGAATAACTTTCGATTCCAAGCTTTTGTTTGACATCCATGTAGATAACATCACTAAGAAAGCTTTTAGATCTCTGGGGTTCATATTCCGCTCTATTAGAGGATTTCAGACTTTAAAAGCTTGGAAATCTTTGTACGATGCTTATGTATACACTACACTGAACTATGCATCTGTTTGGAACCCTCATTAACGCAATATTATAGACCGTAAAAGTAAAAGTCTTTTTGAAATTTCTATGAATTTTATTTAATTATAATTACACTGATTACACATCAGCTTGCACTTATTTTAAACTTAGATCTCTATCATCAATAAGAGTTAGAAACGACATTCTAGTTTTGTATAAAATCGTAGATAGTTTATATGATAACCCTAACTTACTATCAATCATACAAATTAATATTCCCTCATACAGTACTCGTTCTTATTTTTTATTTTCATCACCATTCGCACGAACAAATATATATATCTATATTCTCCAATACCGAGATTGTGTTCCACTTACAATAAGTTTGTACCAAATGTTAACTTTAATTATAAAGCATTTAGATATAAGATATTGAACATACCGTAAAAAAAATATTTTTTGTTGGTTTAATATTACTATGTAAGCATTTTTTATTTGATAGGTATGTAGTTGTAATTTTGGGTATGTCCTGTATACAACTCATATTTCAATAAATAAATAAATATTTCATCATACCTACGTTTTGAGATACCTATGTATCACTACCTCTTTTGAAATTTTGAATAACTAGATTGACACCCGATGAAATAACACATATGGATACTTCGTAAAGTTTACAGCAACTTCCTGCTTCCATACTAACTTATGAACAGGGCCACTTGGTGATTCCAAGCAATTGTGTAGAAGCAAATTAAATGGTGGTTGCATAAGTAAATTTACTAGAACCGGGAAGTGCCCAGATACAATGACAATATCGGACAGTTTGAAAATCGTACAGACAGATTAACAGTGCTATCATTTCCCAGCTTAATTTACAAGACGGCTTAATCAATTTGGATAAGAATTACATTCTCAGGTAAAAGTTTTTCAGGTATAATTTAAGCAATTTATTTATTTTTTGATTAACATTTTCTGCATAAATGCGAAACCCATGTGATAGGCTAATATCTTAGACGGTATTATATATTCAGGTTGTTCTAAGTTAAGTGCGCACTATTGCTAACTTAGTTATTATTGGAGCTATGAAGTCGGTTAAATTAGCATACTAGTAGTATTTTTCCTGCTGATTACAATGGTAACCACAGAAAAATAATTAAATGTCAACTCTTTTAGATATTCAAATAATAATATTTTTGATTGCAGTTTGATTAAAAATTTAATTGTGAACAAAAAAGTTTGAATACAACATTACGAAAAAATTAAAAAATAAACAAGTTTCCCATAATCCCATATCCCTTGGAAAATAATATTTGATTAAGTAATAATTTATTATTAACCTATAGCTTCATCATTGAATTCCGCACTCTCCGAAGGATATGCAATTAAGCTGATTTTGTTTTATTCATCAATAACGATGTATCTAACGAAAAAAAAAACTGGAGAGATCTTTTTGTTTTAGAATTCAAAAAGGAATCTATATTAATTTTGCTTTTGTGAAAAAGTAGTGGCGTACCAATAGTTTTTCTTAAAATGCACATGTGAATTACTGTGTGCACGCCACTGGTGAAATAAAAAATTTAAAACTTATAGCAAAATGTTCATTGTTATTAACTATTACAAAGTGCAAAATTTCAAAAAAATATTCCAAGCCGTTTCTGAAATATTATTAAATATCGATTATTTTTAAAAACTTTAACACCCTGTATTCCAGAAGATATTATCGGGCAGGGCAAATCGTAATAGTTTCAGGAATCATTCATTTTATGTATTCACTAGTCAGATGCCCATTTTCTAAAAATGGGCTCTAGAACGCTTAAATTTAAAAAAAAATTGAAAAATAGCATCCCATTTGAGTCGCATTGTCGTACCCTTTCGAACGATATATTGCATTCCTATCTTTGCTTATGATTTGTGACGGCCCCACCTGGTGGGGCCGGTACCCCCGGTGGGACCGACTTCAAACATAGCCTACGCTCTAAGTGGGAATGTTCTAAGAATTTTGAGGTATTGTTTGTCAAAATCGGTCTAGCCGTTCCGGAGGAGTAGCGTAACAAACAGACAGACAGACAAACAGAAGGACCAACATTTAACAATTTTATATATATGATTATTTTAAAAATAGTCTTAAGTTATTGCAGACAGGCAACCAACATTTCATGTTTGTATGCGTATACATTTGATTTCACTTTTGAAAACGTGTTTTAAAAATGATAAATTTTCTTATATTTCAGTCATTTTATTCAAACGAAACTTCAGTCTCGACAGTAGTTGTTCGCTTATATCTACCCAAGCAAATACTCATACGATTTGATATCTCTGTATTTTCATATGTCGCACAGATCTACACACTAACCAAACTGTCATGTTTTAAGCAATTTACATCAGAAATACTTGATGTCAGATGCCAAGTGGATGTCATCTACACAGACTTCCGAAAAGCATATTTGATCAGATTGACATCTATATTCTATTAAATAAATTACGTCAATTTAATTTTCATATCAAGTTGATCAAATTACTATTATCCTATTTAACCAATCGAAAGGAATTTGTCCGCTATCAGAACGTTTTATCAAATTCCTTTTTACCTACTACTGGCGTTCCGCAAGGCTCCAATCTTGGACCTCTTTTGTTTCTGTTATTCATTAACGACATAGTTGAATGCATTTCTGCAAAAACACTTTTATTTGTAGATGATTTAAATTTTTTTTAGGTATTAATTCCACAAATGACAGCATGCAACTACAAATGTGTATCGAATCACTCATTGAATGGTGTATAAAAAACAGGCTTTTTCTGAATGTTGATAAATGTTATGTTGTTACTACTTATTCAAAGAAAAAAGAATTAATAACATACCCGTATCACATTAACAATACACCTCTGAGGCGCGTTTCCTTTATTAAAGCTCCAGGTGTATCTTTAGATTCGAGATTTGATTTCTCCCAACATATTGCTGAAATTACTGCTAAAGCCCATAGAATGAACTGAAATATATATAGAAACAGTCGCGAATTTGTTGACCTTAAGGCTTTAATTACTTTGTTTTACTCACTCGTACGAACGCAACTTGAACATTGCTCCATAATCTGGTTCCCTTTGCATAATTATCAAGTGTCTAGCATCGAAAAAGTTCAAAGAAGCTTTCTTAAGTTTCTTTCTTTCCTAGTTGATGGTCTATCCACCCAGAGGTACACAATACATTGGTAAATAGATTCAATTTTACTTCTCTCCAGATTAGGAGAGTTACTACCTCCATTAAAATTCTGTATAAAATGCTACACAATAAAATTTAATGCAGATAGTTACTTAATAAGATAAACTTTTATGTACCTCGATTAGGTTCACTACCAAATTTAACATTTTATAGTCAGGCGTACAGAACGAATGTATTAACAACCTCACCAATCAATCTAATGTGCATCCTTTTAATATGATTAGTTCTTTGTGCGACATTAATGCTGACCCTTCCTCAGAAATTTTTAATGTTATTTTAGAAGTGTATGTAAAATTTAATTTTTGTAACATTGAATTATTTCTTGTAGCAAATAAAGGATATATTATTTTACATATTTCAAAAAGCCAGTTTTGATTAAATCAAACACAAAATCAGTCCACCATAATCAGAGGATTACTCAAAGAAAATTATAAAAATAATCACATCAATTTACAACTTTGACTTCGTAAAAAAGAATATGGGTAAAAACTCGTACAAGTCAATATAAATTATTTATTGAACTTAAAAACAGAAAATTGTTTTATTAGAAAACTCCTTAAACCTGGTAGGACCTGCAATAAAAAATTGTAAGCATTAGAAGCTGCAATTGAACATACAAATTAATTAAGAGCAACTTATTCTCAGAATTTTTTTAACATCAACCAAAATTTCAGTCGGGAAAAGAAGACTAATAATAAAAATCATCATTTATGAATAAATACGTGATAAAACACAATATTAATTACCTTGTAATCCACACTGTATTGTACAACGAGACTAACATAAGTGCCCATAATTCACACTTAACAAAAAACGTAATCTCATAACTACTATACTATAGCAAGAATACTACACCAATATGTTAGGTAAACACATATCAGCTCTAGTTCCTGCATTGTTACAGACATAAAAAACACAAATAGTATGGAGATATGACTTTATTGTAAATAGTTACAACATAGTCTTGATTTAAAAAAAGACTCCCGTTGATCAATATAAATAAAATTATTTATTTCGGAGCACTTTGAGTGCTAGATTTGCTTTTCGCGCATACTAGCAGAACGACGTCTCTTAGCTTCTAGCCTTTTAGCTTTCAATTCCTTCCTACGTTGGGCTAACAGCTTAGCATAAGCATCGGCCTGCTCTTTCTTCTTAAGACAACGTTTCTTTTCAGAGCTAAGCGATGGCGTTTCCTCTATGATAAAAACAATATTAGTCAACAAGTGTGAGGTGAAATATTTAAAGGCTTCTGTACCTGCAATACATTAGGAGTAATCAATCTTTGAATTTTAGGTGCCTTGCATCTTTGTTTTTTTCCATCCTTTTGAGCCAATGGACGTTTAACCACGTACTGTCTGACGTCATCTTCTTTAGTCAAATTGAAAAGTTTACGAATGCGAGAAGCTCTTTTAGGTCCTAATCTACGTGGGACTGTTGTATCAGTAAGGCCAGGTATATCCTAAATTAATAAAGATGTTAAGTTCTGAGTAAAAAATTTGTTTACAAGGACAAACCTGCTCGCCTTTACGTACGATCACCAAAGCCAACACACTTAAGTTAGCATCGACAATGCAGCCACGAACAGACTTTCTCTTTCGTTCTCCAGTACGACGTGGTCTATAACAAGAATGTCCTTTGGACAAAAGCAAACGCACACGACCTATTAAATTTGACAATAATTACTAGGTATTGCAAATATCATTGAGCTACCATTAGTAAGAACACCCTGTTTCATTGGGAACCCCTGCTTGTCGTTTCCTCCGGTGATCTTAAGCACATAACCCTTCCATTCATCACCCAAAGGACTTGCATCCAGCTCAGCACCCATACGTTTTTCATAAAACATACGAATCTTGTGTTCGTCCACTACTTCGGAAAGTTTTTGACATCCCGTCGCCGGGAATGATACATTTAGCTGTAATAATTAATGACTTAAGAGAATTCAGACATAGTAAGCATAATTTTCAACAAACAAATGAATTGTGCACAACTTGATTTCTCCAGCATATGCCTCATGGAAGGGTTGATTAAAAATATCACTTAAAACAATCAAGTAGACAAATTTCAAAAACAAAAATCAATAATTACCAACAAGAGGTGCAAACTGCCCCCAGTTTTTTTATTGATAGACGAATTTTAAGTTAATTAAAAAGTTTAAACACGTGGTCGTTACCGACATTTTTAACCTAACACTATCGTTTGCAAGTTAACTAAACGTTAAAAAACTTTCGCTTTATTAAAATATACAGATTTTGGTACTTTATTAACAATTTAATGATAGTTATTAGTAAAAATAAGATTTTTATCCTACCTTCATTGTTAAAGCATGTAATAGTAACAAGGAAGCAAATAAAAGGGACCAACCCTGATATGTTGGCAACACTGTCTGGTTCGTTTATTGAAGTAGTTGGCAGAGAATAAATGTGTCTCACGTACCGTTATTTGTAGAATCATACAAAGTGATGAATGACATGTAACTTTCCTTTGCACATGACTGTAATAGTTTTATCTCTTTAAAATGTAGATATTTTAAAGAATATTTTTCTTATTTTACTGTGCGTTGGCAATCGGTGTGGTGTTTTTAGGTGACATGCACGTCTACTTTCTATCAACTGTTCAGATAAATTACTTAAATGGCAAATCCGCTCGATTGTGACATAAAAAATACACTTTGCTAGTCACTGACTTTGCTTAATCTTTTATTATTAAAACTGTTGTTTGTGAATTAAAGTACAAAGAAATAAGTTTAAAACTTGTAAGAAAACCTGTCCAGTGAAATTAGACCAAAAAAGACCTCATATGAGAATTTTGACCCCCGATTCTGGAAATTTGTATACACGTTGGTTATGATGTTTTAAAAGTTATTAAAGGTCAAACTACGAAAATTTCAGTTTTTTCTATGCCTATTATGAAACTTAAAGTAAGAAAATTCTCTACAAGTTTATTGCAAACCACTTTTTTCTACAAACAGCCGTTTGCGAGGTACAAATTTTAGATTACGTGAATTTATTAGGGTTCTTCTAACATTCGGTATGCATTGCCAATAACAATTTTACAAAATTTCTGTTTATTTTTACTTGTCAACAACAATGGACCCGTTTAGTGCTGACGTTACAAACCAACAGCGTAATTCAAAGTTGGTACTTTGCAAAATTGTAGACAAAAAAGTGAACCTTAAGTACAAGGATTTAAAAGTTATATTAAAATAGATCAATAAAAGATGATTGGTTTTCCAATATAGACGCATAAACAGGAGAAATCGTTGTCATATCCACTAATTATGAACCTTTATCTTTCATCTAGTATCAATATTACATTTTCAAATAGCATATTTTTATTATATATTAAAATTAACTTTTATACTACAAATACATGCACAGAAAATCAGTTAGAGGGAACAGTAATTTTAGAAATACGCACCGGGTTAATTTTATACTTTGTAATTGCGGTTTTCCTTTGTCGTATCTGGTGTTACTCTTGTTACTTTATTAGCTTATTTATTCGTTTACTTCATTAGTTTGTTCTTTATAATACGTAATTCATAGTTTAATTTAATAGTATTTCATAGTAATTAGGTTATGATTAACCAGGTGCGTATTTCTAAAATTACTGTTCTCACCAGCTGATTTTCTGCGCATGTATTTGTAGTATAAAAGTTAATTTTAATTTATAATAAAAATATGCTATTTGAAAATGTAGTATTGATACTAGATGAAAGGTAAAAATTCAGAATTAGTAAATATGACAACGATTTCTCTTATTTATGCGTGTATATTGGAAAACCAACCACTTTTTATTGATCTATTTTAATATAACCTTTAAGTCCTTGTACTTAAAGTTCACTTTTTTGTCCACAATTTTGTAAGTACCAAATTTTAAATTGAGCGGTTGGTTTGTGACGTCACGCTAAACGGATCCATTGTCAAGGTACAAATTTCTAAGTGTACTCTTTTTTCGTGCGGTTTAATCAATAAATTTTTATCTAATTAGTGCAGTAAATAGAAATAAGTATATTTTTGACAAAAATAATAGTAGGATACCGTCTGTGCCATGTAATTGTAAATAGTATAAAATACCTTATAGTCATATTTCATACCGAAAATGAATTGTCATTATATTGTTTATTAACATTTAAATACAAAAATACGTGTTTTTTCATTATTTTTTCAGTTGAGTAAAAAACAATGAACCAATAACGTTAAGGGTGTCAAAAAAAACTTGCAGAGAATAAAAATACGAATAAAATGAGTGCTAACTCGTCTCGATCAGATAATAATTTTTTAAGAAAAATAAGATAAAGTGCGGAATATTTACGTTGTTTTTTAAAAAGTCGTAGATCCGTCATTTTTTGAAATGTAGCGTAAATCATTCCATAAATAAGAGGTAATTATACGTACTTAATGTGTGCAAAACTCTTATAATGTCTGGCAATTAGTTGATGCATAATTGCGTTTCAAATTTTTAATGCACAATTTTTAATTGAGGCTGAACGCTTGTGTGATGGTCCGCTTTATAGAAATAAAAATAGTTTTAGAGGTGAAATTGAAAGGAACAAAAAGTATATTCTTATTTTTCGATAAAATGATATTTAACACGGGAAAAAATAATTTTTTCAATTGAGTATAATAAAAAAATTTTTCCACTACTAGCTGTGAAGTGGACAATTATTGCGTCTCCTAGCCAACTGAGAAGTTGAATTTCTATTAGTGGTTAATAATTTTTCTATTGTTGACCTAGGTTAATAATGGACAAATTCAAATTTTTTGAGAATCTAAGAATAGTTGTTTAACAAAAACGAGTGAAACATAATTTTGTATATCCAGGAGATTATCTTTAACATATTTGCTGCTTAAAATTACCTAACACGATAAAATTATTCGAATAAAAAAATGCCATTAGTTTAAAAATCGCGCCCCCATCCTATAACCGCAAATACATAACCTGAATTTATTTATTTATTAAATATGATGGTAGAATCAGTTTTTTCAGGTTTCCCAAAGAAGATTTAACCAGGCGAGTTAAGTTACATGAAGAATTTTAAGTAAATTACAAACATTTTGTTGTAGGTGTTTTGAATGGTTAACAGAATCTGGAAGGTCCGATCTGTTGCATAAAAATGCCGACTCTAAAAACTTAACGAGTATGTGGCGAACACTTGCCATTCCTAAATGAATTACAAGTGTCAATTTCTGAAACCAAATATTCAAATGATGCAAGGTATATTGGCGAAGCAATAAATGCCCGTTAACATCTCTAGCTATACCAAAACTACTCAAGCTTGCAGCTCAAATACTCTTAGGTAAAGAAAATTACGGAGGAACATTCTTAAATTGCAACGTGAAAAGAAAGCACTTCAATTGAAGTTAACATCTCCCAACGATTACTTCCCAAAAGCAGAGCACAAATTGTGACAGCCTAAGTGGACTTAAAAATAAACCACTAAGAAGCAGGAGATATACAGAGGAATACAAACAATTTTCACTAAAATTATATTTTACGAGCCCCAAATTGTTAATTTTAAAGTAGGTTTTAAATTTTTGCCAGCTCAAACTGCTATGTGATCATGGTTAGAGTTATATATAAAAATTTAAACAACTCTTGTGCTACATCTTTACAAATACGATATGTAAAGGTGACAAATTGAAGTCGATAGTATTAAAATGCATAGAAAAGACAACTACAATGCGGTGCCAATGTTAGGGCAGTAGTAAAATTTTCGAAACCTAATTAAAAGAATAGATGTATCACCGGAAAAACCATATCTTCTCGTAAACGATAAGAAAATCTATTATTTCTTCGATGTCCCCTATTTATTGAAATCGGTGCAAAATAACTTGATTAAATACGATATAATCTTTAATAACAAAAAGCATCTTGGAAAGACATTAAAATTTCTACATGTCAGACAAATCTAAACCGCTGCGATTGGCTCCTAAATCAACTAATTTACATATTACTCCGAATAATTTTCAGAAAATAAAGGTAAAATATGCCACACAAATGTTTAGTGAATCAGTTGTAGTTGGTTTATCAACGTATATAGCTTTTAATGATTTTTGATTTATTTGCATTCCTGTGCTACTTGATTTTTACAAGAAAAATGTTTATTTTTTATTTTTGGTTTAAATTTGGCTAGTAGTGGAAAAAATAGTATATACACCATGGTTGTGAAGTCCATTATTGCTTACGCACCTTATTTCGCGAGGGGCGGTAGCCCCTCGCGAAATAAGCTGGTGCTAAGGCAATAATGACAGACTTCACAACCTTGGTGTATAATATACTATTTTATTACATGCAAAAGCGTTGAATAATATTTTAGCAGCGCACTCTATATAAGTTACTATATTCAGCAAAGAAATTTTTTACATTTACTAGAATAATAAAGCAATTGGAAAAAATATTGTATTAAATTCATTATATAGGGGGTCTATTGTTCAAATCGTTCCATAATTCCTCTCGTTGAACAATAGAATACTTATACAACTAATTTAATATTATGAAAAAACCATCACACGAGCATTCAGCATCGATTAAAAACATTGCATTAAAAAATTTAAATCGCAATTATGCATAAACTAATTACCCTACAATGTTTAAAGAAAAACACAAATATTCAACTTTTTCCGATTTTTCTCGGAAAATTATTATCGGATCTCTCATTTTATTTGCATTTTTACCCTCTACAACTTTTTTTTTTATATCATAAACGTTGGTTTATTACTGTTTACTTAACTTAAAAAAGAATGAAAAAAAACACGTGTTTTTACCCGCTACTTTGTAAACGTTCCTTTTTAGCTATTAGGTAAAAATGTCACTTTTAATTGTAGTGAACAAAATTATTGTTTCACTTTACAATTCTTGTGTAGCTTCGTTTCCGTATTTTAGGCGATACGGAAAAGAACTTCGTTCCTTGCTGTTTTGTTATTGTTATGTATAAATTTTGGTTTCCATTGTATATTTTTAAAATTTATATATATATATATATATATATATATTATATAGATAATTATCATTGTAGGGATTCCTTTAGGTGGAGGGACAAAACAAAATACTACTACCCTGGTTTCAATTTGCCGACATTTTGCCTGACCTATGCGGGTTTATTCATTATGTACATATTTATTTATTTATTTTGCAAGTTTTAAATTCTGATCGCCATTAATCAACGCGATTAATGGTTTTTAAACTTTTTATAGAGTGAATGTTGGATTTTAATTTAATGTTGGATGTGGTGACTGTCACACCATAATTTAAAAAAAGCTTCGAAAAAGTCCGCATAGGTCGAACAAAACGTCGACAAATTGAAACTAGGGTAGTGGTATTTGATTTTGTCCCTCTACCTTAAGGAATCCCTACAAGGATAATTATCTATAAGAATTACAATTTTGGTAGGGATACTTACGAACTTTATCGTTGTGTTTGCCTCTGTTAGTTACTTTCAACCATTAAAATAATTGTTTTTTAAGAATTTTACTCTCTTTAGCGAAAAAAGTGTTTTTCAGATTATGACAATGTTTCATAGTAAATAAAGGGATTGTTAGTTATAAAAAAAATTAATTGTCTTTGATAAACTCCGTTGTCGAGTAAATTAACTTTCATTATATTTTAATTAAAATATATTATTATGTAAACATATCCTGCTGTGCTTATGACAAATCTATAAATTTAAACAAACATTGGTGTAAGAAGAATTATTTAGTTATCACACAATAATTTGTTCCATAGGTATAAGCAAAGACATTTTTTTCAGTGTAACACTGCCATGGTTCTTTGTTCCTAGATGAATCTATACGAATACAATTCTTGAATTGAAGTAATATTTACTTTTCAGAAGAATTTTATTTATGATTATTGTCCACCCCTTCTATCTTGCGCCCGTTGACTGAGCATAAGGCGTTGTTACAGCACTGGCTGACTCTACTTAATTCAATAAACGATTTAAAAAAAATTATCGGATTTTTCGATTATAATAAACAAATCAAATTTTTCTTCAAGCGACATTAAAACGGAATATTATTGAACTACTGGCATACGCTAAAAAGTCTTTTTACTATCTAAACATTAAAAGAAATAGTTCTTTTGTTTTTACAACTATTTAAAGGTGCCTTGTATATGTCATATTATGCATGTAACAGTAAAGTACCAACTTGATTCGTCGAGAATAAAACGTTACTATAACATTCGAGAATCTCGAAAATTTTAAAATAACACATGAAAACTAGCAATAAACGCTTGAAGTATAAGTAATGAAGACGACAGTGAATAGGTGAAAATAATTGTGTAATTGATGTCTACACTCTTATGTTATTTTTATAAAAGGATTATATTATTGTGAAAAGTGAAAGAGTGAAAATAAAACTCACACGATAGCAAAAAACCTTAAAACTGTACCTGGTGCATAAACACTGTGCGCTTAGTCTCTTTGAACGTTTTAAGAATGGCGATCAAATTTTAAATTTTGGTCAAAAAAGAGGAAAGAGAAAATTGGATTATAGAACAAAATAGTTCAAATAAAAGTTAAAGATAATAAAATTTTCAACAACTTTTTATTTATTTAAATTATAATTAATATATTACTTTTTGATTATTTTTAGGGTTCCTCAATTTAATTGACCCTACAACCAAGAGTGAGTGCCGGAATTTACTAGATGATTAAAACCTAGTTCCTTATTCCGCCGATTCTTTTACTACAGTGTGTAGGCCTTTTCAAGGCTTCCAAAAAGAAGAAGAGGTATCAAAATTAACTTACACTTATTAGTCTGGGTGCTTACCGATATAAAGACGCGTTCAATTTTCACGCGTCGGACTGAAAATATTTTTTGTCGGAGAATTCGATATTTGAATTTCGCATGTTTTAATTAACCAATCCTGAAAAAATCAGATGGTTATCAATACATTATTTAAACTTAAAGTTTTAACATGTTTGAGTTGGTGGACACCCTAACGGCCCCAAATTTTTGTCGGGTAAATTTTTTCGGGCGTTTCATTAATTTTTCTTGCGATTACTTTCTTTAAAAGTGGGTTATCAACAAATTTTAAAAATTATAAGGGATTACGTCTTCCAGACGAGATAATGAGGAAACGCCCCAGATTCGATAAAAACGATAGAAACATCTTGTTGGACTACACGTAATTAAGCCACTCAAAAACTTACAGCTGGTTATTTATAAATGATACTTTGTGTCGGTGGGCACCCAGACTATATCACAGTTTGAATCCAGATTAAATTCAATATAATAATAATTAACAGAAAAAATAATGAAAAATTAACTTACACTGATCACAGTTTGAATCCAGATTAAACATATAAAAATGATTAACAGAAAAGTATACTAATACATTATATAATGCAAACTTTGGTTAGACAAACAACATATAAGTATACTTGTTGGTCTAACGAAAGTATTATGCAAATTATTAATTTATTTATCTGTTAACTATTTTTATATGTTAAATCTGAATTCAAACTGTGATAAGGGTAAGTTCAGTTTGATACATCTTCTTTTAGAAACATTGAAAAATCCTACAAACGGTAGGCAAAACGTAATACTGGAGACAATTTAATATCTGACTGAACAATAGCTCTGTGTAATTGAAAATTGCTCTTATGAAAATAATCATACAAGTTGTTTATTTGCTTTTGGTATTATTATTATTATTATTTTCAGGTATGCACGGCCTAAGCCGGTATAATTTGGTTGGAGAGTATAAAAACTGTCGTAACCAAATGTTCATCTCTTTTTCTAGGGAACGAGATTATTCAGAATATAGGATTCTACGTACTATATGACAGGTGTTAAGGATTACTGTCTTTTGCATTGTTTGAAAAATTGAATTGGACACAACAACACCTTGCTTTATATGACAATAATTCTAATGTTATAAAGAAAACCACAAATTCATAAAAGCTGATGATGTTTACTCCCATTTTATACATAGAGGCTGCAATCAACAAAACTATTCTGTGCCATGAAAATGACAAATCATATAGAAAAACTTAAGGCATACAAATAACGACATTACGGAAAAAAACAAAATTTGAGAAAACGTATGTTATTCTTCATAGCATAATTCAAAAATGAAAAAAATATTGAGTGTTTTATATAAAACAACATAGTTTTGATATGCTATGCATTTATGAAGCCCTGCGTTTTATCCAAAGTATTTATAAAATACGGTCTCGAGTTGTCAAAATACATATATGCATTAAGTTATCTTACATTATTTATCGTTTTTATGTACAAAATTGTTCTTAGATAGTGCTTCATCCTGTATATAAATTGGAAAGATATTCAGTGGTTTCTAAACCAAATTTAAACACAGTTTTTTTATTTACTAATTAGAGTACAGAAATATAAAACTAAAATTGTCCCGAGATTAACCGACCAGCCTTCGGTCAACTCAAAACATACTGGTTCCGGTCAAATTTCGACAAATATTGATTTTTAATTTTTTTTTGTAATTCCTGATGTTTGAAAATGTTTTGATCATAATCCAAATAAATTAAAGATGACTCTAGTAAATATTTTTGGTTTTCTCAGAACTATTATATCAGAATTATAAATATTTATTAGACACACCACTTATGGTCACTATCCCGTTTGCTATAAGTGCTGGAATAGTAAACATGGCGTCTGTCTAACAATAAACTTGTAGGCGCTAAAATATCATTTCAATCAATAATAAGTGGGGACCATGACGTAAACATATCTAACCTATACTTTAGTTGCATTATAAGTTAGAGTGGATTCATGTTGCACATGGAAAGAAAATTAACGGTTTGTGTTAAGAAAGTTACTTTAAATCATCTTGTTGAATACGATACCAACTATTTATTATTCTGACAGTAGTCAATTATTTAGGTAAGTGGACAGATAATGTGTTATAAGTTTTTTTTTCCTCAATTAACAATATGGGATTTGAAGAATGAAGGTGGCTATTAGTGGAAACCAAAAAATTACTAGTTACCTACTTATGGTCACACTGCTAACCACAAGTAGATAGGTCAAAACCACTTTTGACCAGTTTGTCTTTTTTGTTTTAAACAATAATTTTACGTGTTTCAATATGTGAAAAGCAATGACCAAAACCATAAAGGCGGAGTAGAAAAGGTGGGCAACGCAACATTTCAGTATTTACCTACAAAAGTCAATGAGAAATAATAGCATGTGGAATAATGTGTTCTTGATGGTTCCGTTTTATACTGTTCAGAGAAGCAAATTTCAACTACATTAAATAATAGCGATATTGCCATTGCTAGTACATCTCGTAAAGATTAGTAGAACAAGCAAAACGTAACATTTGTTTTACGCCAAAAACACTATGTTCAAAAGTGTTCCATAATGTGCTCTTGTACCCTTAACAAAAGGAATCAGACTTAAAGAAGAAAAGAAAAAAGGATACACACCAAATGTTGTTACATCGAATAAATGGGTGATCCTGAAGATCTAAAATTAGAAGACTTTGTAGTTGTCAGTTTCAAGGTAACTGACAAATGATCAGTGACCACGTATAGATATGTTGCAAAAATTTGAAGAGTACAAAATTCAATATAGAAAAGACTGTATTCTACCTAATTCAAAATGACATTTCCATCATAGTAGACATCTTTGAAAATATGTGCTAGTTTATACAAACAAACACTGTATGAAATATGTCAACATCTAAGTTTGTTTTATTCAATAAATGAATGCCAAAAGTAGAGAATAATTGTAGCCAAATGTAGAAAGTAGATGGCCAAAAATAGGGAAAAAGTTTTTTTCCTTTAATATTAATTATTTTCCTGAAAGATCAGATTTTGAAACATAATTAATTTTTAGCGAATTCCACGATCACCAGTAGGTCAAATGGGGGACAATGTAACAAAAAGTCATTTTTATTATAAAAAAAAGTTTTTCATATCTTCTTATTATTTACAATAAAATTAGCAAATTTTAACCCTCATATTAGACTTGAGATAATATCAAAATTATGCTTAGAAATTAGTTTTTTTTTTTAATTTTGTGACATCACAAATTTGTTATAGTGTCCTCCAGGGGTGGGGTATAGTTTAACAGCCATAGGGGTACAGTATAAGAAGATGGGGTACACTATAACAACAGACTAAACATACATCAAACAAAATAAAATATGAAAAATAGTAAGCCTTTATTATGTACCATAAGATATTTTAGTACTCAAAATATAAAAAAAAAATTAAATATATACTATCAGAATATTATCTTTTCTTAGCCTAGACTGAAGTGCTTCAGTATTATTTCAGGAAATGAGTACCAATCAGCTTGACGTTTTGTTTCCTTTTCCATTTTAGGTAATGGCAATATAAGCTCAATATCATCGACTCCGATAGTGCTGATCCAGTTCTAAAGGGAAATAAAAGACATTATCAATTTTACTCAGCATCGTGTAAAATAAAGTTACTTATAATCAATGGTGTAAGCCAATTTTTTGTCTTTCTTTTTTGATTTCGTAACATTATCGCTGTAACACACCTAAAAAAATAAATTAATTAAAAGGGGCACACGATAACATGTTACACTGTACCCCGTTACACTTTACCCCATATTCTATTATTCAAAACAAACATTTGTTAAACTTTTATAGGTTAGAAAATGCAATAAAATTCGTTTATAATTTAAAACACCTATTAATTGAAGATAAAAAAAAACATGTATTTATTCACCAGTAATTAATAGTTTTCCAACAAGAATAGTTATTTAACATACGAGTGTATTAATAAGGGCGATTAACCATCTAGATATGTTTGAGATTGTTAATCGCCGTTTAATTCAAGAGTTAGTTACACAACTTTCCTGTCGACCGTACTTTGTAATTTTAATAAAATTAGAATTTAATAATTTTAGAGAAGGTATACTATTGTAAACGCACCTTTAGAAAGTACCGTTTTGTAAACTCACCACAATTTTTTTAATTAATTATATAACATAACCTAACTTTATTGTTTCTACTTTTTTGTGAGCTTTGCATTTAATCATTCTTTACCTTTTCGTTTTTTGTATTGCTATTTGCCAACAGCATTTTAATTAAGGTCACTACGTTGATGGAGAACTGAGATACTCAATTCTAATTGCGTCGAAATACACTAGTTTTGATTACAGCGGAACAAAGTGTATACATTTTTTGTAAAACGGATTGGTGCTTAATTAAATAATGATGATTTTAACCAATTCTAGAGTTATATGGCATAACTCCAAAATTGGCTAAAATCTTTTTGTTTACAAAAAACCTTCCACTTTAATAAAAGGTTCAAGAGTTGTTAACTGTCTAGCAAAAATAACAAAAATTAAAGAAACGTTTTGTTAAACTGGTTCCACTACACCTCCAAAAATATCGGAATGTTTATCGGGCCATTTTTTTTTATAGTATTTGTTTTCTCTTACTTGAAAAATTTTACTTTTGAACAATGAGTAAACAATATTTGAAGAACTGCGTGAGACAATAGTTTGTAAAATAGATGAGCTGAACACCCTTACATGTTATTAACTGTTATCATGGGAATGCTGCGTACAGTTCAAAAACGTTTCAAAGCTTGTGTGAACAAATTAAAGATTTATAACAACTGTAAATTAATGTCAATTTGTTATTATTAAGACTTGCTTTGCTACAACTTAGGACAAATTTTTTATTTATATTTTCATATTGTAGTTGATTGATAGACAAAATGGCAACTTGATGTAGTACATTTATGCATGCTTAGTTGCCTATACTAAAATCGTTTAATAACGATCAATTTTGTTTACATTAATGTAAGTCATAAATGCACGGTCGGCGGAAATAAACTTGTACTACTTAGTTAAAATTTACACGTTTTTTTTCACAAAAAACACAAATTCGAACAGTTTTCCGTTTACCCGACAATTTGAGGTCTGATGACAGCTGTTTAAGATGGCGGCGCATTAAGCTAATAAAACACGTCAAGACAGATCATAGACAAATAAGAAAAGGGCAGAGATATTCCTTATGTTACACTGCGTTCTTGTTATACTGTCCCCCACTTGACCTACAGAAAGAATAAAGTGGTGTCTGTGTCCTATAAAGATTATTTCTAATTTAGTTATTTTCATTTTTGGTTCAAACCCAGCGTTAATCATGCTACTTTGATTTATCAATATTTTGAAAAATATTAAGAAACGGAAATGAAGTTAATAACAACTTTTGTTTAACCTTGTTTATTCCAATCAACGCCTTCTTACGTTATTTTTACCTGTACTAACTATATAAATAAATAAGAAAAAGTTTAGAATATTTTTTTTAATTATTATAATTGTTATAATTACGCAATAATGATTGGTAATCACTGAACTATTATGTAACCAAAGATTTTTTTCATTTTACATCTCTTTGAGCTATGATTATAAATAGGTTAGTAATAAAAAATTTAATATCGGCACTTTAGTGTTTTACACAAGTTATATCGGTATCAATGCAAAAAAGTGCTAAATTAAAAAAGTAACTGAAATAATTCAATTTTATTCTTCTACATACATCTATACACAATGTAAAAAACGTTTTAAAATTGAGTAAGATAAAATTATAAAATTGAGTTGCTTTGGGTTACAGAAATTTTATATGATTAATTATGAACCACGTTTATAACACACTCGTTACATAGATACTTTGTGTAGTGATCGTTATTCACAATGTTAATTATGTTGTTCACAATTTATAACACAATATACCTAATGTAATAAATTATAACTTTGTAGTTAAAAATATAGTTATTTTAAAAATTCAAACAAAACTTTTGTTTTAAAATGATAAAATTGATCTGATATCGGAAATATCAACTTTATTTTAACATTGTTAGAATTATTTTGTTAGATGTATATCTATTAATTTGTATTAGAAAGTTTTGAACAGATTAATAGTAACATATGCTGATTCTTTCACCAATAAGAGTTCATCAACGGTATTATATAACAACTGTCAAGCGTATAATAATTTTACATAAAACCAAATAAAAAACCTTATGATATTTCTTGAAAATAACATTCAAATGTCAATAATCGGTGTCATTTGCTAATTCTGAAATATATCGATTTTGTATCATGATTACCACATTTCCTTTACAATTATCGACAACAATTACAACGCAATAGTTTTAAGAACAAATTGCGCGATAGTTTATCATGCTACTTTATAATGTATATTTAACGTCATTCATAAATTAAGCATTTGTGTTTGATATTTAATATAACTGCAATTATACCTAAAAACGATTTGACATTAAAGGGTAATAACTTTTTTAAAGCAAGAGTAAGAGTTTTGAATTACAATGTATTTATTGCAAAAAACAACCCATATGAAAATGAAAAACAAAAATTTTAACAATAAAATTTATTCATATTATTTAAATTATATTAGAATAGTAATTTTAGAAATATTGTGAAAATAAAATTTTTGTTTAAAGAGAAATAAACAAAAAATTACCGGTTTCAATAAAAACTTTCGCGCTTATTCCTAGAACACCGTGGTTTTAAAGATTTTCGTTAAAAAAATTTTTTATTTTTAATAAAATCTATGAAACAAACAAAAAACGAATTAAAAAAAACCTCAATACATTTTTGTTTTTTTTAATTTCACATAACTTACGATTTTATCCAGAAATAGAACAATTTTATGTACTACCAGTAGATAGTATTAAAAATTTTATTCCCTTTTTGAAAAATAGAATAGTACAAATTCACGGTTTCATTAATTTATTGTGGTAGCTTGGAATTTAACACAATCTTATCTAATTCTGTTAATGAGAAACTTTGATTTAAAACAAAAAAATAGCAAAAATGAAATTAAATGAATCAATGAAATTCAATTAATTTCCTTAAATTTGTTAAAACTTTGATATATTTTAACTTTAGAATACCTACCTGCTTTTCTAATGGTCTTACATCAAAACAATTCCAAACAACTGCAAACAATTTAATAAGTAGTTTGCAATTTTGGAATCTAAGAATTAATTTTATTGAATTTCTAAGATGTCTCTATTTTGTATAGAAGTTGTTTTTAATGCAGTATTATATTTTTCTTCATTTACATAAAGTTGGTAATAACTTTTGATGTAAATTGAAAAAAAATTAGATTTAAAAATTGCGAACATTTAATACATTTTTTTTTGCAATGTTTGATATGTATATAATTTAGTACTTTGTTCATGAATTTGTTTAAATTAATTTTTAATTTGTTTATGAAAACCTGAGCGCATGTAAAATATTTAGAAGAATCTGACTACTCAATATGAGCTTTGCTTCTTTCTTGACAAATTAAGAAAAAGGCGTTAATTTTCTACGAAATACTCTTACTGAGAGAATAGTAAGGCATAAAATTACAGCTTAAATTTATTGTAAACGAAGATGATGTGCTTCAATTGGTAGAATATTTTTTCTTTGGTAATTTATAACGTCAGAAAGTTTTTTTTAATGATTTTTAACAAATTACTATGTGTTATTAGAGAAGAATATCATGTTCAAAATTTTTTTTTGCATTTTCTACACTTTTTTTAAAGAACATAAATTAGCGAATTATATAAAATGTAGAAAAATTTCAATGGTTAATTTTTTGAGAATATTAGCCGATTTTTCTAATATTTTTATTTTTTATATTGAGGTTTCAGGAACCCTGATAGGCTTAAATATTCAAGGTTTGTTTCAGGAAAATTCCAAATACCCTGTAGAATGAACTGATTAATTCAGTACCAAGTAAAGTTGTAAGATACTGACATCCTTTAGCAATATTTTATGTTTTAAATTATCTATTTATCTTTGAGAACAACAAAGTTACAAAAGGTTTGTCACTTTATGAGAATTGGGCAAACGTCTTAATAATCTCAGATGAATCCCGATTTTGTATTTTCACCAATGACAGACGGAATATGGTGTATTTATTTCTTCGAAGGAACTAATTCTAATCAGAAAATGAGTTTCTTTCATTTTTGTACGATCATCTTCAAACTAAATAGAACTAGAATAGAACTTGGAAAGCTACATTTACTAATATGACACCCGTCGCGGTAAAAATATACTGCTAATTGCTGAGGAACATCAACAGCTCAACAAAAAAACTCTCCAGTTATTAATTTCAACTTTCTCTCTCAGTCGAAACTTTTCTTAAAAATTAACGTATAAACAAAAGTATGAAATTGACCAATCAAAATCAAGAAAACGTCACGTCACGAAAAGTCACTTTTGAAGAAGAAGAATTCAGAACTTAATCATTTTTTAGAAACTACAAATGCATTTTTTTAAACTTCAACAAATGTAGCTAGATCTATAGTTTATTGTGTAAATAATGAAGAGCTGGTACTATATATTGTAAGTAGATAATCATTTTCGAATTACTATCACATTAAAATTGGAATTAATAAAGGTAGAAGTTTTTTTCAAAATTTGTTTGAACATAATGAATAAAATAGACAGTGCAGTAAATAGAGATATATTTTTGACAAAATAATAGTAGGATACCGCCTCTGCCATGTAAATGTAAATAGTATAAAGTATTTTATAGTCATGTTTTATACCGAAAATGAATGATAATTTTTTTTCATTAGAGTGAAAAAAAATTAACCAACGTTAATGGTGTAAAATGAAAAGTTGTAGAGAATAAAAATACGAATAAAATGGGAATTAACTTGACTCAATATGAGATAATAATTGTCAGAGAAAAATCGGAAAAAATGGAATATTTGCTTTTTTTTGATAAAATCATAGATACATCATTTTTTGCGACGTAGCTTAAATTTCTCGGGAAATAGGAGGTTATTATACTACTTAATGTGTGCAAAATTGTGTCAGGCAATTAGTTTATGCATAATTGTGATTTAAATTTGTTGATGCAATATATTCAATCTTTGCAAGCATTTTTCGTGTGTTAAATATTACTTTATCAAAAAATGAGAATATATGTTTTGTTCCTTTCCATTTCACTTTCAAAACTTTATTTTATTTCTGACAATCGGACCACCACACGAGCATTCAGCCTCTACTGAATATATTGTATTAAAAAATTTAAATTGCAAATATGCATAAACAGAATTTACCGAAAGATTTACGCTACATCTCAAAAAATGACGGATCTACGAATTCTTAAAGAAAAACGGAACATTCCACTTTTTCCGAGTTTTTTCGGAAAATTATTATCTCTACACTTTTTTTACACCGTTAACGTTGGTTCTTTTTACTTTTCAAAAAGAATGATACAAGCATGTTTTTGCATTTAAATGTAATATAATGACAATTCATTTTCGGTATAAAACATGTACAAGACTATATGGTACTTTATCTATTTACAATTCGATGGTACATTATTGGTAATTATTATTTGCTCTATTGACTGGGGTAGGTCTGTTGATAAAACATACACTAATCCAAATAATTCTGGTGTAAAAAAGTTGATTTTCCTAGAAATTGTCAAAATTAAAAAATTACTGCAATGTTTCTATATTGTGAAATTTTATGAACCTTGCTGAATTTATCAGGAACAACTACAATGTTACTTTAAAGATGGGGAATATATTGACAGGCTTGATGTCGTATGCATCGGCACATCCGCACACCTGGTGCAATGTAAGAAAAGAAAATCTGGATTATTTTGGACGTTCTCAAATTATAGAAGCTACAGGATAGAGGCAAATTTAAAAACAACAAATACTTTCTCGATTGTATTACTGCACCTGTTTTTAAATCAATACATGAGAAATAAAGTGTAATAAAAATAATACTTCTTCCAGAGTTGCATTTAATATAGGGAGCGGTCAATCGTCTATACAACAAAATGAACAAAAATTTTGAAGAAATATTTAAAAAATGATCAAAATTTGTTCGGTAGATCGTGAGGATTTTACAATGAATCATTTAATGCCAAAAATTTGTTAAATGTTTTTCAAGGTTAGATAAAGTGATACATAGTTGCTTTTTTTATAAATTTTAGTCATAATTATTTGATTCAAATTTATACCTTCAAAAAACGATTTTTGGATCTAAATTTATATCTATCACGGTCCCGAGTTCTGTAAAAGAACAACATGGATTAAGTTTCTTTTGCACACCAGCTTCAGAAGCAGTTTATAATGATTTTAGGGTAATCGAGAAACAATACAAAGTTAATATATTAAACGCAGATTTTGAAGGTTTTTTTTAAAGGCAGTAACAGTTTATAACAGTCTACATATTCATTAATATGTGTCTATGTATTTGACATTTCTTTAAAATATAAATTAAAAAAAATTGCAATCTACAATGATTTACATTGTTATTTTTTGAAAAACCTGAAACCAGAATAAATGATATTATTACTTTGTCATCTGTGACACATTTTTCTTAAATTGAACACGAGTAAAAGTCGAATACTGTTTAAAAAAAAATGCTATTTAGAATTTATTGAAACAGATTTGGTAGCTGTGTTTGGTGATGGCTTTTGACAAATTTCGATATGTATACTCTCTCAAAAAAAGTTTTATCATAATGAGTTTGTTCCTTCCAACAATCTATAGTTTATTTTTCATAGAGTCAAACATCTTTGTGATTATTTTTCAAAGAAATGCTGCATTTTGAAGAAATTGCTGTTTTGAACACTATCATGGTATGATTCTATGGTTACCATACTGTTTTGGACCGTCTCACGTTCAGAGTTTTTTTTAAAACATAACATTAAATATAAACCGTTTTTATGCATCTGTCGAAACAAGTTTAATTTTTTATATTTATGAACTGCTACCTTCTTGTGACTTGAAATGAAGTCATATAGAAATGTAAAAAAAACAATAAACCAGAATGAAATTCAAAATATTCTTGATACATACTAATGGGATTTGGAATTACTTCTCAACAAAACAACAATTAATAAGTTAATAAAAAGAAATAATGCTAAAACTAAAACTAAAACAATTAAGATATTTGCAATCTACTACTTCATTTTTACTGTTTTAACTAAAGTATTTGTTTTACATTCACATCAGTATGTACATTTTACAGGTAAATTAGATTTTTTGCTTAATAGTAAACATAACTTGAGCCGAGGAGAAGATCACTCCCTCGAATTTGTTCATCTAATTCGAATTACTAGTGAGTAATTCGGTAAGTGAGAAAGTAATCAGAATTATTTGAGTAATTCGACAAGTAATCGAGTAATTCGACAAGTAATTTTAGTAATAAGGACTCTAGTACGAGCAATTCAATTATATTCAAAAAAGTCTTCAAGCACGTTTTACACATGCGCGACTGTATGTATTTTATGCCGCTTTATATCACAGAACTTACCAAACAAGTAAATGTCGGAAAAAACTTTAAATTCAAATATCACTTATACAGGGTGTTTCATTAATCAGTACAGAAAATGAAACTGGAGATTCCTTGCAAAATTTAAAGGGGGGTTTAACATAAAAAAAATTTCCTTAAAGCCTCCCCTGAAGAGTTAGACAATCTGTAGCAATGCTAGGTAGCGTTAACGGAAATTTGTTCAAAAGAATAAGAGCCTGTATTCAAGAAAATGGTGCCCATTTTGAACACTCTCTGAAATAATATTGTTAATTTAAATTAAAAATGATAGTTAATAATAATATTGTTATTTATGTCAAACTTGCATACGCAACTTATTAATTAAAAATTCTGCAAGTCCGCTTAATTTATTTTTTGGTGAAAAGTATTGAGTTTACGTGAAATTTTTAAGAGACAAAAAGTTTTTAATTGAATTGGCCCTCCAAAATCTGAATTTTAAAATTGAAATAAAAATTAGTTAAAAAGTTCTGGTAAAAAACTCTAAGGGGTAGTAAGACTCACCCTTGCAGAGAACAAGGGTGAATAAAATTATGAAATTATGGAGGCTTCTTGGTAGTAGTATTTGAATGTTTAGATTTCTTTTTTTATTTCAAGTCATTTCAGAAAAAAATCGATTAATGTGAATTTTTACACATCTTTAAGGGGCTGTAACTCTTCAGGGGAGGCTTTAAGGAAATTTTTTTATGTTAAACCCCCTTTAAATTTTGCAAGGAATCTCCAGTTTCATTTTCTGTACTGATTAATGAAACACCCTGTATAACTATAATATTTAATACTTTTATTAATATTAGTTTTTATTTCTTGAGTTCCTTCTTCACTTTTTGTTCTTCACTTTTACACTTTAGACACTTTCTTCCTTTATGTTCTTACCATTTTTTTCTTGGTAATAATTTTATGAGAACTATTATTAAAATTTTATGAAATTCAAATAATATTTCTACAGTTTTTTACTTATATTTTTCAGGTTTCCAACGCTTCAGTAATTTCTTTGAAGTACATAAATAATAAGTAAAATGTGTGTCTTAGCTTATACAAAAATAATGTCCAGTTTTATTATCCATGTAATGTATAAATAATTAATCTTCTTTTTAGGAATCGGGCTTTACCCAAAAACCATTACATAATTTTTTAATAGGCCCTATCAAAAGGTAACCGTAGTTGCCACGTATTTTCGAACATTACCGTTGTATTAAGTTAAAACACAGTTCCAAGTCTATCGATACGGTCCAATCCGGAAAGACTTTTTTGTTTCACTTTTTTTTTTTTATTTACTCTTATAAGAAGTTGGAGCATACTGCAAAGAATTCTCTTTACTTTTTTTTGCGTATTTCCACCTAAATATCTAAATGACAACACAATTAAACATTTATTTTCGTTTTCGAAAGTTGGGCATTTGGATGCACACAAATCACTAATTTGTATTAGGTTAGTTGTAAAGGGTACCATTTTCTGAATATTCCGTTAAATTCGAACTATCTTTGAACACGTCTCTGTCGCTGCTTAAATTAAGGTACTTATTGTCAAGCACCCCAAGAAAGAAAATCTTTTAATTGTAATATTTTTCCCATTTTCAATGTGAATTTTGACAAGAGAACCATTAAAACATACAACATTATCTTCTTCGAAAATATTGCAATTTTTCAATAAAATTATTGGAAAATAGTAAAAACAAATAAGTTCTTCTTGATTTCTTAGGTTAAATTGATGTCATTGATTACTTCTACAACCGCTTCTGACTTTTGTATGGATTCGGGATAAGAATCTTGATCAATCGTTAAAGTTTATTTTGTTGAACAACTAGTCTAATTTTCTTACATAAGTTGATTCAACCATTGTTAGTATGTTGTTCATATACTTTGGTATCTTGAGGTTATTTTATTTTTATCGATGTCTTTAAAAAATGTGGACTTACAAAACACTACTAATCAGTGGGTTCAACAATTATTGCTTCTGTTGAGCATGCTCGTTATCAAAACCCTTCGATTGTTACCAAATAAATCCGAAGACATTTTTAGTAATTCGAGTAATGCAGGCAAGTAACCGGTAACGTAGTTTGTTTTTTTTTTTTTTTTTTTTTACTTTTTAAAAAGTATGGATATTTTTTATTATTTTATATTAAATTAGATGTGGCAAGCAATACATTTCCAATATTCAAACTTGTTGCAAAAGATGCAGGTCGATTTCTTATTTTGGATTTAAAACTAATAATATTCAGATCATACTTTTTAAATTAAAAGATTGACTTCCAAAAACTCATGATACAGTATGAGTAGAGAATGAAGAAAATTAAACTTCTTGATAGCTGTTGCTACGTATTTCCTTATTATCAACATATAAATTTTAATTATGTCGAAACGGTAACCGCAATTCTAACTGTAACGGTGATGGTTACCATTTTTCCCTCAACGCGTCAGTACTTGCAAAATAAGCTATTAATTGAACTTAGTGGTCAAAACAATTAACATTTAAACCGCAGAGTTTTAGAAAAATTCTTAAACAAAAAAAAATGTAGAAAATCTTGTTTTGAATACAAATTATTTGGTGTAGTATATTTAAAGAAAATGTGTGTAAAATTATATTAGTAATTGCTTTTATTTGAACAAACAATAAAGAAAGTAAAAATAATTAAATTAAATCAAAACTTTCAATCTAAATTTCAACCGCAAATCTAAAAAATTATGCAATGTATTAGAATTCAACACACATATTTACCTTAAACATTTAAAAATAAAAGTGCAACATCATCACATTGTGGTTAAAAATTATCCACGCATAAAAATTATTGCCGTAAAAAATTCATCCTAAGTAGATTTTCATTTAAATGTCACATTTTAATAATAGATCTGTAACGTTTGAGATCCCACCGACCTTGGATGTATCCTCAAAGAAGACATATACATAATTTCATAGCATCTTTTACATGAAAAAAATAAATATATTTATGTGGGGGTATGTGCGCTTCCAACGTTACCCTACATGTATAAATACGCTTGCATTTACGAAAACGTTCATTATAGTTGTCTGGTAACTTTCAACATGAAATTGGTAATGGTAAGTTAAAAACAATTACAATTTTATTAAAAAAATGTAAATTTAAGGTAATATTGTGTGCGTGGATGGCTTTCGCCAATGCACAAAATGGACCTCCATTTTCATCTTTCCCAGTGGGTACTCACCCGGGTCAACAACTGTCACCATTTCCGAGATTTGGGCCACCCCAATCGTTAGTGCCTATCCCATATAAAACCCAACTGGCAGTATTGCCTTCGAAGCCTAATCAATATCCAATCGAAGCTGTTTCTCAGCAGTACCGTCCGCGCCACTCTCACGAAGTTATTCCAATTGTGAAACAAAATTATGATACCCAACCCGGTGGTGGGTACCAATGGAGGTAAATTGCTTAAACAATAATTATTTAAATCTATTTTTGTCTGAAAATAAAAATGAGTATTATGTAACTTTAGCTTCGTAACTGGCAACGGGATTGCAGCTTATGAAAACGCTGACATCGTGGTCGTTAATCCGGAGGAAGCTACCAAAACTGTACAAGGTGGATACTCTTATACGTCTCCTGAAGGAATTCCAGTGGACGTAACTTACACTGCTGATGAAAACGGTTTCCACCCACACGTCATTGTGCATTCGCAAGTAGAACGTAAAAACTAAGTTTTTTCTGACGTATTAGAATACAAAGTAGTAATAAGCTCTTTCATGTTTATAAACAAAATAATATTATTGTAGTAATGTCTATCTTAAAGGAAAAAAATCAAATATAATTCAAATGCAAAATTGGTTGTTTTTGTAAGTTTCAACACCGTGGTTTCAAATCCAAAAATTTGAAATTTAAATATTCCATGTACTTATTTAAAAGCTGACTACCCGTAAAATTAAAAAAATAAGCTTAGTATTACATAAGTAAATTGTAAAATAAATTTTACAACCAATATTTACCAGGCTGAAGTTAAATTGGGATTGAGATGCCTACACTAAAAAGAAGCGCACCAATTTAACGATAAACTCAGCGAAAATTATATTAAAATTTGTATTTCAAAATTAAATCACAGTGTTCTAATTCAGTTTAATCAATTTTATGCATAGTTAATAATCAAAAACTAATCACAAAGTTGCGTATACGAAACATTACAAAACAAAGTGAACTTTGGATTAATATTATTTTTTTGAAAAATTACGGACTAACCACGTTAAAGAGGATGTTTGCCTCTAATCAGGCACTTCTGATCATTTTTCATACATTTGCTTTTTTTTTATTTTTATTAAGCTTAAAGTTTGCGTTCTATGACATACCGACTTTACTAAATTGAACTTTAAATTTATTTTTCTTTTAAATTAAGGATTTGCCTCCGTCAATCTCAAACACGACGTTCAAGAGAATGCTTTCTTCTATCATTTTCTTTTGGCAGTTTTTTATAGTTTTTTTTTTTTTTTATTTTAATCGGGCTTAAAGTTTGCGTTCAATTACTTAAAGTACTTTACTAATTGAACTTTGAGTTTAATTTTTTTTTGGAAAATTAAATACTTGCCGCCGCCTTTCTCAAACACCACGTTAAAGAGGATGCCTTTTTCTATCAGGCCATTTAGTCCTTTTTCATACTTTTGGGTTTTTTAATTAAAATTGCTTTCTGTTAGATACATATTCGACAAAATTGATCTTTAAATTTATTTTTTGAAAAATTAACTTTTTGGCCAATCTTCTCTTTTAAATATTTTGGCCGTTTTTTTACTCTTGGTTTTTTTCGATTTTAATGACTCTTAAGGTTTCATTCTATTATACAGGGTATTTCTGAAAGATGTGTACATGGCTCTACCAGATGTTCTCTGGCTCAAAATTGACAGTTTGACACTAATTTACTTATAACCAAAAGTGCACCACAAGGGCGCCAGAGGGCGTCAAACTTTCCAAAAAATACTGTATATTGGTAATAACTCGAGAACGGTTTAACGGATTTTGTGCTGCTCAGGTATGCTGGTTGTCTGCTTCCGAAGACGTTTTTCTGTGTAATGTGAACAAATTTCTGATGTCAGGAAAAGTCACTTTCATGCGGGCACTGTCAAATAAATGATAATATTTTAACAATCGTCAACGGCATGGAACCAAAATATTTCTGGCAAATAAAACAAACAATTTGAAAACGTTTTTCTATCTTGTTAAATTGCGCAAATGTTATCAGTTCGATCAGAAAAAAATTAAAATCATATCTTTTCAAGGCGCATCCATACGCTTAGAAATTCAAGTAGACTGCTAGTAGGTTATGCAATCATGTCAATCAAATCAATCATTTGTGACATTCATTTTCTAGAAACTGACGTTTTAAAATAATTTATCTCTTGTTACTGTTAAAAAATTCACTGTATTAGTTTATAAGATATGTGAAAGCTGTAATAATCTGTTACTAAATAAAATTATAGATGTCTTGATAAAGACCGATCTTCGTCGGTAGAATCGTCAACAAGAAAAAAAGGACAATGTGTTTTTCCACTCCAACATCACTTCCAACTTCTATAAAGAAGGCCCTTTATGTCTAGAGGAACAACTAAAAATAAAAATATAAGGAGTTACAACAACATTATCGTTGAACGAAGTTTTTTTCTAGTTTTTGGATCTGATTTTAAATGTGTGTGATCTCTTTAAGGGCAACTTCTGTGGTCTCTCTTTACGAACTGATATCTAATAGGTCCGTAAAATCTTGTCGACGATGGTCGAGGTTTTTCCAAATGATCAGGTTCTTCCATTTGTCACTAGATGGTTGGGTTGTTTTGGTCTAATTAACAACTGAAGAGTTTGAATAATCTTATAGGCACCCTTTTCATTTGCTTAAGCCTGGATAAGTAAATATTAATTCTTTGTTATTTTTGATAGATAATTGAAGCCCTTGTCATTTGTGGGAAATCGTCTTTGCGCGAATACATTCATTTTGAAACACCCTTGTGTCGTATGGGTGACTCCTTTACTTATTTTTTCTGTAGACTTTTCGATGTGTACGTAAGCTCGTCGTGCGTAGCTTTTTTAGTAAGATCAAAAGCTTATCTCCTCTTTGTTTGCTTACATACATATTAAAACGGCTTTGACAGTCAACCTGCAAAATTTTGTTCGTTGTCCATTTGCCGAAGATCTCAGATCGAACTTGAAGTTTTTATACCCATTCATACTTTTATCTACAGCAACCTGTTGTAACAAACATCAGAAGATATCGTTAACGAATATAAAGAAGTAAATTTGTGTAAAGTCAACTTACCTACTATGCAACAACGAAATTGTTCCTACTATTTTCCCACCATTCTCCCTGCTAAAATTTTGAAAACAACGTATAAATACAACGTCCCCGAGCCACAAAAGTACTCTGACTCTTACTCGTTCTGAGTTCTGCTCTCAGAACGCCATTCTCCGTATTCGCAATCGGTTTTCCGATCCTGTTAATTTTCTTGAGTATTCTAAAATAATCACCCATTAAATTACTTTCACTTTATCTACCTGATACTACTGTTCTTTGTTACGTGGTAGTCTGGAGCAAGTAATTCAATTTGTTTCCTCCAAGACAATCCCACACGACAGATTCTTTCTGTTCTCTAATCCGTAAAAGCTGTCAAGTAATTGAATTTGTTTTGCAGCATTTTGCCCTTGTTTATTTCTAAATGGCAACACTGTCAAGTAATTAAATTGGTTTTGCAGTACTTGCCGTTAATTATCCTATCATTCTCCGCTTCTTGGCGCAACGATTCGGCTGAACATATTATAGAATCTGCTGCATCGTTCTATTTATCTTCTCATTTACTCATTAATCACCGAACCCTAAAACCTCTACTGCACGATTAATTATTATATTCCAGCAACAATCGTCTGCTTACCTAGTTGAAGAAGGGGTCCAAATACGAACTTAATTTTTGTCGTTCCAGAACTACACGTTTAATATAAACGTCCAAAGAAGCCGAATAAAACACCCACACGAGGAGGTAAATCAGCAAGCAACCTTCCCCGGTATATAATAATTTATGTAAATAAAAAAGCTGAAAAAGTCTGCAATTAAAATTTCCCTGTCCGATTCAATTAGGTTTGAAACTCCCTACTTGTCTTACATGTATAAAAACCGTCGCACCCAAATCAATTTAAAATAAAGTAATTGCTGGAGCAATTAAAACAAAAATTATTATTTTAACATTACTGCTCATACCATCTTTTTTTATCTTATATACGGGTAACCAAGAATTCTGTTTATTTTTTTTTTTTTTTTTTTTTGTATTATGTTTATTTGTTTAAGCTATATATAAAAATTATTGTTTATTTGTTTAATAAGTTGGTAAATATATTGTTTAAACCCGGTCTTTTTCTTTCCAACTGAAGCTAACCGAGATAAAGAAAAATATAAATTCTGTGACACACTTAAAACTATTTTTTTTAAATTTTATTCTAAAAGTTGTTTGGAGAGTTACACTGTCTGTCATTTAGTTAGAACTTTGGCATATTTTGACCACATCACCACTAAATGGTGCCACAATCTGGCAAAGTTTTCTTAGAGCACCTTTTTTGACATTATAAAGCTCAGTTTTAGATATTAAGTGTTAAACCAAGTGTTCGTTTTGAGCAACGCAGTTACAGTCTTCCTTTTCTCGTAGAATATAAAAGAGATCCATTCGCACAAAGAAAAACTGCAAGCTTATTTATAAGTAATGAAAGATTTAAAATTTGAATATGCAATTTAAAAACAGTTTTAAGTAATTGAGTATAATAAAATTAATTATAATTTAACATCCAGACGAATAAAGTTTTGAAAGAAAAGAAATTATGGTTTAGTCAAACCCTGTAAATAAAAATGTACCTTATTAGCTTTAAGAGTAAAAGCTTATCATGTCTGAGTGATTTGTGCGACAGGTGGAACATTGAAGGAAATAGTACTCCTAGACATTTTCCATTACTCAAAAACAATTCATTAGAGTATGTGTGTCTGTATCAAAGTAAAATAACAACCTCCAAAGACGTTATTTGGCAAAAATGTTGTAAAAACTTCAGTTCGGGATGAAGTATCTAATTTGCTGTAAATACGAACAAAATCATGTAGCATGCGCAAATTAGAAGTACGACAATTAGATCTAGAAAACTGATTCCAGGGATCAACAATCTGGATTAAATAAAAAAATAACCTCCTGTAACATGCCGGAAGGTCGACAAAAGGTAAATGTCGAGTAACGAATCAACGCATAGAAGTTGATGTTATAAACTAATAAACTAGAAGTATAAATAAACAAAACAATAATTCTAAATAAATAAACAAAAATTATTAACGTTGAATGAAATTGAGAAAGTGAAAAACTTACCAGTAGTGGTTAATGCAATAAACATGGTGCATGGACCTAGTGAAACACAACATAGTCGGTAAAGGTGCCCAAAGATATTCTGAGCCTGTAATAAACAATAATTGAAAAGGTATCAACCAATAAAGAAAATGAAACGCCAAGCACCTGTCTGCTAAGGTAGACGGTAGATGTATGTTTGCAAACATTAGTTTCATTCATGCGTTCTTTTGAAAATTAATTTTTAAGTCCGAACGAAATGAAAATACGTCGGAAACGTTCACCAGTTTCACCATTTTGACATCAATTAAATTTTAATTAATTGTCATTATATTAACTTTTTATTAATATAAAATAAAATGCATGATACAACTTAATCAAATAATTTTTAAATTAAATTAAAAAATTATTTTAACATTGTAATACATTATCTTAGCCAAATAATTGTAATGTAAGATGATATCTATAATTGGTTTCAAAATAATTTAAGTAGTCAAAATCAATCAATTTACAGCCTTGATATAGATCCTGCTTCTGAGGCAAAACGTCGCTCAGTTTTAAATCTTAAGGATTGGTTTCTTCGACACCTATAACCTTAAAGGTTTTAAAAAAAGCAAACTTAAATCTATCTTTTCTATTTTACTCTTTCTTGTTTATTTAAAAATTTCTCTTAAAATTTAAAAAGAACAATAAACAATAAACGACAAACGTTTGAGTTTTTTAGAAAAAGTTTGATTGGAAGTTTCAAAATGCATTGCATATGTATTATTTATATAAGAAAAAATAAAATAAACATAAAAACAAGCGTTTATCGCAGAACTACACATCGTCCCTGATACTAATAAACTCAAAGAAGGAATGGAATGTATGGATATGTTGCAAAATAAACGTGTAAAATAAATATTCTAAGATTTCAAAAAGCTATCCTGATTTACGCCCCTTTTGGTTTGATAGATTATGCCTAAAATCTAATCAGATCTGCACTATTATACAGTGGCCGGCAAAGAGTTTGCAACATGTGGGAAAAATTTTTGAAATTGAAATATCCAAAAATTTCTTTTATCAAATAATTTCAGCATATTAAATAACAAAAAAGCACTTTAACAAATGTTATGTGACCACTGTCATGGCGGCAAATTAAAAAAATATCGCTTAAATATGTAAAAGGTGAGGTTAGATGACAAGATATTGAAAAATGCCTAAGAAAATAGTTGTTCAAAATTACATTATACGTCTATGTGCAAATTTTCAAAAAAAACACCGACATTTTTAAAAAATATTTACAAGAAATATTGAGAAAAACAAATTTTTTGCGTTTGATTTGCATAAAACACAATAAAACCAACAAATAAATTTCACAATCTAGTAATTTTATTTTATTAGTCTACCAATGGACGGTAAAGAACAAAAAAACATTATTTTATTAAAACGAACTTTATTGCAATGGCCTACAGAAGACAAAAGGTTGAAATTACAAATTTAGAATTATTTTAAAATAGTACTAAAATGATCAATTCTTCCATTCTAAACCCAATTTAAAATAATTTTTTACAATATTGCCTGGATAATAAGCTCATACAAAACAAAACAAAATTCAGGAAAAATTTCCGGAAAACTAATATTTTTGAAAAATCGTTATTTTTTTTTAAATATAGGCGTATAATCTAATTCTGAACAACTTTTCTCTTAGACGTTTTTCACTATCTTGTCATCTAACTTCACTTTTTACATATTTAAGGAATATTTTTTAAATTTGCTGCCATGACAGTGGTCACATGACATTTGTGAAAGTGCTTTTATTTTGTCATTTAATATGCTGAATATATTTGCTAAAAGAAAATTTCGGATATTTTAATTACAAAATTTTTTTTCATTTGTTGCAAACCCCTGCCGGTCACCGTGTATAAAACAAAGTTTTATAAAAATCTGTACGATGATTTTATTTATAAGATTGTGATGTAAAAATCAGATGCATTGTAAGAAAAAAATTAACATTTATTAAGAGGTGCAAAGCAATTTGTGAAATTGAAGTAAACAATAGTTAAATGAACCTAACTGCTAAGCCGTTACACAAACGCTACGTACGAGAGTACGTTGGAGAAAACGAGATATCGCGCACCCAAGTTCCTTAATACAAGTTGAAAATTCTCACTGTTACAAAGAAAAATGAAATTGCGTTTTAGAAAAAATGGTTTAAACGAAAGCTATAGTACAATAGAACTTTCAACAACTTTTCTCCTTTAACTTTTTTTCTATAATTAATATTGGTAGAAATATGGTTAACAATTAGTGTCACGTGATATATCTCAGTATTCCTATTCGGATCAAGAAATAGTTTAAACAAAAGTTGTGTACAATCAAACTTATTCAATACACAAAAAGTGAAGCATAATAATCATATATTATGATGAAAGTGATATAAAAGCATCATTATATGCGAGTGAGAATTTTGACACTTCTTACAAGATTTATAATGGCTTTTCGATCACGTGTGATATACAACGTTTTATCTTACAGGTGCCTCGTAAAAAAATTTAAAAAAAACAGTCTCATCATAGATAAATAACCCCTTTGGAAAAAAGGGGAACCGCAATGCATTACAGTGGTAATGGAGTTGTGCGCCCTCTACATTGTAGCACTAAACTATTCTAGAAACGCGGGAAAAAATCCAAATTGTTGTTAATTATTTTTATTTCTGAAAGTAGGTTAGATATGAATTATCAAAATTCAAAAACCGATACAAAATTTTGTTACTAATTTATATTGAATATATTGCACATAAAAATATAATAATTCGAATAGTGCTAGAACAATAAACAAAATTAAATAAGTACATCATTTCTAATTTAAATAAATAAGAAACCACTAAACTACTTATTTATATGTATTCAAAATAGGCTAATACGTAAGATATATACATATATGTTATATTTCTAAGTTTTCTTAGATTTTAAAATTTTTGGCGACAACATATTAACAATTTGTTACTGACCTTGTCCGGTGTCTTAAATTGCAAGATGCAATATATTCTAGAAATCTAATTGCATCATTTAAAAATTGCTAATTTGGTGATGATTTAGTAGCAGAACATCGCAGTACCTTTCCACGAATGAGTGCACCACTGCGTCCATTGACACAGTCAAACAAATCCTCGAAAAATATAAGTAAATTCCCAGTGTCTGTTGAATCTTCCGACATCGCCACTAAACCATCTGAACTTTTAGATAAAACAAAATTACATGAAAATTTAATAATTTATTACTTAGTTACTGTCAAAAGGCTTATACTTGTAATGCCAGATGCCACTTGGTTGCTGAATACCTTGGAGCAGCATGACACTTTTTTTTAATTTACAAGAATGTAACGTGGAAGTCGGTTAATTTCTTCATTATTCTCAATTGTCCGAAATGGTAAATAAAATTTTATAATCATTAACAATGTTCTCCTCCCATTTTGCAATTCATTTTTTACTATTATATTTTTTGGTAAAAATTATTGCGTACACCTTTTAACAAATGTTGGTCGTCAAACAAAGAAATGACCTTTTGTCCATTTGCTTCAAAATACCTTTGATACATTTGACGACGCACTAGATATTCATAATTTTTACTAGAATAAATGTCAGATTAACAAACCTAATCTCCAAGCAACTGACTTAGATTTCCGTTTCGAGTACAAATCATATAAATTTAAATATCGCGCTTCATCCCACTCAAAGCATCAGCGCCTCTACAATGCAGCGCAGTAGTAATATTTGATCTCCGAAATTGCAATTTAAGCCCTATACCGTGAGTCTCATTATTTTCCCCCAGACTAAATATAAGAGAACCCCCATTGGAATGCTAGAAAGAGAGTCCTAAAATATCATGTGACAAGTGGAAGTTTGTTGTGGAAGTGGAAGATATACAAGATATGTGTCATGTATTTTCGGTTGCAAACCGTGACAGTTGATCACGTATTGTAGGCATTCGAATAAACAATGATCAACTGCAGTCATCATTAGAATTCAACCTTTTATGAAATAAAAAAAAAACGTATGCTAAATAGCACGTTTCAGTCGCATGTAACCTTTGTTTATGCCCAAAAGTTTCCGGCCCTAGTGCTATCGGTGAAAGATAAAATTATTTTTTAAAAATTTAATTTTTTGTCAGTTTTGACCAGCACGAAGTCCTCAATTATTTTTGGAAAATACCTCTAAATTTTAAACAGCTTAAAACCACCAGAGGGCCTTTCAAGTGGGAACGTGGCGTAAATCTGTTTACTATCTACCTCTGTCTTCTGTAGAGTTTTTATTTAAAATACTTTAATTTAATTTAATTGTTTTTTTTTACCATTATTATTGTAAGTTTATATAAACCATCTTTTTGGTCATTAAAGATATCAACATGGCTTACAGAAAAGGTTGGAATGAAGAGAGTCTATGGCTGTGCAAGTGGACTTTTGGTGATAATTCAAAATTCAAGAGTATTTTTGAAGGTTCGTGTTGGTAAAACTGATAGTTTAAAAGATTAACACTAGGACGGAACTTTTTTCTCTTACAATTGCGTTTGACTGAAACGTGCTATAAGTAGTTTTTGTCATTTTTCCACCCGTTACGTGACAGTTGTAACTCCGCCTTGCACCTCTTCTTCTATTATGACGACTTCAAAACAAAAAGTGCGCGTTACTTGTTATAGTGTATTATGTTTAGTCTGAGGTTTTACGCAATTTTCTCATAATTAATAAAAATGGAATTTCTTCCAAAAATATCATGGACGTGAAGCCGCAGTATATATCCAGAAAGAATATGATCTATTTGTCAAGTGGAAAGCGGAGAACTTTTTAAATGTCAACTTGGAAGAGGATTTATTGTCATATTTTGTTCAAAACATGTACATGTTGTATTTATAGTCACAAACATACAAGTCGTTTTCTCTTTAGACGAAGTACTAATGCTGAAAGTTGCGCTAAATTTACATGAAAATGGGGACATAGGGAAGTACTGCAAATTAATTGCATTCTTGAAACAGAAACATGTTGGATACGAAGCAAAAAAATCATTGATTTTTTGAAATCGATAAGTTTCTCCTTAACGCGTGTGATGACACGTTTTTATTAGTAAAAGTACGTATACATTTTGACGTGTGTCAATAAATTATTACATTTTTGCATATTTTGTGTAGATTGTAGCTGTTCACGCAATTACTGGCGGCTGTAGGATTGTGATGAATTATTAAAAATGTTTACCACCGATGTAGAAGACAAAGGTGATCTTCTCCTGATCTATGTTCCTTACCCCAAGACCCATAAGAAACTGTTTTTTACTATGTTGTCCACTGAATTTGAAATTAATCCTATTAATTTATATCGGAAATATATCGATTTACGCCCAGAGAAAGTAAGCACAGGAAGCCTATTCCTTTGCTACCGAAATGAAAAATGTACGATACAACCCATTGTCATTAACAGTTTTGAAAAGATGCCACAATTGATACCAAAATTTCTTAAGTTAAAAAACTCGGAAATCTATGCTGGGCACGCGTTTCGGAGATCGGCTGCTACTTTGTTGTCTGACTGTGGTGCCGATGTAAGAACTCTGAAGCGATTTGGTAGCTGGAAGAGTGATACTGTCGTTGAAGGATATGTAGAGCATTCTCTGCAGAATAAATTTAGTGTTGCGAAAAAAATTTTTGGAAATGGATGTAGCAGTTCTACAAATGTAAACCATGAAATCGCAATTGTGGAATGGAACAAGGCAGTAGCTTTCACTGCGAATAAAGGAATTCGTGGAGATGGGAGTAGCAGTTTAACAAGTGTTAATCATGAAATCACGATTGTGGAACAGAACAAAGAAGTACCCTTTAGTGCTAACAAAGTTGTGTACTTTAACAACACGAATTGTAACGTTAATGTTAACCATTTATAAGAATTAGAAATGTATTAGTCATAACTGCATTATTAATGTAGTAACTTGTAACTGTTTAAAGTGTTCAACGCAAAAATGTTAATAATTTTGAATAAATATTATTTAACAAATATTCTCCTAGTATTTTCAATACAAAATTACTATTTTTATTTACAACTGAGAGCTGTTACATTTACTCTGTTGTGAGTATAACTGACAGATTTTTCTCTCTTGTGAGAGAAATTTGATTTCTATCACCGAAAACAATGGTATAATGTACACTCATGAAATTTAAAACTTGGACACCACAATTTCTGTAAACAAAAGTTTGCACATTGTGAAGCGGGCTTAAGGGTATCATTTACAATTCTAACAGCAGGTAGTCTCAGCAGGGGTTATCTTATAGAAGGACTGTAGAATGAATCATTACACTAAGCACGTTTTAGAAAATAGGTAATTTACGTTGCTTACTTAATTTTTTCTTTAAAGAATATATTTGAAGGTATCGCTAATTAAACACCATAGCTCGATTAATTATCGAATCAAAATTTTGTTTAGGAAATGTTTACAAAATAAAATTAGAAATAATTTTGATTTAAAAAACGTCTACAAGCAATAACTTTTAAATTAAATCAAAAACTAAACATGGTTATTTGGGTTGACTGATTATTACTTATTTTTAAATAAATCTAACCTACTAATTATTGTAAGTTATTAAAAAAAATCATTAAACTCTCTATTCATAATATTTAGTCCTTACAAAATGTATATTTTATGACGTTTCATTTTTTCTGTAGTTAATATAAAAAGTGAAAATAAAAACTAAGGCAATTCTTATTGTCAACGTATATATTTAGTTTTTGACAAGAATTTATTACATAATTATAATTAAGATACCAAGTTATAGTTTAAAATTAAATGAAAACTTTTTTTTAAATAAAGGTATTACTATATAAATAAATATAAGAAATCAATAATGGGTGTGACCTCCATTATTATTGATACATTCTTGGAGGCGTCTGCTCATTGACGCTATCAAGGTATCAATATAATTAATATTAATCGTTTCCCATGCGGTATCAATGGCTGCAATTAGTGCATTACGGTTTACTGGTATAAAATTTGGCCCTTGTTGTCTTCGGATAACAGCAAGTATTCGAGCCCAAACATTTTCGATAATGTTAAAATCTGGGCTTTTGCTGGCCAGGGTAACAGCTCCAAGTTATTTGCTTGTATCCAGTTGCGCACAACCTGCGAAGTATAGGGTCATCATATCCCGATAGTTAATTATCGAATGTTCCAAGAAAATATGTGTAAATAGTAAATGGAATCTACTAACGTAACGTTAAGTCGTTAATTATAGTTACATAACTCTCCTTTCATAAGATATAGTTCATATTAATATGCTTATTGTAAAGCTTCGTACACACCTGAACAACAAACCGAGGAACAAACAGAACAACGAACCGAACGGCAATTGGAACATTAATTTGGACGGTGCGCGAATGCGTTTGCAGGTTTGGACGAATCTAAACAAAACGGCGAACAAACTTATGCGGGAGAATTAAATTATTTATTTTTTGTCCTCCCTTTTGTGGGTTTGTTGTGTTTTAGGTAGTATTATGGAGTTGACAGAAGAAAAATGTTTTAAATTAATCAGTGTTTAAGAATGCAAGAAAAAAATGATCCTATTAGCATCATTTGGGCGGGAAATTTTCAAAATAAAAAAAAGCGAACTAAATTATAATTTTTACTCTTCTTTGTGCGTAAAAATTTGGTTGGCACTATCTTCTTGTTTTCCGCAATTTTCTCTTCTCAATAATAAATATATATGAACTGAAAACTACTGAAAATAATTATGGGAACAGCACAAACGTTCCGTTTGTTGTTCGGATTGTGGAAATCATAAAAGATCGTTTGTCGTTCTGTTTGACTTTCGGTTCGTTGTTATGTTTGTTGCTCGGTTTGTTGTTCAGGTGTGTACGAAGCTTTACAACTTAAGCAACAATTTTTTGGCGAATAAAGATTAGTTTGTGATGTAATATTAGAAACACAAATTTATATCATATCAAATTTATGACAACTTAAAACCAAGAACGTGTATGTTATTGCTAAGAAATTATTAAGGAAAAAGCGCAATTGCAGTGTAAATATTTATAATTAGATATTTTCGAAAGTTTATAAGTCCTCTATTGTAATCTTAATACTTAAAAGAAAATCCTGTCCATTAGCATTATAAGGAAATGGCTTTTACTTTATGAATAAGTTTCAATAACAATAGAATATCCTTGCTTGTTTAATTTACTTCCTTTGAGTCATATTGCTCTAAGGGTTGTTACATTGGTCATTAGAAGTATGTAATAAATAAACAATTACCTACTGTTTGAGAAGGGGTAGTGTGAACCAATAAATAAAGTAAGAAATGTAAATTCCATTTTAGTTTAAAATTTCAAGTGTTGTGAAAATGCCACCTCATCTCGGTGCTGATTTGAAAGCGCGGATTGTTTCGGAATTAGCGGCGGGCCGTAGCGTGCGTGAAATTTCACGTATGTTAGATATACCAAAAGCACCGTAGGGCATTACCGAGTAAAATGGAATCTTGAACACACTTTGGAAAGAGCCATCGGAAGTGGTAGACCTAAAGTATCTACACGTGCTCAAGATCTCGAGTTGTTTCATTACGTAACAGAACAACCATTTGCTACATACTCAGGGCTATAGCAGATACACATTTTCCCGGATGCCGTATAACTGCACAAAAAAGATTAAAGGAGATGGGAATAAAGAAGTATAATGCTGCTGCGAAAGAAGTTCTCAGTGACGAAAATATGAGACGTCGTCTGGAATTTGCAAGGCGATATGTGAACGAACCTTTGGAATTTTGGAATCGAGTGATTTTTAGCGACGAAAAAACGTTCAATAGCCGCAACGATGGACCACTAAAAGTTTTTAGAATGGAAGGAACTCGTTACGAAAATAATCACATATGTCCTAAAAAACGAAGTGGTTATTTTTCTGTGAATGTGTGGGGTTGGGTTAGCGCGCGGGGTCCAGGAGTTTGTTGGGCTATCGATGGACGTCTTGATTCTGCTGCGTATTTAGATATTTTGGAAACTATTATGAAACCTTCAGTCGAAGTGTTTTATCCAGACGAAGATTATATTTTCCAACAAGTAAGTATTCTTATTTCACTATACTTTCTCCAAAAAATAGTTCGGGATCTGTTGAATTAACATTTTCATAATGTATTTTTGTTGTTAAAGGACAACGCCCCTATTCATACTTCGCGGGTTGTGCGCAATTGGATACGAGAAAATAACTTGGAGCTGTTACCCTGGCCAGCAAAAAGCCCAGATTTTAACATTATCGAAAATGTTTGGGCTCGAATACTTGCTGTTATCCGAAGACAACAAGGGCCAAATTTTATACCAGTAAACCGTAATGCACTAATTGCAGCCATTGATACCGCATGGGAAACGATTAATATTAATTATATTGATACCTTGATAGCGTCAATGAGCAGACGCCTCCAAGAATGTATCAATAATAATGGAGGTCACACCCATTATTGATTTCTTATATTTATTTATATAGTAATACCTTTATTTAAAAAAAAGTTTTCATTTAATTTTAAACTATAACTTGGTATCTTAATTATAATTATGTAATAAATTCTTGTCAAAAACTAAATATATACGTTGACAATAAGAATTGCCTTAGTTTTTATTTTCACTTTTTATATTAACTACAGAAAAAAATGAAACGTCATAAAATATACATTTTGTAAGGACTAAATATTATGAATAGAGAGTTTAATGATTTTTTTTAATAACTTACAATAATTAGTAGGTTAGATTTATTTAAAAATAAGTAATAATCAGTCAACCCAAATAACCATGTTTAGTTTTTGATTTAATTTAAAAGTTATTGCTTGTAGACGTTTTTTAAATCAAAATTATTTCTAATTTTATTTTGTAAACATTTCCTAAACAAAATTTTGATTCGATAATTAATCGAGCTATGGTGTTTAATTAGCGATACCTTCAAATATATTCTTTAAAAAAAAAATTAAGTAAGCAACGTAAATTACCTATTTTCTAAAACGTGCTTAGTGTAATGATTCATTCTACAGTCCTTCTATAAGATAACCCCTGCTGAGACTACCTGCTGTTAGAATTGTAAATGATACCCTTAAGCCCGCTTCACAATGTGCAAACTTTTGTTTACAGAAATTGTGGTGTCCAAGTTTTAAATTTCATGAGTGTACCTAAAAAACTACATTTGTATGATAAAAATTTAACGCAAGAACAGAATGATAAAGTTCGGTAAATATCTGGATAAATTTGTAATAGAAAAACTGGCAAACTTTTCTGAAACATAATAAATTTATCTTTACAATTATTTGAAATTTTTAACTCAAATAAAACTTATTTGGAAAAAATTGTCAAATTAAAATTTTCTTTAGTTTATATAAGCTCAACTTTTTAAAATACTACGTTATTTAATTTTATATAAGACTCGCATAATATGGAAAATCATGCAACCTGTTGCTGCGCTTATTATAATTAAAAGTAAAGAAAAATTTGAGTTGATTTTTTATGAATATAATTCCACATGCTTCTGATTTAAAAAACCATGTACATCTAACACACCTAACACTATGACCTCTTGCATTTTATCGGACGTATTCAAATAGCAACCTATACCAAGATGCATTGCTTCCTTTTAAAGTCAAGGCAGTAACGCATATATTTATCTATTGTGCAAAAAACTACGTTTAATTATTACTATCTTAATTATAATATACAGTAAAATGGCAATGTTATTTAAATCAATTGATTAACAGTCATGGACTTGTTATCTTATGTGAAATAATTAACTCGTCTCAACAAAATACACAGTATTATACTTTCCCGAAGAACGTTATTTTTATTGTAAATAATAAAAAAATGCTACAAAAATCACTACTTTAAAATAATTCATTCATTCGTATACAAATTTTTTCTTATGTGCATTAAAATACTAAACAAAAACCTGAGTAATTCTAGTTAATTAAGTAGTCAAAAACAAGCAGTAAGATTCTAGTTCTAGTTCCTCCTTCTCAGTACTTAGTGACGTAAAGGCGAATTTATTTGCACTTTTATTGCATTTCTAAATGCTGATTCATTGGGAAACGGGTATACGTTAACTGCAAGTAGGGGACATCTAGTGATTCCAAAATACCCCCATATGATTGTTCTTGCGCTCTTTATAACCGAAATACAAAGTGTTTATGTATTTGATCTATTTGTTTAATGACTTATAACTTATGATCCGCCCTGTATGTTTTTTTTTTAAATATTTGGGTTACAAAATTTTATAATATGCCCAACCCAGAAAAAATATTCACATAAAAGAAAAATCCAGGTCCGGTTTCACAAAACACAAATATACAAATTTGGCCACCTCCAAAACAACACACTGTATTATCTTATTTAAAGATGTGCCTTTGGAGTTTGGCCAGAATAGTTCACTACTTCTATTTAATATTGAAATTACTTATTTATTAAAATTTTTGGAAGTCAAAATGAAATTCATAGAATTATTTACATTTTATTTTATTTTAATGACAATTTTCTGATACTAAACACTAAATATTGTAATGAATGTATTTTAGATTACTACGAATGATATTATTGTAGGGCCGTATTAGGGATTGAACGTAACAAGTATGTAAGAAAACATGAACCGGGTATTGCTGATGATGACAGCTTAGCTGTTGAAACACGTGTCCGAGTAAAGTTTTTGGTGTTTTTCTATTGGTTAAATAGACGCTGCAGTTGGTGTCCCTTTCCTTTGGTTTACTTTGAAATAGTTTAATTCAAAAATCATTGAAATAATATTCAACTAATAGTTTAAGTATGGCAAAATGAAATCATACCAACCAAGAAAAAAAAACAAACTAATAGTTATAAGCAATTCATACAATAAAATTTCAACTTCTGAATTACTTGTTTGACAGGTTATGCGTATCACTGTGACTACTATTTTTCAGTTAAATTTATTCTTGATCGAAACATAACTTGATGTCAAAGTCCAATTTCTTAATAAAAATAATCTCATGTGATACGGACTTCATTGTTGACATTGTATAAAGTGATAATGATGATTTCAATGCACAAGAAATAAATGCAACAAAAAGTAAGTAAAACATCAAATGCTAGTAAACATAGGAACTAAAGGCGTTGTGTAACAAGAGGAATAGCAAAGATAATAAACGTCAACAGATTCTATAAAAAGAATAAGAAATAGTAAAATGGTAAAAAAATGTTACAACGTGGGAAATAGAATACTATGTTCAAGAAAAAAAACAACAAAAGAGATGGAAAAACCAAGGATACAAAACACATTAATCTTAAGAGTTGAAAATTCGAGGAAGTCACATTTGGTGAATGTGAAGACAATTAAAAATTGGACTAGAAGTAGTTACAAAGAAGGTATGGAATGACTCACCATGAAAACTTTCTATTTTTTGTTTATACCGAAAGTAGATTCCATCTTGGCTATTTTCATTGTCAATTAGTACTTTCTATTTCATTATAAAATTCTGCATTTTAGATGTAGGTACATCTTAGCAAAAGTTACCGCGTCATTTAAACGCTAGAAGGTATACAAACACACCAAACGATTCTGTAGGAAGATTGTTTACAAACTGTTCTCAGCATTCAAACTTCACAAGCAAACCTTCTGTTGACATTGAAGTAAATAAGATTGACTTAATTTTCTTTTCTGCATATTCATATCCGTTGAATAAAAGTTGTAAATGGAAACTAGAGATATTAACAATGACATTTTAAGGTGTCCATTTTATTACTTTTAAATACTGTAAATGTGTACAAACGCTCAACAAAAGTAAGCAAAGCAAGTTAAATAATTATTTAGTTACGTTGCTTACTTTTGTACACAACTACACATATGACTAAAGTTTTACTCGATCTAGTGTGGTAGTGTGTTCGAAATTGGTCACGATAGTATGGTGTCTCGCTTAATATTAGAGCTAGAGAATCGGTTAAATAGGGGAAAGTTTTAGCCAATTACGTCTGTAGAATAATGAACATTAATAAACGATTCCTAAAGTACAGCGTTGAAAAAAGTAAAATGTTGTATTTTTGAAAAGTGGATTCATTATTTTCAAAATTTTTTGAAATCTGCAAAAACATTTTTTAAACACTTTTTTACGCTAAGAGGACTATGTACACAGTTTTGTACTACGACGTTTTGGCTGTCTAGAACCATCATGAACTTTGTTTTTTCTAACGGCCACGATATTGAATTTTTTGTTTATTAGAAAGTACATAATTTTTTCTTAATAATGTGCTAAACAGAAATGTAAGAAACAAGAGTTTACAACTTAAAAATAAAAAGAAACATTTTTGAAAAAAAATCACAATAATTGACAACGCAATAATATGAAATAATGCTAAACTTAAGACTAAGTTTAGGTAAAATAAGTTAATAACAATATCGATTGATTTCAAGTAAAATAAAAATTTTAAACGTCTAATCAATATCAAGCATTAGGTACATAAAGCTATTGTATTAATAAATATTAGTATACTTTTTCTTTAGTAGGCTTTGATTATTTTTAACAAAAGTTTAAATATAGTTACTAAACGTTTTAATAAATTAATATTATCTGTATAATGACTTTAAATTATTCCAAGCTAGTGATAATTATTTTGAGATGTATCCCGATAGACGACAGTCTGGCAGAACAAATTTCCATCAACCGGTAACAAATTTGCTCGAGTTTGGAAGTTTTGAAAAACCTAGATCCAAAAAATACGCAACGGACATTGAAAATCGTAACAAACATTTTGGAGCTTCGGGAAGGTAAGTTTGAGAAAACAGTCAATTTTTCTAATCCGTATTTAGGTAAATGTCGTGAAAATTCTGCTTTTTTGAATTAAATTCCATGGACAGATGAAACACACTTCACCAGTTGTAAAATATTCAATAAAAATAATTATTATTATTGGGATCTTGCAAATCCAAATTTATGTGAATAACGCAGATTTTAAATACGATTTGGTTTTAATGTGTGGAAGCGGAATTATTTGTAAAAGTATCTTTTTCAACAATTATTAGAAATTTAAAAAATTTTATTAGACTTGATATTTTGTTTACTTAAATTTACTCTTAAATTTACCTTGTATTTATATTTTTGCGTTGTAAATATTACAATTTTCTTCAAAAATATATGTTTTCTTATTTTTAGATCATAAATCTATTTTTTTTTTGCATTAAGGTTTAACACATTATTAAGAAAAATTATGTACTTTTAATAAATAAAAAATTCAATATTGTGGCTTTTGGGAGAAACCAAAGTTGATGTTTGTAGAAAGCCAAAACTTCGTAGGACAAAACTGTGTACAAAGCCCTATTTAGCGTAAAAAGGTGCTTCAGAGATGTTGTTACAGTTTCAAAAGTTTTTTAAAATAATGAAGTAATATCGACTTTTCAAAAAAACAACATTTCACTTTTTTCAACATACCTGGCAATACTGTACTTTTGAAACAGGTTTTTAAGCGTCGTTATTCTACAAACATAATTGGCTAAAACTTTCTCTATTTAACCGATTCTTTAGCTCTAACACTGTCATGACCAATTTCGGACACACTGTGTATAAAAAAAGTCAGTAATCTACTTTTAATATTTCTAACACTCGTCATGTAATTGTAATGTAACGACATAGTGTACCTGCTCTTGTTTTTAAATTACTGTTTGGCTATGTACACTCATGAAATTTAAAACTTTCTGTAAACAAAAGTTTGCACATTGTGAAGCGGGCTTAAGGGTATCATTTACAATTCTAACAGCAGGTAGTCTCAGCAGGGGTTATCTTATAGAAGGACTGTAGAATGAATCATTACACTAAGCACGTTTTAGAAAATAGGTAATTTACGTTGCTTACTTAATTTTTTCTTTAAAGAATATATTTGAAGGTATCGCTAATTAAACACCATAGCTCGATTAATTATCGAATCAAAATTTTGTTTAGGAAATGTTTACAAAATAAAATTAGAAATAATTTTGATTTAAAAAACGTCTACAAGCAATAACTTTTAAATTAAATCAAAAAACTAAACATGGTTATTTGGGTTGACTGATTATTACTTATTTTTAAATAAATCTAACCTACTAATTATTGTAAGTTATTAAAAAAAAATCATTAAACTCTCTATTCATAATATTTAGTCCTCACAAAATGTATATTTTATGACGTTTCATTTTTTTCTGTAGTTAATATAAAAAGTGAAAAATAAAAACTAAGGCAATTCTTATTGTCAACGTATATATTTAGTTTTTGACAAGAATTTATTACATAATTATAATTAAGATACCAAGTTATAGTTTAAAATTAAATGAAAACTTGTTTTTTTAAATAAAGGTATTACTATATAAATAAATATAAGAAATCAATAATGGGTGTGACCTCCATTATTATTGATACATTCTTGGAGGCGTCTGCTCATTGACGCTATCAAGGTATCAATATAATTAATATTAATCGTTTCCCATGCGGTATCAATGGCTGCAATTAGTGCATTACGGTTTACTGGTATAAAATTTGGCCCTTGTTGTCTTCGGATAACAGCAAGTATTCGAGCCCAAACATTTTCGATAATGTTAAAATCTGGGCTTTTGCTGGCCAGGGTAACAGCTCCAAGTTATTTTCTCGTATCCAATTGCGCACAACCCGCGAAGTATGAATAGGGGCGTTGTCCTTTAACAACGAAAATACATTATAAAAATGTTAATTCAACAGATCCCGAACAATTTCTTGGAGAAAGTAAAGTGAAATAAGAATACTTACTTGTTGGAAAATATAATCTTCGTCTGGATAAAACACTTCGACTGAAGGTTTCATAATAGTTTCCAAAATATCTAAATACGCAGCAGAATCAAGACGTCCATCGATAGCCCAACAAACTCCTGACCCCCCGCGCTAACCCAACCCCACACATTCACAGATAAATAACCACTTCGTTTTTAGGACATATGTGATTATTTTCGTAACGAGTTCCTTCCATTCTAAAAACTTTTAGTGGTCCATCGTTGCGGCTATTGAACGTTTTTCTGTCGCTAAAAATCACTCGATTCCCAAAATTCCAAAGGTTCGTTCACATATCGCCTTGCAAATTCCAGACGACGTCTCATATTTTCGTCACTGAGAACTTCTTTCGCAGCAGCATTATACTTCTTTATTCCCATCTCCTTTAATCTTTTTGTGCAGTTATACGGCATCCGGGAAAATGTGTATCTGCTATAGCCCTGGAGTATGTAGCAAATGGTTGTTCTGTTACGTAATGAAACAACTCGAGATCTTGAGCACGTGTAGATACTTTAGGTCTACCACTTCCGATGGCTCTTTCCAAAGTGTGTTCAAGATTCCATTTTACTCGGTAATGCCCTACGGTGCTTTTTGGTATATCTAACATACGTGAAATTTCACGCACGCTACGGCCCGCCGCTAATTCCGAAACAATCCGCGCTTTCAAATCAGCACCGAGATGAGGTGGCATTTTCACAACACTTGAAATTTTAAACTAAAATGGAATTTACATTTCTTACTTTATTTATTGGTTCACACTACCCCCCTCAAACAGTAGGTAATTGTTTATTTATTACATACTTCTAATGACCAATGTAACAACCCTTAGAGCAATATGACTCAAAGGAAGTAAATTAAACAAGCAAGGATATTCTATTGTTATTGAAACTTATTCATAAAGTAAAAGCCATTTCCTTATAATGCTAATGGACAGGATTTTCTTTTAAGTATTAAGATTACAATAGAGGACTTATAAACTTTCGAAAATATCTAATTATAAATATTTACACTGCAATTGCGCTTTTTCCTTAATAATTTCTTAGCAATAACATACAAGTTCTTGGTTTTAAGTTGTCATAAATTTGATATGATATAAATTTGTGTTTCTAATATTACATCACAAACTAATCTTTATTCGCCAAAAATTGTTGCTTAAGTTGTAAAGCTTCGTACACACCTGAACAACAAACCGAGCAACAAACATAACAACGAACCGAAAGTCAAACAGAACGACAAACGATCTTTTATGATTTCCACAATCCGAACAACAAACGGAACGTTTGTGCTGTTCCATAATTATTTTCAGTAGTTTTCAGTTCATATATATTTATTATTGAGAAGAGAAAATTGCGGAAAACAAGAAGATAGTGCCAACCAAATTTTTACGCACAAAGAAGAGTAAAAAATTATAATTTACTTCGCTTTTTTTTTATTTTGGAAATTTCCCGCCCAAATGATGCTAATAGGGACATCATTTTTTTGATATCGGAGAAAAAACCGACAAGTTGCGGGAACGCCGCAAACCGTGTGTGGAACAATCAGGACTTGCGAATCTGTTCTAAAATTCGTACGTAACACCGTCCAAATTAATGTTCCGATTGCCGTTCGATTCGTTGTTCTGTTTGTTCCTCGGTTTGTTGTTCAGGTGTGTACGAAGCTTTACAATAAGCATATTAATATGAACTATATCTTATGAAAGGAGAGTTATGTAACTATAATTAACGACTTAACGTTACGTTAGTAGATTCCATTTACTATTTACACATATTTTTTGGAACATTCGATAATTAACTATCGGGATATGATGACCCTATACTTCGCAGGTTGTGCGCAACTGGATACAAGCAAATAACTTGGAGCTGTTACCCTGGCCAGCAAAAAGCCCAGATTTTAACATTATCGAAAATGTTTGGGCTCGAATACTTGCTGTTATCCGAAGACAACAAGGGCCAAATTTTATACCAGTAAACCGTAATGCACTAATTGCAGCCATTGATACCGCATGGGAAACGATTAATATTAATTATATTGATACCTTGATAGCGTCAATGAGCAGACGCCTCCAAGAATGTATCAATAATAATGGAGGTCACACCCATTATTGATTTCTTATATTTATTTATATAGTAATACCTTTATTTAAAAAAAAGTTTTCATTTAATTTTAAACTATAACTTGGTATCTTAATTATAATTATGTAATAAATTCTTGTCAAAAACTAAATATATACGTTGACAATAAGAATTGCCTTAGTTTTTATTTTCACTTTTATATTAACTACAGAAAAAATGAAACGTCATAAAATATACATTTTGTAAGGACTAAATATTATGAATAGAGAGTTTAATGATTTTTTTAATAACTTACAATAATTAGTAGGTTAGATTTATTTAAAAATAAGTAATAATCAGTCAACCCAAATAACCATGTTTAGTTTTTGATTTAATTTAAAAGTTATTGCTTGTAGACGTTTTTTAAATCAAAATTATTTCTAATTTTATTTTGTAAACATTTCCTAAACAAAATTTTGATTCGATAATTAATCGAGCTATGGTGTTTAATTAGCGATACCTTCAAATATATTCTTTAAAAAATTAAGTAAGCAACGTAAATTACCTATTTTCTAAAACGTGCTTAGTGTAATGATTCATTCTACAGTCCTTCTATAAGATAACCCCTGCTGAGACTACCTGCTGTTAGAATTGTAAATGATACCCTTAAGCCCGCTTCACAATGTGCAAACTTTTGTCTACAGAAATTGTGGTGTCCAAGTTTTAAATTTCATGAGTGTACATTCTTCTAATTTTAATAAAATGATAAAACAAGTTTGAACGAAACGTCGGCATTTATGTACCTATAAGTTATTTGACCTCCACCTCGAAGAAACAGATCTTTTAATTTCTATCACTTAATTTTGGAAAATATTCTTAACTTATCCCACTAAACATAAAAATATCACATAAACGAAGCTTTAACATCACAATGTTACATTGTAAAGTTAGAATAAAAAAGGTATAAGTAACATTTGACTCGTTTAGAGATAATTGGGGATAAAGTTATGTGAATTTTAAAAAACATTGATAACTTATAGCTGATTGTTTATAAGGGACTTTGCTTCTTAAAATACTTTGAAATTTTTCTTGCCGTCATCAATATTTGGCTTAATTTTTTTGTTATTATAAAAGATGCATTTTATACCTTTTTCATTCCAAATAACATTTAATTTAGATCTTGAAAAAGTAACGAATTTTTTGTTAAAGCAAGCTTTATTAACGAAAAACATAACGTTATTCTAAATCATCAGAATCAGGAATAGGAAAGAACAATAACATGTATGTTAGCGCTGTTTTTCCCGCTACGCTTAACTAAATGTAGAGGGGATATTTGGGTTTGAATTTCGATTATTGTGTTTGTTAGACTTCAATAATTAAAGTAACAAAATAAATAAACGTTTATGTTAGCGAGTGTTTCATTATTGATTCTAAAATAACTACCAGCGCATTAGTTCGACGATTTTAACAATAAAATTAAAAGTCGCAAACAATGTAAAAAAATGATAATCATTGTCAAGAGTAAATACTTTAAATTGAAAGAATATGTTGCATAATTTTTGTTATATTTGAAGCATGAAACATTCCCGAAATTCAACTTTTGATTTTCAACACCCTTTTTGAATCATCTATTATGGCATATAGATGTGCAAACGAATAAAAAGGTTCCTTAGTCATTTCATAAACCCAAATATGTTTAGATGCTGACTTTATTACACTCCTGCAATGTTGAAAACATATACTTGTGTAAATTTCTTTTTACATTTTTGTATGACCCCAAATGGTCGATGGCGTTCCATATGTGTATGCCCGGGCTCTAAAAATTTTTGATATATTTCTTGAAGTCGTGTACTTTTCACTAGAAACATAAACAGTTTAGTTAAGTTTTTATTTTTATTTTGTCCACCGCAGGAATCACTTTACGCTATTGTTCTTGTAATATTAAGAGGTAGAGACTCACTCAACGAACTTTATTAAACAGAATCCTATTTTCTAAGAGGTCCTTGAAGTAATATTCTCAGACCAAGCAGACATGTGGGCTTCATTTCTTATTAAGTCATATATACAAAAGTTGTAGGTCTGTAGTTGTCTTAAATAGAATACTGTGGATGTAGTTAAAAGCGGGGTTGGTAAGGCTTGATGAAGGTCAAAGCACGCAACAACAGTATCTGTTGAATGTCTGTATTTTTTATTTTATTCATTTTTATTGCTTTTTCTGCTCGTTTTTGACGGAGACTTAGTAGATTTTTTGGCCTCATCAATTCCTGTTGAATATTTTAAAACATTTTGGTATGAGTCACAGCGGGAACAGGTATCTGAATGAGGGCGATGAAATCTTAGATTAAATTAAGTATTAAAAAATAAACCTATAATAGGACAACTTAACAGGAATCCTGCTTTCTTCTTCACACCACATTTATACAAATCATACATAATTTTCATGTTCAAGTCTGATGATAGGTACTTGGTTTGACCATTTGCTTTTCTTGAGTGATGGTTTCTGTATCATGGAAATTTCTTTATGTGTGTGATAAAAGATACTTGCTTGTCATTATCCATTCTTCTATATGTCTGTTCTTTTCCTTTCTATCTGACTCTGCTATACCAAGGATATTTGTTTTAGCATGCACTGTTGTAAATCTTTTATTCAAAAATATTAAAGGTTTAAAAAAAACTCTTTAGAGACACGTTTTCCTAGTAAACAAATGTTTGTACTGAATTTTCGTTTAATGTTACTGCCTTCTTCTTTTCTGGTTGTGTTCACTTTTTTTATACATGATATAAAAAAGCAGTCTGATGATCGTAAGACAGCAGATCATAATAGCATTTGAAAAGCTCCTGCCTTTTTTCTTCACTAATATTCATATTGCATTTATATCGGTAGGTATGCTGATAAGGTTGCACACATTTTATTTGATTAAGGTTTTTATTAGACATATACTCGTCACTTCTAAGGCGCCTTTTTTCCATTCAGAGACATTGTTTTGACTTTTTCTGGTGAGTGATGCAGTAACATGAAGATAATACACTACAGCATCAGCAGTGCGAGCCGCATTGTTTTCATCCTCAGTCATATCTTTGGAGGAACAATCCTAGTCTGTCGAAGGACAGTAATCATTATCCTCGTCGGTCTGGTAGGGATCTGAATACACAATTGTGTGACCTGCACTTTAAAAAGTACCAAAAGTACTACGATGCTCATGGGCTATAAAACCAAGTAATTAAGCTATCATTTGGAAATAACTTTACTTTTAAGAAACTGATTAGAAACAAATTAGAACGATAATATTTGCTAACCCACTTGGAAATAGCACGTGCATACTACATGAACATAGTTTGTGAGAATAATGAGAGTATAAGTGCACTTGTATCCTTTCTATTCCAACAAAATGCTCGGTTTTATTCACATCATTTTTCTACTTGAAGACATTTATTTATTTATCGTATGGCTACACATGGTTCTCATAACTTAATTTACAAACTTAGAAAGACTGAAAACAAATAGTTAATGTAAATATAGGTATATAAATATAAAAATATAAATAAAATAGGAAAAAAAAAGACGATGTATATATAAAAACACATACACAAACATAGACTATATATTAATAGTCAGGTTTTCTATCCATTCAACCGCCGTTTGTGGAAGTTTGAAAAAGTCAGACAACTCGTCAGAGTATGCCGTTTTTTCGCAGTCCTAGACAATATGTTGTATGGTCTGGTGTTCTCTTCCACAGTCACACAATAGGTCAAGAGCTCTGTTCCATTTATGAAGAGAGTCTTTACACAGGCCGTGGTTTGTCCGTATTCTATTTGTCGTTTTCCAGATGCGGCGTGGCAGGTCAAAACCGGTCGGCTTATTATGGGTGTTCAAGTATTGACTCACCTCCGGGGAAACAACTTGGTTCCATGAGGATGATTCCCAACTTTTATTAATATCGAAATTCTCGTCGTGGAGGGTTTTACCTCATTTTATTGCAGAACGTCTGGATTTAAGTCTACTGGATGTGGCTGCCGGAATATAGTCATGGATTGGCAGTTGTCCGTTCTGCATTATTTTATTATATTCACGAACCAGAGCTCCTTGTCTTCTTAGTTGAGGCGGTGGAATATGGCTGAGAGCAGGAAGCCAGTGGGTTGGAGTACTTTTATACAACCAGTGATTGTGCGCATGATAGAGTTCAGTTGGGCATCCAATTTGACAGTGTGACTACTGTTCAGCCAGATGGGAGCACAATATTCGGCAGAACTGTAGACGAGCAAGAGCGCTGCGCTTCGCAGGGCTGGAGGCTGTAGATCCCCACGTCGTACCACATAATTTTTGAATTATATTATTTTTCGTACAGACTTTAACTGTTGTTTTTTGCAAGTGAGACTTATATGTGAGGGACTTATCAAGAGTAACACCTAGGTATTTTGGGGTTGGGTTGTTTGTGACAAGGCATCCATCAAACTGTATGTTGTTGGCGTTAACTTGAAGACAGATGTTGATAGAGTGTATCGAAAATTACTTAAATTCTTTTTATTCCAACAAATATAAACCTTAACTATTACAATATCCCTCTTTTACAAAAATGCACTTATACCCTTATTATTCTAACCTCTTCAATTGTTACATTTCATAATTACATTGTGATAATGTTAATTAAACTGCTTTTTTGTAACGTGTTACGAACGTTGTAACTATGTTAACATGAAAAATACTAATGCCTAGTAACAATGTGTGTGCAATAAAACAACTATTTATTTTTGTTCGTTGTTCTCCTTTTTAGAATAAATTCTTATAAGTGTTGTTCCCCAAAAACTAATTGGGCCTTCTTAGGAGTAAATAAAGGAAGAAAGGAGTTATAAAAACACCAAGCTCTCTTTAGCCGACGTTTCGACTGACGTGTGTTCAGTCTTTTCAAGGCATCTGTAATATACTTTAATTAATTTAAAATTCAAAAAGAGACATTTGTTACAACCAAAACAATAATTAATTGACTAGAAATACATAGAAAATTATTACAGTGGTAGAAAATTATCTTAAAGGACTAGACTAATTAATAATTTGTAATGAAATTAAATTACATACCTAAGAATGTGTGTAAAACAAACAACTCCTATAACAGAATATCTTTTTCTCCAGTTACACATAAATTTACAATAACAATAAAAATTTAACGTCCACAATTAAAAATTAATAAATATATATATAACAAACTTCATGCGTGGACAAACAAACATCTAATGTATAAAATTTTTTGAATGTCAATACAGATAAGTCTAACGGAATGTTAAGATAAAGGCGGAAAATATCAAGGCTATGTAATGTAGAGAATTATATGTTATTTAATAATAGCAAATTGATTAGTAATTAATAATGTATTAATGATTATTAAATTTAACTATGTAATGATTAATTGAAGGTTTTTATTTTAGAAATTAGGTTTTTTATACATACTGCTAAGATTAACATCTGTTTTGGAAATTTGACACCTATATTTAATTTTAACATAACCAAAATTCTTATGAATTTGTTCATTAAAATTAATAAAAAAAAATTAAAAAAAAAAAAAAAAAATACGTCATAATCCCAATTGACTTTACACTCATCTCGTTTGATGTAATATCATTGTTCACAAACATCACTAAGGAATTGGTGACCAAGTTAATTACAAAATATTGGACACAATTGTGCAGTTTCACTACATTAGATTTACCAGAATTCATTAATATTTCAGAATACCTTTTTGATTCCAGTTTTTTTAATTATGATAAATGTCAATACAAACAGATCTTCGGTACGGCAATGGGAAATCCAGCTTCCCGATCTTAGCCAGTTTAGGTTATGCATGATTTACTAACCTATGTTAACGAAAAACTAGATTATACCCCTTTATTTGTCTATGTATATGTAGACGATATCATTTCATGTATTCCGAAATCACGCGTAGAAACGACACTACAATTATTTAATAGTTATAATGAATTTTTGAACTTTACTTATGAGAAAGAAAACAACGGAAAAATTTCCTTCCTTGATGTAACTTTGATTAACAATGGACATGAAAACCAATATTAACCAACTGGTTTACTAAATCTATAGCCTCCAATAGGGTCATTAACTACTACTCAAAGCACCCCCACAAACAAAAAATCAATATAATAAAAAGCATGCAAACAAAAATTAAAAACTGAGCAGCCCATATTTTGAACAAAAAAACAATGAAAAACTTATGTCTATTTTAAAAACAATAATTATCCTACAAAATTAATAAAAACTCTTTTAATAACTAGCCAAACTAATAATCCTCCCCAAAATGTTTCACAAAACAGTACTTCAACCATTACTACATATGTAAAATTAATAAACGTGCCTGGCTTATCAAATAAGTTAATTCATTGTCTAAAACTTAATGAAATAAAAATTGTACTTTTATAACCAAAATACAATTTACAATACATTATATACAAAACTAAAAGACAAAACTAATATTTTGGATAAATCAGGACTCATTTATAAAGTGAAATGTGCTTCTTGTAATAAAGTATATGTAGGTCAAACTAAACAAAAATTATGCAATAGAATTAAAAATCACAAATACGACTGCAGTAAGATGAGGGAAGTTACTGGTTTGTCTGTTCATCATGTTAAAGAAGATCACAACTTCGACTTTAATTCAGTAACAATTTTAGATATAGAACCCAATTACAAAAAACGCCTGATTTCGGAAATGATATTCATTAATGCCTACAACAATAATGTAAATTTCAAAACAGATACGTATAATCTTAGCAGTATGTATAAAAACCTAATTTCTAAAATAAAAACCTTCAATTAATCATTACATAGTTAAATTTAATAATCATTAATACATTATTAATTACTAATCAATTTGCTATTATTAAATAACATATAATTCTCTACATTACATAGCCTTGATATTTTCCGCCTTTATCTGGTAACATTCCGTTAGACTTATCTGTATTGACATTCAAAAAATTTTATACATTAGATGTTTGTTTGTCCACGCATGAAGTTTGTTATATATATATTTATTAATTTTTAATTGTGGACGTTAAATTTTTATTGTTATTGTAAATTTATGTGTAACTGGAGAAAAAGATATTCTGTTATAGGAGTTGTTTGTTTTTACACCACATTCTTAGGTATGTAATTTAATTTCATTACAAATTATTAATTAGTCTAGTCCTTTTTAAGATAATTTTCTACCACTGTAATAATTTTTCTATGTATTTCTAGTCAATTAATTATTGTTTTGGTTGTAACAAATGTCTCTTTTTTTGAATTTTTAAATTAATTAAAGTATATTACAGATGCCTTGAAAAGACTGAACACACGTCAGTCGAAACGTCGGCTAAAGAGAGCTTGGTGTTTTTATAACTCCTTTCTTCCTTTATTTACTCCTAAGAAGGCCCAATTAGTTTTTTGGGGAACAACACTTATAAGAACAACTATTTATATTATAATTACGTTGTTGTAGTCTTGATTTAACTTTTAAATTGACTCTATATAATAATCTCTTGTCGTCAACTGGAATCGAACCAGCGCTCCAGAGCTGATGCTGTTTGTGAAATTGACGTTTCTAGTGCTAGATTAAGCTTCCATTGATGGTAGAGTCACACAGCTGAAACATACCTATCATTTATTTAAACTTTTACTTAGGTATCTGAAGTAATTTAGAGCAAAAATAAATCAATTCAAAATAGTTACAAAATGAAATGTAATTTAAACATGATATGCACACAAATGTTATTACTCTACATCTTATAAATGAGATTGGGGAGTCATGCGACGATTTCAAACCCAAAATTTGAAAAATCCCAATTTTTAATTTTTTTGACGTATTAGAGTTAGTACGTTATAATGAAGCAAATAAAAAATATGTCAAAAATATGTTTATAACTTAAAAATATGTTGTCTGGTGGGCGGATGGCCGGGAGGAGATATCAAGGAAAACACCGGTTCGGTTTTATGAAACTTTGCGTATTATTCTTATTTATAATAGCGCAAATCCGATTCGATTTTGAACATAATCTGTCGGGCTAAAAGAGCGGTTAAGCTACATAGATTTTCCCATTCTTGGAATATTTGCAAAAATATTCATTTTACACAATTTATTTTCAAATAAGTTTTTGTAATTTAGTTATACACAACTTTGCATTAACAATTTTTTGATTTGCTATGTAATTACTGAGATATGACAGTCACGTGACATTATAATTATTTTAACGATATATCCAAGAACATCAATTATACAAAAACAGTCATGTAACGAAAGTATGTAGTTAATTTTTTCTTTGTTTTTCACAAAATTTTGTTAGTTGTAACGCAACTCTGTTACACACTTTTTTTATTTGTTGAGCTAAATGTTTTGTCACTGCACCCTTTTGATACTCTTTTACACGTTTGTTAGTATCAGAACGATGTGGACTTCTGCGTGAAAAGCTTTTATACTATATTACTCCAAAAATAACTTTCTATAATATCGTACTAATAATGTTTAACACATGTTCAACTTATTATGTTTTTGTAATGTTATTTTCATGTTCTTTTTATAAACAATGTTGATGTGATCTACAACCGATGTTACAATAAAATGTTAATTTTGTTACTTTGTTCAAATACATTATTTTACTGTTCTTTGTTTAGTGAGATAAAAGTACATCACAAATTACGATACGTGTTTAAATGCTGTGCAACAGTCCTACGAAAGCATTAACAATGTTTTGCAATTGAAAGTAATTCCTCTAAAATACAGGGTGTCTGTAAAATGTCTTTACACAAGCCTACCACATATTCCTTAGACAAAAATAAGCCGATTTAAGTAAACTTACCTTAGTCTAAAGTAGCTTAGTTTGGGTGCTATGCGGCCTTGAAGTTAAAAATTTGAAATCTTTTTTATTATAAATTTAAAATGGTTTATTCGATTTTAATAAGATTTGGCATAGTTAGTTAATGTTATTGGACAAATGTTTTGAAAGAATTACTAAAATATTCTAATACCGGAAGTGAATATAACAGGCGTGGCCATTGTGAAAATTAACATAATTTTTTATGATGAAAGGTAGATATTTCCTTCTATAAGATTTACTAAAAACTACTAACGTCCACATAGCTACTTACAATACCAATACTATTTACAACATTATCTACACACAATTAAAAGTCAAGACAGACATTCTTGACAAACACAATGTAGTGTATAAAATAGACTGTCTTGACTGCAATAAATGCTATGTTGTCCAAACCAAACAAAAAACATGTAATAGTATAAAAAGTACAATTGCAAAAACAAAAAACCAGACTCTGCGTTAGCCGTACACCATATTGAGATAGGTCATAATTTCAATTTTGATAATCCTACGATTTTAAATGTAAAAAGTAATTATAAAAAACGTCTAATAACTGAAATGATATACATCATCAAACACAACAATAACATTAATTATAATACAGACACACAAAATTTAAGCAATATTTATACAAATTTAATCCACAAAAATAAAATAGAAGGAGGAATTCCCATTATCATATTGTTATCTAGTTATTCATGTTTGTTTGTTTCTACGTATAGAGTGTGTGTTTTATTAGAGATATTTATTTACATTTAATTGTTAATTTATTTTGTGTTTGTTTAATATACACTTATTTAAGTGGCGGACCATTTTTCTGTTTTAAGTAAGTAGTCCAGTCAATCACCTATAATTAGATTAATATATTAAGGATATGATGTATATGTATATAATTTATCGTTAAATGTATTCCTTTTAATAAACAGAAGCCTGAAGAAGTGCACATTCTGCTGCACAAAACGTTGCCTGCAAAAACGACAAAGCGAGTTTTTGGTGCCCTCCTCAACGAAGAACAAATCAATTACTGATAATTTTTTACTGTCTGTAGTAGAGGCACAAAATAATTTTTGTTTCATAGAGTATTCAAAAACCATCAAATTATGTCTCTTGTAAAATTTATTTATTTTTATTCGTTCTCGAGAAAAACAAAAAAATTACCTATGCTGGTGCATTCGAAAAAGAATAATCTAATCCAGTCGCCTGTGATTTTTTCTATGAATTTTGCATTTTCTCCAAAACGGCACTCAAAAATTGAATACTCTAATGGTTTTGCAAAATTTTGCTTAATAATCCTCATTTGATTATTTTACACAAAAATCATTTAAAAAATTAAGTAACTATAAAATGAACACAAATAATGTCAAAAACTGTTCATAGTGTTCTCCATTTACACGCATACAAAGATTTATACGACGAAGAAAATTAAATTGTACTCTTCGTAAAATTGTTTATCACCTCTAACGTCATTTATAGCATGTTGAATACGTTGCCATAGTTCTACTTCATTAGCCACAGGCGTTTTGTGAAACCACGGACTTAAGATGTCCCCATAAGAAAAAATCTGCTGGTGTTAAGTCTGGAGAATGTGGTGGTCAATTTACAGGAGCGTTATTACCTCTCCCTATCCATTTGTTTGGGTTTGCTAGATGTAAGTAATTTCGGAACATCAACTGAAAAATGTGGCGGGCTCCATCGTGCATGCACCACATATCTCTCGAAGTTGTAGACGTAATGTCTAACAAATCTGGCAATGTGTTTTGTAAGAACTGCAAGTAGATGGTTCCCGTTAATGTTTGATGAAGAATAACAGAACCAACAATAAAATCGTCAATTATTCAATCCACACATTAAGTTTAAATTTGCGTTGAAAATGGTTTATCTTTATGGCATACGGGTTTTCAACGGCATAAACGTGTTTGTTATAGAAATTAGTTACCCCTCTTCTTGTAAAACAAGCTTCATCCGTAAACAAAATAGTGTTGCTAAAGTTTAAATCTGCTTCTCTTTCCCTATTAACAAAGTGACAAAAACCCAAACGCGTTTCAAAATTAAGTTCTAAAAGATCTTGAACTGTTATTTTATGATATGGATATAGCAACTGTTCTCTAATTATTGCGTGGACCACATCTTTACATACTCCTAGTTCCCTACCTATTCGCCTAGTACTTATTTCTAGATCTTCTTCAACACGTTCTAAAATTTCTTCATCAACTTTAGGAATCCTTACAAAACGCTGCCTTCCATAATCAGCGGTTGCAGGAGCAAAGCCACCGGTCTCTCGAAGACGTCGCTCAATGGCAGCAAACGTTAGGTGACTTCGTACTCGACGATTTGAAAACCTTTCAGAATACACCTAACACATTCTCGAGTATTTCCTTCACAAAATCCAAATACCAATAGCATATCGGTATATTCTTGATTGGTGTATTGTAACGCCATGATAAATCACCAAAATTAAGCTTTGTAAATTATTATTAGAGCACTTAACAAACTTTTGAACACTAATGACAATTCCAGGTATTTTAGATTTGACGCTATTGTTATTTAGCCATGCGAAATTCATGTTTGTGATAGAAATCATAGGCGACTGAATTACCTTATCCAATTTTGGAACGCACTACCATAAAATCTTTTTTCCGTCGACCTCATTATAAAATTGAGTTTTACGTACTCCCTGAATAATCATAAAGTAACACTTTTTTAAATGTAATACTTTTCGTCCGCAAACATCTGTCAATGTCAATTATTATTTTATGTCAAATTAAATGAAGTCGAAGTAACCAGTATGAAAACCCATTTTAAGAAAGGATGAATTTAGTGACTACATAGGATATTACAGTACTTTTAGGTACATACTGAAACATTTTAGATACTGCAGAATATCAATTTTTGAATGACCGACGAATTGTCTACATCTTACAAATAATCCAGAAGTTCTCAAAATTCTACTCGATTTTTTTATTTAAGTATTATTATATCCTTACACAGAGAAAAGTATTTTTCGATGAACAAAAGAACAAAAGTTCATCTTATGAATTCACAAAGTCTGTCTGTCTGTCTGTCTGTCTGTCTGGATGTCCGTAGCTTTTTTCCTGTTGACATTTTTGAAAATTTTCTTTTGGGGTTCCTATAGAATATCAAAATCTAAGACATTTTTGATTCGATCATTTTTTGTCTATCTCATCGGCAAAGTGGTCAAATCGGCTCCCAAAAAAATTTTAAAAAATTTTATAAATTTTTAAGCTAAATAAGCAGTTCTTTTGTTCATCCCGGCAATGCAAGCTTGCGCATTCCCAACTGGTTTTAATTATAAATGAAAAAAAAAAGTTAAGATTTGATATATTTTTTTAATTATTGTAAAATATTTCTGTCCTGCAATAAAAAAAATGCACTGTAAACAGTATTATATATATATTAGGAATATTAGTACAAAGAGAAATTTTACTTGATTTGTGAGCAAACCAATTAAAAAAATGTGAAACGTACAAAAAACTTATAAACAAATAAATTTATATATAAAAACGAATTCTAAAACGTAATGTCAAATAAAAATTACTGGATCGTTTTCCAATATTTCAATGCGGTGTGACAGTAATTGCTGTTTTAAAATAGAATATAAATAATAATAAATAAAGAAATTATACATCCTCATCCGAGTCACTTAAATTATCAAAAAATGTCTTCGTCTTCACTATCTTCACCGTTGACCGTAACACTTTTTAAATGTAATACTTTTCGTCCGCAAACATCTGTCAATGTCAATTATTATTTTATGTCAAATTAAATGAAGTCGAAGTAACCAGTATGAAAACCCATTTTTCAGAAAGGATGAATTTAGTGACTACATAGGATATTACAGTACTTTAGGTACATACTGAAACATTTTAGATACTGCAGAATATTGTTTGTTTACTTCCATTTATAACCTCAATTTCTCAATCCCACACAACTTTGAACAAAAACAATTTGTTGTTTCAAATTACAAGTAAATGATTTTAAGTGCTTTGAAATGATATTAATAAATTGTTTATAGTTTCTACAATGTGCGAAGCATATAGAAGAGCCTGGTTGTAATCTCACAATACTCGATACATTGTTTTCAATATGTAGAGTAAAGTCGCTTATTGTGAAATAGGTCCCTAATGTGAAATACCGATTTATTACCAGATCTATAAATGACATCTGTACGCAGGCTCTCACATTACACCCTCTCCTAAACCATTTCTGTCCAGCATCAGCCATAATTGCATCAAGGTCAGTTGTACGTCGGAATCCGATGGAGAGCGATATCAGTCACGACAACATTTTTCATCGTGAAGGTCAAAGTGCAAATACTCATTTGTTTTGGAAATTGAAGGTGAGTTTTTTCTTGGGGTTAATCATGATAGTTAGGGGCTCTAGAATCTATCTTGTTTTTGTTGCTGGTTGCAATTTTATGTTAAAAAATTGTTGAATTTTGAAATTAATCGTTATTGCCCTATTGTGAAATATGAATGGGGGTCCGAATGTGAAATATTCCACATTAGGGCTATATACATATATCATGTCTGAGAAACTTTTAATTTTTTTCAGGTGAAATGCCGTTGAAAAACATAAAAGAGCAAACGTGGAAGGAAGAAATGACATGAGGAATGCTGTCAAAGCAGTGCGATCTCATAGAATGGGTTATTTAAAAACTTCCAAATTGTTCAAAGTGCCTCAAGCTACTTTATTTAGATATTGTAAGAGCGGTAAAAACATCGAGGATATCAAAAAAGAAGCCCTAGGAAGGAACCCTATTTTGCCAAGAGAGTTGGAAGTTAAACTTGTGGACTACATTCTAAAGATGGAAAAGCAATTTTTGGTTTTAACGAGGAGAGATCTACGTACTCTGGCATTTCAATTAGCGAGGCGAAATAATGTTCCGAATAAGTTCTCCTTACTTAAGGAATCTGCGGAAAAAAATGGCTCAAAGGATTTCTGAGAAGACACGGCGATAAAATTAGCGTGAGAAGACCGACAGGCACATCAGTTGTACGAGCTGCTGGCTTCAATAAGCAAAGTGTTGATGAGTTATTTGACTTGCTTGAAGCAGTTATGGACGATAAACAGTTTCTCCCAAACAGATCTTTAACGTGGATGAGTGTGGCATATGCATTGTCCAATCCAAATGTCCCCAAATCTTGGTGACTCAAAGGTAAACGTCAGATAGGAGCATTGACGTCTACAGAGCGGGGATCTTTAATCAGTGTATGCATGTGTATGAGTGCAGATGGAGTATTTGTGCCACCAATGATCATATTTCCCCGAAAACATTATAATGAGCAATTGAAAAGGGTGCTCCACCTGGAACTCTATTTAAATTCCATCCATCTGGGTGGATCCAAATGGATCTCTTTACTGCTTGGTTCGAGCATTTCATTGAATATGTTCGGCCTTCTCAAACTAACCCAGTCCTGTTAATACTGGATGGTCATAACACACATACGAGAAACCTAGACGTTATTGTGAAGGCAAAAGAAAATTTTGTCACTATCCTAGCTCTACCTCCACACACCTCCCATAAAATGCAACCGCTCGATAAAACGGTCATGGGAGCATTGAAGACGTTTTATAATGAGGAAATAAGAATTTTCTTGAGAAATAATCAACGTGCTGTCTCTCACTTCGACATCTCTGAACTCTTTGGAAGAGCCTACTTGAAGGTTCAATCAGCTGAACAAGCCGTCAAAGGGTTTGCAACCACGGGAATCTATCCGACAAAGAGAGAAATATTTTCAACGAAGAAGAATTCATAGCAGTGAGAATCAAGAGGTGGTTCATCAGGCTTCTCCTGTACCTCAAGCATTACACAATGTCATCACTTCAGAAGAAGAAAACGAATGCGAAAATGAACAAGCATCATTGGTGGTTTGTCCAGAAGATATCACACCAATACCCAAATTACAAAGAAAAATAATAACTTTAACTCCTAACAAAGAGGAGCTTGAAGAATCTGCCAGGGTGAAGGTGGTTAAACCAGTTAAAAAAAAGAAAGCAGTTAAAAAACAGGTATTTCCCGAAAATCCAGGTTGCAGTTCAGCTCAGAAATTGGATCAGAAGACAAAGAAGAGGCTTATTAAACAAAACAAGAAAGAACTGTCCTCGTCAGACTCAGAATCCGAATCGAGCATTTCAGTTCACAATTCTTCGTCAGATGAAAACGAATTTTTCCGGAATCATCCAATCCCAATGAAGATGCTGAGTGTATTTTCTGTGGTGAAAAGTTTTCGTGCAACAATCGAGGGGAAATATGGATTATGTGCGTATTGTGCAATTGTTGGGCACATGAAGAGTGCGCAGGTGCAGATAAAGACCCATATGTCTGTGACTTTTGTCGATAACTTTGTCTGTACTTGATAAAATTGTACTGAGAATAACTTGACGTTTGAATTTATCTAATACCTAGGAATGTTTGATAGTTACCATATGTATAATGAATAATAATAATATTTCACATTAGGAACCCACCTATTTCACATTTGGAACCAGGGTATTTCACAAAAGGAGCCCCGTTTTGAAATGCACTTTTGTATGTTTTTAATTTTTTGGCATTTTCAGTAGGTTCCAAGGCTCTGAGTTAATGATCATACATACTTAATAACCAGATCTACTAGTATGCAAAATATCTTGAAGTTCCATTGAGGAACTGTTATATTTTTGACCTGGAAATAAAATGGTATTCCACATTCGGCGACTTTACTCTAACACTTTAACTTCTTTAAAGTTATTCATTTATAAGGTAAGACAGAATTCATACGACTTGAGATTGCTTTAGACAATTTTATTAGGTAACATTTTGATACAGAAGCGGAGTTCCGATACAAAATTTTCAGGATCATAAAATACAAAAACTTACAGTAGAAGTGGAGTTAATTATGGGTACCTTTCTATTACTGTATTTGATTGATGTAAATAAGTAATAATGCTAATGGAAAACACAAGAACAGTAATTACTTGTGAAAAATCATTTGAATATTGATTCTGTCGCAGGAAAAAAACAAAAATAGAATCATATAAGCCATCAACATTTCTGGGTTTATGATTTATTCGTACACAAAAACAAGGTGAATTTCACAGTTTTTAATAAGCTGAAAGAAGATTACTACATTTTTTGAAACATTTTCGGAGTGAATCAAAAAACTACGTTTGCATACTTTCTTACGGTCAAGGCAATATTTTTATTGAATATAAAATGATTATAAGTCTGACCACGGTACAAACTCAGTCTTATAACTATTATATGTCCAATTAGTAAGAATCGACTTTTAATGTGTTTAATAGGAGAAACTTTATTACATCTTTGATCATAAACAATTAAAGAAATGCATTAATTTTGAGGGTAGGCTTCCAACTATAACTACATTTTTAAATATACTTCAAAAATAACACTACCTAAATGTAATTTTATTATTTTAATAAATTATAAAAAAGTACATGTTTTATCTATTACCTATCATAATCAAGTGCTCTTATAAAAATTATGTGATTGTTGTAAACCAATGCTTTATCGGTACAATATTCGAACGCGGAAAGCTTTTATTTCCTTTAATAAATTTTGACACAAATGTTACAATACTGAACGGTGAAGTGAACATTAGGTACAGTAAAATCAGAACAAACGTAAAATTTTTGTTTAAAATTACATTTTGTTTTCAGTAAACGGTAATAAATAGAAAATTAATTAATTTAAGGTCAACGGAAAAAATTAATATGTACCTCGGAAAAAAGTGCTTTTTAATAACCTCGCCTGTTTGCTTGCCTCGGCTAACGCCTCGGCCAGCAAATTCAGTCTCGTACATAAAAGTGCACTTTTTTGTCCTTGTTACATAAATAACTATTTTTCGTTTTTCTCAAAAACAAATAAAAATAATTTTTTTTACAAAAACACATAATTTAATCGTTTTTGAATACCGTATCGAATAAAAATTACTTCGTGTCTCTACTACTGATAGCAAAAAAATTATGTTAGTTTTCATAATAGTTATGCGTCTTTCAGTCACTTTCAGTATTCGTATATTCTTGTAATTTTCTACAAACATTTGTCCAATAATACTAACTAACCATACCAAATCTTATTAAAATCGCAAAAGTCGTTTTGAATTTATAATAAAAAAAACAATTTTAAAATTTTAACTTCAAGGCCGCATAGCGCCCAAACTAAGGGACTTTAGACTAAGGTAAGTTTAAGGTAAGTTTAAGGTAATAACATGTATACTTGTTTTGATAAATATCTCCGGAACCAGTCGAAACTACTTTGAGTAATTCAACTACCAGTCCATGTAGAATAAAATGTATCTATTTTAATCGATATCGTATCCATGGCAGTTTCTGAAATTAAATTAAATTTGGTCCATCCGATATTATCAATCAAGTAAAGTTAAAAAGCTACACATTTCAAAATACTGCAACAAGGAAAAATTTCAGCTTACATCACTATCAACTTTGATTTAACAATTCCATATCAACGTAAAGGATCCGGTTTAGCGTAAGTAATTGACATCAAAATGCATATTTCTACATTTTGAATAATCAAATGTAAATATCGATAGTTTAATGTAATCTATGACAGTATCATGTACGACATTATTCATATTTGCATACTTACGTCTAATTACTTATAAGAAATAGATAATGTATGAAGGAAGATGCTTTGAATGTCAACTCGTTGTTTTTTCGTAATTTTTATTCTTATTGTCGTTAATCTTTCAGAAATTGAATTATAAATTGCATAACATTTATTACTATACGAACAGAAAAGACACACTTGAATAAACAAGACGTGCGTTTTTAAAAGTTTGAATAAAATTTATATTTATCTAAGACTTTAAGTACATACTCAGAACCTTTACACTATTAAAATATGTACAATTGGTTTAGTTAACTTGAACTAATGCTATTAAGTTGATATAATTAATATGTCTCATCTTCATAACAATATATTTACTGTCTCAAAGTCATCATTAAGGAAATGCGATTTTAGAATAATAAAAAAACATTGTTGGTTTCTGTGGGGAGATGATGCATCTTCAAATGTATAAATATCGTTCAACTTTTGAACGGAAAGTACTTCTTTGCCTTCTTTGAAAGAAAACATCATGTATAAGTTGGTAAGGCAATCGCATTCATCTTTAATGACAATATTTTTTATTTAAACTTTGCAGGTTGTTTTTTGTGTGCTAATAGCAGTTGCGTTCGCCTTTCCTCAAATTTCACCACAGTTTGTTCCTCAGAATTACCATTATCCTTATGAGGGAGTTCAAATCCCAATCCTCGCACAAAATCAAGATATCGATCCAGCATCCGGATATCAGTGGAGGTATCAATATTTTTTCATTGTAAGTGAATTTGTTTGATGATTTTGAATAGTTTTGCAAGCGCAAACGGTATCAATGCGGAAGAGTCGGGAATCATCATTCCACTGGGTGTTGAATTAGCTGACAAGCAAGTTAGAGGATCCTACAATTACGTTTCTTTTGAAGGAATACCCGTCAGCGTAACCTATTATTCTGATGCCACCGGTTTTCATCCGCAAGTTAATGTTCGGTTCAGACCTGGAACAGATAAGTAAATCAGATTCAAATAAATGTATGATGCCATTCTTTGTACTTAAGCGTTGTCGTTTAATTTAATGTAGTGTAACCAATTATAATAAATTTTTAATGTGCATTTTTTAAAACAATTGTTCTTTCTTGTACTAGAATATTTGAACAATACCAGCATTCTTACAATACCAACACCGTGACTCTCTATAATTCTAAGATATTGGAATTTTAAATTGTTTTGATGAAGTTGTCTAACATGAAGAATTGCAAAAGAACTTGAAACTATAAAAAGGCAACAACCTTCTTAATACCTTTAAAAAAAAAAAACATAGTGTTTAAAAATTAAAGCTATTTTTAGTATCGGTAAGAAAAAAGAAAATTGAGGCAAAAGACATATAAACAACCTTTCAATCTAGTACTCAAAGAATTTTATAAGCAGTATTGCAACAAATTAGAAAAATTAATAAATGAATCAAAAACAGTTATTATGGTAAAAAAATTTCCACAGCCGGGAATGATAGTAGAAAACTTTGGTAATGTTTAAATGAATTTATCAAAGGAAAATTCAGAAAAACTGAGATCAATGAACTACTGGTTGAAGGACAGACTATTTTAGGGTCTGAGGGTTCTCACAGGTTTCAATCAGCACTTTATGACTGTTGGTGAAAAGCTTGCTGCCGATCTCGGTTATCAGCCTATGGCATCACCGGATATCAATAGTAGGCCAAATGGGATAACCTGGGACGGATTTGATGATGTGACATGGTTGGAAATAGGAAATTGTAAAGTGATCTCAGGGAGGGTCGGCCCCGCTGAATAACATCTCAGTAGAAGTCATTAAAAAATACAAAAACCTGCTGGTCCCAGCCCCTCCCAACTGTTTACCTTAAGCCTCGTTACTGGCACATTCCCCACTTGTTTTAAACGCACAATTATCGTTCCCTTATATAAAAAAGGTTCCAAAAAGACGTCGCGAATATAAGACCTATTTCAATGTTGTCAAACATTGGTAAAATTTTGGAAAAAGTCGTTAATAGGCAGCTATCGAAGTATCTAGAGGAAGGTAACCTCATACCATCAAACCAATATGGGTTTAGAAAAGGTGTGAGTACACAGGACGCCCTTTCGGCGGTCACAGACAGAGTGTACAGTTCATTAGATAAGGGAAAAAAGTTCTAGTCATCTTTTTAGATCTAGCAGAGCGTTCGACTCTGTCCCCACTTAGACCTTACTTACGCCTTAAAAGACTGGGACGACGAATAGTTTTACCAGTGGTTTGAGAACACTATCAGAGAGGAGCATCGATGTAGAATTAACAACGCTTAAGCAATCCACTATCAAAAAGTTTTCCATCCCACAGGGCACATTTAGGGCCAAAATTATTCGCGGCGTACCTGCCGAACATTCAAACGAGCTACGGGGGACATCAGTGTCATACCAACACCCCCATATTAGGGCGACAATTGGAACCTCATGATTTGGCAGCCCGGTCTGATAGGTAAGGACGGATAGAGAGCACACTTAACAATCAATTTTAATAAAACAAATATATGACGTTCTCTTTATCCAGTAGAGGACAACCTGCCCCCACAGATTATCACCCACTTAGACAGGCCCTCAGGCTGCTACGTAACGTATCAGACTTAGAGGTTTACAGAAATTAACATCTGGGGGTCATCATTGACAACCAAATTAAATGGAATTAATATCAAATTGTTAACATCTAAACAAAGAGAGTAGTACCAATAATTTTAACTCTAGAAATTTCTGTACAATTAAAACTTAAAATTGGTCTACTTTCTTTAGTCAATCTGTTTACAATATTGTAGTGGGCTGGGAGGCGCCATACCCAATCTCCTGCCCTAAAATCCACCCAAACGATTCTAAAACTTATCAGGGGAGCAGGCGACCCCCTCTCCCTTGTACCTAAGCTGTCAATAAGAATTTAGAGACAATTTAAAAGTACAACGTTTGTTAGCATTAAAAATCTCTAACAGCGAGGAAGAAATAAAACAAAAAAGAAAACACGAGTACGGACACAGTATTGGAAATACTTAGTTCAAATATTTTAATAATCTACCGCTTTCACAAGAGACCACTTTATCAAAACTACCCAGTTATAAAAACAATAAAAATTATTGCATAAATTTATAAATAAGGTTGTTACCATAAACAAGTAAAATAAATAAACAAAACAATATAAAAAGTTAAAAAAATAAAAATATATACGATTACAAGCTGATTGACTGTTTTGTTCCTCTATCAATCACTACTTAACTGAATAAAATAATCACTAAATTCAAATAAGCGCCTACAATTAAAAATAAGAAGACAATATTTTTTCTTTTTTATTATTTTTTTTTGTTTTACATTATTATATCTATAAGTTAATTAATTAATTCAACTGAAATTTTGCTAAAAAAAATGTAATGTAAAGAAGAGACAGTGTTATTTTACTTAACTTTAAATTTATTTCTATTTTAAGAGAAGAGACATTCTATAATTTATTATGTATAAGAAATTTACCTATACTCTATTTCCTTTACATTCAAACTGTTTGCCAGGTTAAACTTCCAGTAAACACCACGGCGTCCCATAAGTTACTGGTTCCTATTTGAATACTTTTTGTTTTTATTTTTTGTTACTTTATTATTATATTAGTCTTAAGGTTCTGTTCTTTTTCTTTTTTTTTTTTATGTAACAAAATTTTATTATTGAGGAAAATAAAAGTCTTGAAAAAATAATAATCGTGCAGAAGTAATCAACAGTGAAACCCATACTTACTCTTATCGATTTCAAAACTAAATTTTTTGATGCTTGTCACTATGTAATTTATGCGAAAAATTTCAAAAATTGTCTAACCCAGTGCATTTAGGAAATTTTTATAGGAGTGACCCATCATTTTTGTATACATGTTTTCTCTTAGCCTCCATTTGAAAGGGTTTTCCTCAGTGAGAATAAGCCTAAGTTTGCGCACCCTCTAATACCAACCCTTTTTCCGCCATCTTGGATTTAGTGTTTTTTCTTAGAATTTTCATATCCCGCGTTCTAATTATCGCACAAACAAAAAACTGTGCGTTTAACGGGAAACAAGTTATTGCTCTTCAAAGTCGACATCACGACTTAAAAAAAAGTTGTTTTTCTTTTTCGGCTCCTATCTTTTGTCCAGTCCACCCGACGCTTTTTTTGTGCGAGAACTTTATTAAAGATAAAGTCAATTTCTATCAAAAAAAAAAAAATTATTCCGTTATGACCGTTTCTCGCCCGTCAATCGAGGCGCTAAATTGCTACGTTTTGCGCGGGATTTGGAAACACGCTGAAAGCGTTCGCGCTCGGCGTTGCATTTTGTCGACTTGACGTGTCCCTCGTTCATTTATTACAATGAACGATTGTTATGAATCATACGTTGTTTAAATATGTCTATTTGTTCAATAAAAATTTTGTTGGAGTGGATTTTTATTTAAAAAATGAACACTTTGATGGGTTTAATGATGACTGCATTCTTTCCAAATATTGATCAATTACAATATTGCTATTTGTTATTAATTTATTAGTACAGTAAGACATTTCTTTTTTGAACGCAAAACTGTATTTATTTTAAACAATTAATATTTTGACTGGTTTTATCTTTACAAACATATTTTTTTCTGCTTTTTCCGAACTCAATTTTGCCCCACTCTTGAGGTTAAGTCGCGGTTTTTTTATGTGGTTTTCCCAGACATCCACAGCCCTGTTACATTTGGTTAGTGACATCTACAGGATACCCTGTCCAGAGTATGATGCGTAGCTATCGTTCGTCGGTTGTCATTGGCTCACAAGTGCATTTATGTGATCCGACCAAGCGGTTGCCTCGCTGCTGATAATTTCAGGTACCATCGTTAAAATGAGCAGCAGTTTCCTTCGAACCTATTATCGTCTACAACCGATCAGGAACCGATACCACGCAAACTTCTGTACAATGGTCGTGTGGGTATGCACCAACAGTAAATGCTTGACAATGTCAGAATATTTAAAATACCTGCTTTGTACAAGACTTGCCGCTGAGAAACATGCACAACGGAAAAGTTACGGAGTTCGGAAAAAAGCAAAAAAAAATGCTTATAAAGCTAAAGGCTGTGGAAGTATTAATTGTTTCAATATAAAAAACAGTTCTGTGTTTAAAAAAAAAAGACATTTCTACTGTACCAAAAAAATGATTAACAAATGGCAATAGTGTAATTAAATAATATTTGAAAAGAATAAAGTCATCATTAAACTCATCAGAATTGTGATTTTTAAATAAAATCCTCTCCATCAAAATTTTATTGAATAAATAAGCTTATTTAAACAATGTATGATGCATTACAATTGTTTATTTTAATAAATGAACGGGGACAAATTGCACTACGACGAAATGCAGCGCATTTAGTAAATGCGGTAAAGAAAACAGTTGTTGGTGAAAGGTTTAAGATTTATTTATTTATTTATTCGTATGATACATTACACAAATACTGTATTGTGATGTAAGTGTTATGTATGGTGCCCCAGAAGATCAGTATAAACCTGTATAGTGTGGTAACGAAACCGTGTGCAATAGTAGATTGGTTCGTCTTGGCAAAGCATTTACTTCAAGGTTTAGGAAAACCACTAAAACCTAAACATGCCAACTCTTACCCACCTTAGTATTTACATGTAATAATAATAATTAAGTGTGTAAACATTATAGAAGGTAAATAAGAACATAAAATATAACAGCACAGCCATTGCATGACGACATAAAATGGACCGGTTCAAGCGCCAGTCATGACAAGGACGAAAAAAATAGTAGGTTAAAGAAATAGCAAAACAAAATAATGGAAAAACAGATAATCAAAACAAGAATACAAAACATTGCTAAACTTCAGATGTCCTTCAGATTCGTTAGCCATAATATTGCTTCGTCCGTTAAATGATGAATGTTTGGAAATCCTCCTGTAAACTTCGTTAATTGACAATCCTCTACAATATGTGTAACGGTCTCTGGTTCGTTTCCACAGTCACATTTTGTATTAGAAATTGCATTCCATTTAAACAACATAGAGTTGCATGGCCTGTTCTTATGCGATTTACTTTTCACCAAATTTTTCTTTTTTGATCAAAGCCCGGGACTTCTATTGTTAGATCATCAATAAGACGTTTATTGAAAACATCAACTCCAGACCATAATTTTTTCCACTCTTCAACTTCAGAAAAAGCCGTACTTAAGTAGTCTTGGAACCATATAGGACTTCGAGATTTAAGTCTTTTAGCAGGAGGGTTGTTAATGTCATTCCAAATTGGCAACTTTTTGTTAAGTTGGCATTCTCGTTTTAACGTAGCTTTTCGTCAAATGTTCGATGGAGTAATATTACAAAGAACAGGAAACCAATCGAGGAGTAGATTTAATGGTTCCACTAATTATACCCATAGTGCAATTCAACTGGGCATATATTTTTTTTTGTATGACAACTAAGTTGTTCCAGCTAATTTTTGAATGACATTATTCCTTGTTTTCATTTTTTGTTTGACTTTTTCTGAATGATCTTTGTAAATTAAAAACGTATCTAAAGTTACTCCCAGATAAACTGGGTTAAAATTATGGTTTAACTTTGTATTATTAAAGATTACATTAAGTTTTCTACTTTTTCTCTATTACTTAAATGAAAACAAGAAACTTCTGTTTAAGATTAGGGCATAATCGCCATTTTTGAAATAATTTTCCATAATACGCAAATCATCAGATAGTTTATTTGCAATTTCGAAAAAATCTGAATGTTGAAATGAAATTGTTTAAGATGTTGTTATAGGAAAAAAATCATATGTCAACATCTTGTTAGAACATTAATTCTGTCAAATGTCAATGCTGGGCTGCAAGTAATAGATATATTAAATTGTATATATTGATTAACAAAATACATAAAGAATAAATGTACGATTATCACTAAAGCAAGTATTGTTGGTATATATTCTGTTGCTAACGATTTTTTTAGTTATATGATTTCACAGAACTGTTGTCTTTACCCAAGTCATCTTCGAACTTCATGGAGTAAACAATCAGGAACATTTGCTAAAGAGGGAAGATTTTGTGCGGAAGTATTGTAGACAAATTCCGTTCTGTTAGGTTCCAAGAGGTTAAGACACCGTAGCGTTTTGGATCGTGGATGTTTTGGTGCCAATTAATTTATTCAAATGTTGCGTCCAGGCTAAAATTGAATGCCATTAACTTGGTATGTGCGTAAAATTGTGGTCTGCAACACCGCCTAAGAGTAAAGTTACAATATCTCATGAAGTACAGTATATCAAGCAATTTGATAGTAACAATGAAATCAAAATTATATTAAAGTCGAATTGAGTGAATGCATTGCTGAAATCAGTAACGTATGTAACATAAGTTTTAGGAATTTTTTTCGTGTTATTTTTTCTTAATAAAATCAAGATACCATTCGACATAGAGAATCTATGTTTCCCTACAGTTTGACAGTTTGTGTTTGCAAAGTTTCCTAAAATGTCTTACAAGCTAGTCTTACGCAAAGGTATTTAGAACTTGGTTGGCCAAATGGCCAAACGTGACATTGACGCGGTTTATAGAAACCAAAATATTTTAAAGACCACAATTTATCGGGTCATTAGAAAATGTGAGGATGGTTTGCATTGTATAAATATTCCTAAGACTAAGGCCGTCCTTGAGTTTTGACAATCAACGGCTTCAGAATTTAATTCAAGCTGTAAAAAATAGAAAAAGTGTTTCAACAAGTAGACTAAGTTGCAGATTTTACGCATTCCACATGACCATCAAAGGAAAATTGCTAGAAATAATTTAAAATTTAGAAAGCTACAAAAGTGTTCAAAGTACACGACTGCCCAGTTGAAAAAGATTCCAGGATTCTGCAGACGTTTAAAACCACGACATTTCAGCAACAATGCGACAACAGTTTTAGACGACGATAACTATTTTATGTTATCTAACTCCGAAACAGAAGGAATTATAGGTTTTATATAGACAATATTGAGAATATCTCTTGCTGATGTCAGATATAAAAAAAGCGAAATTCGATGACAAGGTACTAATGTAGTGCGTCATTTCGGAAGCTGGTATTTCAAGACCTTATGTTGGACGAGTTAGGTTAGTGTAAACGCAGACTTTTATATACAAAGATGCCTTCCAAAATTAGTCAATTTTATTGAAACGCATCATGTTAATGAAAATTTTATATTTTGGCCGGATCTGGCATCGTGCCATTATGCGAGAGTAACCCAAGGTTGGTTAAGGCAAAAAAATTTCCCATGTGTGCTTAGAGAGGATAACCCGAGCGGCTTATTGAAGAGTTTTGGTCTGTACTTAACAGAAAAGTTTACGACTGTGATTGGGAGGCCCAAAATGTAAAAAAACTGCGACGGAAAATTTACAACAAAATTCGTGAGTTTAACCAACTTATTTCCCAAAGGCTGATGATAGATATTCTTACCAAATTGCGAACCATCAAAACTCATAGACATTTAGCTGCTATGTGTAATAATCATGGTACATAAATAATGTTAAATTGCATAAATTTAAATAAAACAATTACAGTTTGTATTATGAGACTTAAAAAAGAATCCCGAAACGTTTGTTACATACGTTATGTAAGTACTACATCAACGCATCTCATTAAATCCAAAACCTTACTCCGATGTTCTTTAAAACAAGTCAAGTTAGTGAGAATATATCGTTTCTTAACAAAACCATGCTGTACAAGAGTTATAAACTGGTTGACTAAAGCGTAAAAATGTCTATACAAAATAGATTCAAATTGCACAAGATAGAAATTCGTCTATAGTTCCATACATCAAAGACGTCTCCACATTGAGGAAAATGTTGAGGTGTTCAGAATCAACCAAAAAAAATGGATATGGCTGTTTCAACAGCTAGGATGTTACCAGCGTGATACTGATGAGACATTTCATATCAGCGAACCATATGAGTATCGGTATCGCTGATGATGACAGCTGAGCTGTTGAAACACGTGTCCGAGTAAAGTTTTGGTGCAGTTTTGGTGTTTTTCTGTTGGTTAATTAGACGCTGCAGTTGGTGTTCCTTCCTTTGTTCAGAATCAAGTTAAATATTCAATGCAAGGATTTGACACAATTTCTGCTCAGTGATTCAGAATAAATCTAGGAACGGCCTCGAAGTTTGTCATAAACGAGTTCTTAAAATGCTTCAATAGGTTAAAAATTTCGTTCCTTGGTTGTGGTTAATTCGGCATTTAAAGATTCATGAAAAAGATAGAGTTTACTGGGATTTTATTATACAGTCCAGTTCTATCAGTACAAATGTCTACGGTTTATCCTCTATTCCACAAATGACCCGAATCTCTAAATGAAAGCTTACTCCATGTCGTCGATTGGTTCTAAAAAAGTTCAATCAGTTTCAAGAAGTAGAAAATTAGGTTTTTTAAAGTGAAATGGTTTATCATCTGACTTAAGTTTAAAATTATGCTAACCCGCAACATGAGTATTGAATTTCAAAAACAGAGAAGGATGATGGTTATGACTAATAAGATATTGCGACATGTAGTGCCGCCTCATATCGTAGCTCGTTTGAAATATGATCTGCGCTAAAGCAGCGTTGCCGACAGATGTGTAAGATGTTACAACAGTCGATTCTTTAATTATTATTGCCAACTAAGATGTCGATAAATGGTCCCTTCCATCGAAGTTGTTGATCAAATGTTTCTTGGAAGGATTTTATTGTCAACTAATTACTGTACAAAAGTTTTTATTTAAGTAACATCATAGAAGGTACAGGAAAATGTCTGGAGTATAAGCCATTATATTCGGTTTGTTGAATTCTTATTTGCAGATTCCTGTGTAGGATAACGTCTAGGATGTCCGACTAATGGTCCGCCCTACACGGACCATAATTAAAGTCAATCATAGCTCATAGAAGTATACCATAATTAGACATGGTAGGTATGGGCTTACTTCTTTATCATTATTAGCTCCTCGGTATCCCAACATGTTGTTTTTAACGTTCAAATCACTTAAAAGCATAATGGGATCTGCGCTCTCAAATAATTTTTTATACCATCACTTAATAATCTTTTATAACGTTGCTTGTATTATTGTTGTGGGTGACTGTTCCCAGGTAGGTTTATAGAAATAGCTTCTAAATTTTCTACTTCAACGAGGTAAAAATAGCAGATTTGGTTTGGTGCACTTGGTATTCAATGATACCAATTTTCAGTAAGTTAGTTGCTGTTACGCAAGCGCTACTTATCTATATCATTATAACAAGCTAAGAAATCAATTGTTTTTAGACTATCAGCATTTAATTTTGTCAAGGTTAATTTAGTGATTTTCTGCTGTTTATTTGAACCCATTAGCTAGCAAAGTAAGGATAGGTTCTAATAATGGCGTGAGTTTGTGTAAGTGTGGTTTAAATAATTGGAGCAACCAAAAATTAGTGTATAGGTAGTTCTCAGAGAATTTCACAAACAAGGATTGACAATAGTTTCGCGTATAGCAATATAATTGATACTTTGTACCGACTATTTTTGTTGATTTGTCTATAGTTAAATTCCAAATTAAATTCAGTGTGGGTAATACGATAGTCAATCTAAATGAAGATTTTCTTGACGATGTTGCCGCTTTACGGTAGCAACCATACGGACCCAAAGTCTATTGTTGACGACAACATACAATCAGAGAAATCATATATTTCAATACAAAATAAATGATATTTAGAACAAACATTTGTTTGATAACTGCTGAGAAAAACATATTTACTTATAGAGGATTATCGCTGTTACCTGCGAATACAAAAGGAGGATTTATTTGTGACTGATAAGTTAGGTTCGAGGTTGAGTTTTTTACGCGAAGAAAAGTATCCTTAAATATGGCACCGTCGCCTGCCATTTAAGGCTACACTAAATTTTATCTGTGAATTTCACTATAGTATAGGTTTAACCTCAATTTCTGCAGTGATTAAGTTGTGTTAAACTAGAAATTTTTCCTATTTAGTATTTTTATGATCCACTACACATAATGAATATTGGGAAATCTATTTTTGTTATACAGCTGATTAATTTCTTAATGAGGTGTTTTAATTCATAATTTGTTTTTATATCTTGTTTGACCAATGAAACAGCTCTGAGAAAAATTAATTTTAGTCATCTATAGAAATCTACTATAAAAAAATCTGCTTACAATAGGCTCGAGCAAGGATGTATTTTAGCTACAAAGAATTATACCTTTTAGGGCAAAATTTTTTTTAGTCACTACAAAGCTACTTGTTTATATTCGACTATCAATTCTTATATTAGTGATCTTTAGTCCGAAATACTTTATGTTTTAGTTACTAAAAAATTATGCCTTTTAGAGATTACATTTTTTTGTAGTTCAAAGTAGAAATTGTATACTTTTAAATGGTATAAGAGTTCTAATAGTTAATATAATGATTACTTTATAGATGTCAAAAGAATAGTCTTTTGATAGAAAAACAATTATTGTAGTTATTTAAAATGAGGGTGCTTCATCAGGCTGGTGTCAGATCAGATGGCCCAACGAAGTACTCGCATACCAGAGGCTTTGGAAACGTGGCCATTCACTGGAACTGCTTGTATTTTGGTTAAAAGTGCCCATCTGCTCAGAAGTCTTCCATTAATAAAAGGTCCAGGTGTATCATACTTCACCGGCAAAATAATAAATACAACAAAAAAGGAAGAAAAAAAAAACGATTTATAATTAATAAAATTGTAAAGTATTCTAGCAAACTAGATTAAAAATGTAGATTCGGTAATTCTTACGATAACTTCAACGTAATCGACAGTAATAATTCAGAAAACATTCTTCGAAGACATCTTTTGATGATTAAATTTTACATTTTAATGAAGAAAAACGTTTTTTTGTCAGCAGACAAACCTAAAAAAAGTTCTGTATAGAGATTATAATAGTAACTTAGATATCTTTTGACAAAAGGACATTTTTTAATTATTAAAGGAATCTTTTAACCTCTAAAAATGTATGTTTAGTAGTTAAGCAAGTGTATTAATAAAGTATACATTTTAACTACCAAAAGCAGGGAGCTAACTAAAACAACTTCTATAGTGACTGAGAGGTAGACAAAAAAAGTCTTTTAGAAGCATTTCTTTCTCTCAGTAAGGAAAATTTATAATTACTTCTGATAGATTGTTACTTGACGGATTCTAAACGCTATACAGATTTGTCATGCATCAACAATTAAGCTAGTTAAATTTAATCTTAGTTGGTTATCTTTTTATACCCTAGTTTTAACATTATCTTTCAATTTCGCGAATATTTCTTTGTATTCAAGTTTATCAGCACTATTTAGATATATTGGTTAAATTTAATTTTCTTATTACCAGGTTCTAGTTCCGGTGTGGATTATAATTGACTACTACATATTCATAACGTAATTGTTCGTGCTTTGTTTGCCATTATGTCAAATCTCTATTTTCAATTTCAATAACTTAAATATACAAGTAATATCAATAATTTTCAATAATTAACTTTGTAGTACCAAATACTAATGGAATTCTTTATAATATTCAAATTACGCAAACTTAAGTTTATTTTGGCACATTACAAACAAAGACTTTAAGTACATTTTTCTATGTATTGCCAATATTTATTTTTTTTAGCTACATACAAAAAATTGTATATCTGAATAATGAAATTGTTAGACGACATGCAATTCAACACACGTGTATAGTAAGTCATAGTAACTTCAGGAGTAAAGGAAGCTACGATGTACCGAATAATACCGTGTCGCAGTACATAATCAAATTTAAAGTTAATACATCAATATTTGACATTATAAGCAGATCAAAAATATTTAAGTTCAAAATTAGTTACATATATTGACAAACAAAAATAACGTATTCAATTATAATTATTTATATTAGTATTATTTTAACAGGTCTATAAGAAAAATTAATGCTCCATAAACATAGTACCTATTTTAAAATTGATGATGCATTAAATAAGACTAAATCCCAAAACAAAATTTTATCAAATAAACGAACACTGTAATTCTTTTTTCGATAGACTCAAAATTTTAATTTTTTTAATGCCGACCAGTAAAAATTATGCAATGATCTTACTGTGCATAAAATCAGCATTCTCAATGGTACCTAATATAGAATAATAGATTCTGTAACAAGATTAGAATGAAAATTCGATACGGGTGGAAGATTCTGAACGCGAAATCGCGTCACCTTTTTCTCCACGATCATATCTGATTCTCTCGATTTTCGTTCATATTATAAAATTTAATAGGTACTTGCCTCAAAAGATCTAATACGTTGCATTTACATTTGACACTAGCAGTTCAGAAAATCATTGCTGTCTATTTATTTCGTTGAGCATAATTACAGAATATCCATTCTGTTACTAGCTACTAAATGAAAATACACGCAAAACCCATAAGCAGCAAGTGTAGAATAAATATTCTATATCAAGGGCGAGAATTTTTTCTTTCTATTATTAAAAATGATTTCAGAATTACTATATTCCAGTAATGATCGTAGAGAACAGAAGTAAGTTCAATTTAATTAATTCCTTAAATAACATCCAAAATCTTATTTTAGAATGGTTCAGTGCTAATGACTTACACGTTAATTTGAATAAAACATCAAAAATCTTGTTTACACACAGAAGCACAAACTTGATTAATCCAGTAAATGTAAATTTTTGGGTGTAACACTAGACTGTTCTCTAACCTGGAAAGGACACGTAGATCATCTAGCAAAAAAAATTTCGAAAAGCATTTTCTTAATTCGAAACCTTGTAAACCATTTGCCAACTGATGTGATAAAGACGGCTTACTTCTCTCTCGTTCAGTCGCACATGATGTATGCTCTGACTAGCTGGGGTCACTGACCTCACGTTAATAGAATTTTAGCAAAAAAACCTTATAGAGCAGACGTTAAATCAACATTTACTAAACTAGAGATTTTAACATTCCCATCTTTATCTATTTTTCAGTGTATTTTAGAGGGCAAGTCTAATGTAGATTACGTGTTTAACAAAAACCTTCACAATTACAATACCAGACAAGTAAATGATATTTCCATGGATTATCGGCGACTTAAATCTACCAAATTTAGTACTAATTATTACAGCAAATTGTTTCTGAACAAAATCCCGGACGAAATTAAAAGTTTACCATTTAAACAACTTAAAAATACTTTCAAACATTTTTTTATCCAAAATGCCTTCTACGACATTAAGAATTTCTTAAATATGAATTTAAAAAAAAAGGGATTGTTATAAAATAAACTGAATTTAGTAGTCATGAGCATGTTTCGCTTCAAAGTGCTGTAAGATACTTTACATTTTATCTTGTTTTTTATAATTGCGTTACCTACCCAGATTTGTTTTATTAATTGTATGTGATTCAAATGTTAAATGATTAACAAATTTTATAAGTATATGACAATTGTAAACATCTATATAATAACATGCACATAAAATAAATAAATAAATGTAGAGATGCAATTTTATGTATATGTTACGCTCAAAGTTCAAAAACCATGATTGAACGAAAAAACTGCATTCAACGCATTGTGGCATTCACAGAAAGACCATGTAGCGAAATTTGTGTCGTGGCTATCACAACGCATTGTAGCAAAGAAGAAAAGCCATTACGCGTTCTGAGCCGTATAATAATACATTAAGTCCTTAAAAGATTGAAAAAATGTGTTGTAGTTGATACAGATAGCACAAGTCAAAAATCGGTTACTTCTGCAAAATGGAAAACATTTAATATTCTAAAAAAAATAAAATAAAATAAGTATTTTTTAACTAAACATACCAAAACATTTCAAAATTACTAAGACTCATATCCCAAATCACTGTGTATCGTATTCTAATATGGTTCCATACAAGCATTGATTATACGACGGAGTCAGATTGACAAACCCCGTATAAAATTGGAAACACCTTAACCGCATTCGGCTACCAGGCGGCGATACTGAAGTATTTGCAGTACTGCATTCAAACGCTCAAATTCGTTAAAAGGTTATTGTCATCGCTAAATTTTGTAGTACAGTATTCAATTGCTTGATGTCGCTGATTCAAATTGTTAGCGCTGAAAAATGCAAACGGTATATAATGTTCGCGTTGAGTAAACAATGACGCAATCCAAACTTTCTCACAAGTTGTTATTGTAGCAGTTGCATTCCGTTACGATAAGAACTGAAAATGTTTTTATTTATAATTAGGGCATTCTTTTGTTAAACGGTTCGCCGAAATTTGTGGTATAGCGGCAACTTGGAAGTTTTAAAGATACAACGTTTATTATTTGCAAAGTTGTAAAAATGACAAAAACAACTTCTTTTCCAACTCAGCCTGTTAAGAATTTCTTGTTGCTCCTTTAAAAATATGGTGCCGACAATTGCACTGAATCTCTCTATAAACTAATTTGTACCATCTGAAATGTATAGAAGTTATTAAAAATGCAATAAAGATGCCGGAGAAAAAAAGATAAAATAACTTATTTATGTTGTTTCTAGTCCACGTTGAGTCGGTTTGTCGTATTGAACCTATGGGAAGAAACCGGCAATTGCAATGGTTTTAGGCAAAAAAAATTAGAAGATACCTACCTACTCTATTTCAGCTACCCTTTTCATTACGCATTTAAGAAATTAGTTGTATTTCCGAATTCGAGACCGATTGTGTGTTTGCACCTTAATATTTCATAATCTCTGATTGTAATTTATAAACGATCTAGTTTTAGTTAGATATTAATTAATTTTATGTGTGTGTTATTTGTGTGTTTTGAACGTGATTAATATATTGTGTAATAAAACTTTAATTTTTACATAATGCCTGGAAATAAGTGCGCATTTATTAAATGTAATAAGAGAAAGAGCGATTTTCCAAACTTAAAAATGTATAGATTTCCCACAGAAGATCCAGGTAGGATGGAAAAGTGGTTAATAAATTCAGAAAATCTAGTTTTATTTGACCTTGACAAGGAAAAACTGAGAACTCGTTACGTTTGCGAACTTCATTTTGATGCCGGATCATTTATCAATCATACGAAACATCATCTCATTCAATCAGCGGTCCCTTCAAAATATAATCATGTTTCATCCGATTTATTCTTACCAAGTACTTCAACCACGGAAGCAACTACATCACCTCCTCTTGTGGTCGACATTCCAAAACGTACATATAGTAAAAACGAAAAATGGATCCTGAGATTTCTCAAGATGAAGATGAAATTCAGTGTGATACAACAGAAACAGATTTGACACGTTTGAGAGAATTAACGGATATGCCATCATCACGTAAACGACAATAAAAAAAATTAGTAACGAATGAGAACAATGTCGCTTCTAGAAAAAACTAATAAGGGATTTAAAATTATGTAAAGAAAAATTAATCTAAAGAAATCACAAATATCCAAACTAAAGAAAAGAATTTTTTTATTAAAGAAAGGACTAAATTGGACAATATAATAAAAAAGTATGAGTTTCCATCAAAATACTCAAAAATTATTGCAAACATGCAATTTAGAACCAAGACAACAGTATGGAACAACAGCGAAAAGAACTTGGCATTAATGATGTTTTATAAATCTCCAACAACCTATAAATTCTTAAGAAATGACTTAAAATAATTTTACCATCGCCTACAACAGTCCGAAGTTGGATAGGTTCTTCCTATTACAAAACAGGGTTCGACAAAAAACATCTATATCAAATAAAGAAAAAGTTTTTCTTAAATCAAACTTGGAAAAATCCTGTGCCGTGTGTTTTGATGAAATGTCAATAATGCAATTTTTAGAATATTCAAAAAAGCATGGACGTCATCGAAGGTTTTGAAGATTTAGGCCAATTGGGGCGAAAAAATAAAAGTGCTAAACTTGCATTAGTTTTTATGGTAAGAGGGATTTACAATTCATGGAAATTACCCTTATCATACTTTTTATCTAATTCTGGTGTGAAATACAAAGACTTGGCAGTTCTTATTCAAGAAGCACTAAAACTTAATTAACGTAGGTTTACTCCCTAAAATAATAATTTGTGACCAAGGGACAAGTAATCAGAGTGCACTAAAGTTATTAAATGTTACCGTCGAGAAACCTCACTTTAACGTGTTAAACAGAAAAATATATGCAATCTTTGACGTCCCTCATCTCTTTAAAAGCTTCCGTAATAATCTTTTAGTAGGCGATTATCAGTTCGATGACAAAAAATATGTTTTGATGACATCAAAAAAATTACCAGATCGATAAAAAAACATAAACTGCAAAATGTTAATGAAAATAACAGATGCACACATTTATCCGAACTCTTTTCAAAAATGAGTGTTAAACTTGCTGTTCAAGTAATGTCCCATTCTGTAGCTGCTGCGATTAAAACTTGCATAAAAACAAAGGAATTGATCAGCAATACCGCAGAAAATACAGCTGAATTTATAAACTTAATGAACAATTTATTTGATGTTTTAAATAGTAGACAATTATATACCCGGAATCCTTACAATTGCGCCCTTTCTGAAGAAAATAAATTAGCTATATCTGTACTGGAAAATGCAAAAAACCTAATACCTAAATTAAAAAATAAAGATAGTAATAGTGAATGCGACTACAAAAATTACTACCCCACCGTGTTTTAATGGTTTATTACAAACAATAAATGGTGTTGAGCAATTATTTGTAGATGAACGAACGAACTTAGATATAAAATATATAATAACGTGCAGGTTGAATCAGAATTTATTTTCTGTATACCGACAAAAAGGAGGATACAATCGGAATCCTACATCACGATTATTTAGAACGATCTTCCGTTCATACTCAATACATTCCCTAATGAAACCACCAAAGTCTTCTAATTGTGAAGCTGATGATGGTACTTATGTAAAGCTTGACATGGATCCGGACATGAAAACTGTCATTGAAAGTGGAGATAAACCGCATCAAGGCGAAAAGATGATGAAGATGAGACCATTATGTCATCATCAACATCAAGTGTTTCCAGCTTGAACTCGGTTCCGAGTACCAATACTATAAATGTGACAAGTGAAGATTGTTCTGTAGCATATTTTGCGGGCTACTTAGCTCGTACGTGTATAACAAAATTTAATTGTACATCATGTAAAATTGTTTAATCACTAATTCTAAGTTAAACAACCAAAAGAACTATTGATTTTATACAAAACTTACGATAATGTAACTAAGATAGCAGAAGGGGGCTTTATGCACCAAGTGAAAATTATTTACATGTAGTTACTTTGTGTTTAAAGAAATTCCAAAAATGTTTTGATAATATTTACCATGAGACCAAATTAAAGTTCAAACTTATGCGTAAAATTCAAAAGAATATTATTATTATAAATTGGTTAGCACAAGATGAAATTTGTAAAGAACATAAATTATTTATACTAAACAAACTTTTAGTTACAAAAATATTTAAATGTTCAAAATTAATTTGTAATAAAATTATTACATCAAATAAACCCAATCCAAAATTAAGAATTTTACAGCACAAATAAATTTAATTAAGGTGAACCTATACGAATGTGGTGATTATTGTAAATTATAATTTTGTTTATATTTTTTATAAAGTAGTTAAATCCATAGTAGGTATACATTATTTACTAATAAAAAACACATTTTTTTTTAAATTTTGAACATTATTGTTTTATTCCTTATTACTTACTAACTACCTAAATAATATATCAATAATTTTGTTCGGTCAAAATTTAACGTGTTTTGATGCTTTTTTGATGAATTACTACTGTTTTAATCAATGGTTTTAATTAATAGGTACAAAACGGTATTCTGCCATTCCCCAGTGACATAATAATTGACAGTATAATTGAGAATTTGTATCAAAATCTGTGGCAACTTGGTATTTTTTGTAGACAAAATTTTGAGAATCCACGAGCTTTGTTTATATACCTAGTTCAATTATATAATCAAAGTTACGACTTATCTGGAGTAACGGAATTTGGCAATTCTGCTACTCGACGCATTAATAATTATTGGAAAAACAAGTCAAGTGTATTTTTTAATCGTGAGACCGTTCCAAACACACGACCTATTTTTTAATATTTAAGTATAAAGCATTACTATTTTTGCAATATAAATTATCTGGAATATTTTATACAATTGATTTGCTTTGAATGGTGGTTTTTAATGTCTGTCCTTGTATTAGAAGAAGGATCGACGCTACGTTTATTGTTTTGACTGCATTTAAACATCATTGAAATTTAAAACCGCAAGACTTTGCTTAACATAACAAACAATGACATAATTAGCTTCGCAGACTCAGTTCTATCATATCAGAGTCTCGATAATCGGACTGGTGCGTAACTTTGCTTATCAAATTCCAACAAGATAATTTTGTACTAGCAGCGCCAGCCATTGTAATTTTTTTAATTATAAACTGCGTTTCCAAAGCTGCCATAAGCTCTGCCAATCTGACTCCGTCGTATAATCAATGATACAAGTAATGGCTTTTCTTTATTGCCACAACACGTTGTGGTCATATGACATGATAGCCACGACACGAATTTCGCTATATGTACTTTCTTTGATTACCATAACGCGTTGTGCTCGTTTTAATAAAAGCCACAACACGAATTGTGCGATATGGATGTTTTACAGTGACCACAACGCGTTGTGAACAATTTCGGTCTTTGAGTGTAACATTTTTCATATTTATGTGTAGTATTTATCAATATAATTAGATTTTTACATTTTTTCTATTTGTTTCTTTTCCGTATAAAACAAAAAAATCGTTAACGAAAATGTTAGATCCTCTAGTGAACAACTCTCAAGTAATTGATTGGGTTTAACCACGTTTAAGCCATTATGATACAATGATGGGATGACATGATCTCTACTCTTTTGCTGGGTAGGTCCGGATGACTTATTTTAAATAACCATAATTTGTAAACCGTTTACATTTAAGTAAATGCCAAAATGTCAGGCGAATTGCAGATCCATCTTGTATCAATCTTTGTTTTATCTTCTTAAGAAATTTACCGGATAGTGTCCATTGTCGTAAATTTTTTCAACTACACCTTTTCCACGTGTAATTCAGAACATGACAACTGTAATTCCGATTAGTCAATTTAATTTCAGAAGACGTGAACTATAATTAAGATTAGCTAATTTAATTTCAGAAAGTATAAATTGTAATTCAGAAAATATTATTTTAAATTCAGAAATGATCATTTATTATTCAGAAGTAGGTAATTCGAATAAAAATGAAAAAATTGTATGTGCCTGCAATAAACTATTAATTGTTTATTTATTTGTATGGTACATTTTTAATATTGTATTGTGATGTAAGTGTTATATATGGTGCCCCAGATCAGTATAAACCGTATAGTGTGGTGACAAAACCGTGTGCAATTGTGGATTTGTTCGCAGTGGCGTAACTAAGTTTTAAGCATCCTGGAGCAGTTTTACGCTTAGTGCCCCTCTTTCACCTAAACGTGAACCAAATCCATTAAAATAAAATAAACGGTTCTGCGTAGTGTTTAATGCATTAGCGAAGTTACATGTAAATACATAACACATATTATTATGTACAAAGGACAAAACTTATAATACAAGCGCCTTTTTAAAAAGAGTTCTTTCTTGTTTGTTCTGATGCAAATCGTGAAACAACATTCTCAAAATTAATAACACGTGCTCTAGATCTTTCAATGATATTGTTGCTAATGAGTTCAGACAATTTTAGTTCTTAATATTTTTTTCCAAACATTCATAATTTAACGGATGAAGCTATATTATGGCTTACGAATCTGAAGGACCTCTGAAGTTCAGCAATATTTTGTATTCTCTGTCCTGACTATATGTTTTTCCATTATTTTTTTTGTTATTTCTTTAACCTACTATTTTTTTCGTCATTGTCGTGACTGGCGCTTGGACCGGTCCATTATATGTCGTCATGTAATGACTGTGCTGTTATTTTTTATGCTTTTATTTACCTTCTATAATGTTGACACACTTATGCTGATCTTCTGGGGCACCATACATAACACTTACATCACAATACATTATTTGTCTAATGTACCATACGAATAAATAAATAAATAAATTGTCACTGGGAGTGTGAGAAAATTATACACGCTCTTGGAATATCAGGAAAACTAGTAGCCACTTGGGTATTGTTTACTAATACTTTAGTAAGCTCCCTTATGTTTTGCAAGCCCTTAACATGATCTGAAACACATAGTTTCAGTCTTAAAAGTTGAGGACCAAGCCCTAGAAAAATATCAGCATCTTCCATTTATATTTAAATACATTAAAGTTTTCATAACGTCAATGTAACCACTGCGAAGCGCACCAAGAACTTGGTTTCTACTTGTCCATCGACTAGGACAAACCTATTTTAATGTCTTTTCATGAAAAGTAGATTTTTTAACAAAGTCCATCTAGACACAAAACTAAAGAAAACGTATAGACTTTGAACATTATCAAAGTTTCTTATTTCAGAAATATGAGAGACAGAGTCGTTAACAACTAAATTAACTACATGAGCACAACCGTGTACGTATTTTGCTAAGAGATTTTTTTTTATTCTAGCTTGAAGTCCACTCTAAACACCGCTCTTGTTTGTTGCTCCGTTATATACCCCTCACCTCTTAGTTTCAAAATGTCTGTAAATTTTTCTATAATAGAGAGGGCTATTTTATCTAAAAGATTCGGAGGTTTGACTGTCAACCTCTACAAAGCCGCAAAACAATTCACTTAAGTGTAATTGTTACATAACTAAACACTACACTGAGCTGATCTATTTTTGCAATATCTTGGGTTGTGTCAAAAATCATAGATACAAAAAGAGATTTCCTCTTTTATATCATCAATTATGCGCGTGGAAATCAGGTCGATTAATTCATTCTGTATTTTAGGGCTTAAATATTGTGTAGAACCCTTGGGGCGTTTGATTAAGTCTGCCAAAACATCGTCATAGCGTGCTAGATGGTATATTATTTCCAGGAAATTACTTCACGACTGGTTTTCATTACTTGACAGTCTGAGTTCTAGAAAAGGCAAATCGTTTGTTGCAAGAGTGATAATAACGTCAACGATACGCTTTAGGACTTTTCGACTGGAACACGTTGAATTTTTTAGTTCTTCAAAATTTGTTAGTCTACAGTCATTCCAACTTTCCATCCAACAATCGCATGAGACTGTGATTGCTCATGATTTTATGTATTATGCCCGAGATGTGCCCAATCAGCTATCCCTCTTCAAAACCCCACTTCATTATTTGAAAGGTTAAAAAGCCAACAACGTTGGCAGTAGCACATATTTAGTTTTTCTTTGTAACACAGCCAATGCCGTTTTAAATGCAATTGATCACCTCTGTCTTTTTTTTTTGGTAATACCATTTCTCATTAAAGCCTTTGTGTATATTTCGTCTTTCCTGGTCTTTCAGAAAAGGGCCTTTAAGTTAGTTAGGCCCTAACTAAATAATTAAATTCTTTTGTTTAGCAGTTAGAACAGTGTCGGATCACCCTTATCAGAAGATAAGCAATAATTTCTGCTACGTATGATGATGAACATACTTCATAAGCATCATTATCGGAAAACTGTAACGGTACTTGATGAACAGCATCAGGGGAGCAAGCAGTTGCTGCATTACTGCTAGCATTGCTGTGAGTATCAGCTATCTTTTCTTGAAGTACGGCATTGATCTGGTACTGGTACTTTGGTAAAATATGATGAAATTTTTTTCATTGTTTGTAATAACTTTTCTTCTGATATGTCCTTTTTGCGTTTTGCTTGCGGAATTCAGCACCACTCAGTTTTTTAGACATTCTGCTAAGTCAAATAAATGTTTTTGTGTGAAAAACAAAATGTAATTATGAGCTGAACGGTTAATAATAATTCAAGTCACTCTCACATTCACTTAACCTTATTAACTGTTACTTATTAACTTTACAAGTCTATTATTTAAAGATGACTACAGCTTCAAAACAAATAAAACAAAACCCAAGCTCAAGCAACAAAAGCATACCAACTACATATAAAAAAAACAGTCCTAACATTTCTAAGAACTGAAAATAAGTGTTAACTTGACAATTGTTCTGTGCCTATCTGGCCATAATAGTAAACCATGAATTCTATAAGAATGATAACATGTTTAGACAACTGTGTGTAGGTCTACTAAAAATATAATTAAATCAAAGCAAAAAGGGTGTCATATCATACGTACATATATTGAATATCCTATTTCGCAATAATACTCGTGATAGACATATACAATATACTATTATGTATTTATCAGAAATTGTTATCGTACAAAATGTGCAAGTGTAAGTTTTAAATGCATATTTAAAAAATACTTATCTTTTTAAACTGACAATTAGGATTTATGATACCTGATACTTATTCTATTGTTTGTAAACTCCGCCTAGACCATGTGGTTTATGGACAGTGTTATTGTTTATTTTGTTGCCTCTTTTACTAAGAAAATTATTCTTTATTGTAAAGTTTTAAAAACTTAAGAAATTTTTTATTATTTAAAGTGGATGCCTGTTTTTTACAAAAAAAAGGTAATTCATACTTTCAAATGCTTGCGTCCCTTTGGAATTAGGGCCCTGGAGCGGCCGCTCCAATTGTTCCACGATAGTTACGCCCTGTTTGTTTGTCTTGGGAAAGCATTTGCTTCAAGGTTAGGGAAAACCACTAACACCTAACTATGTCAAACTTTTGATTGTAAAAAGATCTAGAAGAAAATTTATAATCTGACAAAATACTGTACAGAATGCAAAAATCAACAAAATTACAACAAAATAACAATAACAACCACAGTATAATACATAACTATGACCACAACAAAATAACAACCAGAGGGCGTAGCTGGCATCTTAAATTTTTAATTTCTATAAATTTCGAATAATAAGCAAAAAAATTTTTTCACATTTGTAAAGAGAATCAGTTTATCTATCATTTTCGTAAAAACAAAAGTTTAGTTATTCTAAAAACAAAGATGGCGGGGGGTGTTTAATTGTTTTTGCAATAACCTGCTTTAACATCTTAAAGGTTTGACCGATTTTAACAAACTTGGTATCGTTAAAAAAAACAGTCCTTAAGCAATAAGAATCAACTAAAATATAGTTAATTTAGTTAAATCCTTCTCCGCCAGGGGGCTAGTTTTGACACCATGACCAAAATTTAAAAAAAAAAATCAAAAAAATCAAATGGAATGATATGACTTTTCTTTATGATAAAGTAGCCAAATAACATCCAAATAGGCCAGTGAAAACCATTTTTCAAAATCTCGTTCCTAACCTCAAATATTGGGAAAATGAGAATAACGGATGTTTGAAGATCGAGGACCGCGCGGTAAATTTTCTAAAACTATTAAAAATTTAGCACAAAATGAATAAGATGTTAAAGAGACAATTGTGAGTCTAAATAGAATTTATTTAGGTATTATTTAAAAAAAATATATCATCATATCATGTTGCTCCAAAGAGACTAAACGCATTTTGAACTTATTGTCACTTTAATATTACTCTCGTAATTCTAACCTTTAATTTAAAAAGTAAGCCTAAAAATCTAAATAGGTATACTATATCCAAATTCGAATATGTTAGACCATATATTTTGGAACCATTTACAAAGATTTTTTGTAAAATTTGATGCCCCAAATCTAGTACTTTGCGTAAAGTTTTAAGCTGTTTTTTTGCAATATGGTGTGTGGTCTTCATTTTCCTGCGATTCTTCATGACCGATTTACCTAATATTTTTTTTACACCAAAGTCATACGACGAACGGTTCCCGAGATATGGCCGAAGAACAATCTTATTGCGTCACCCGGTACAATGCGTTTCAAGGAACGTGATCACATTTCAAGTCAAGATAACTCAGGAGGTTTAGAAGATAGAAGAATAGGACAAAAACTGACATCTAGGGTGCCTGTCCAAGTGTTTCTTACACATATTGAAAAAACAAAAGCGAATCATCTTTCAAACTTATTAATATAACTTTGTATGTTTTTAAATTGAACACCCTGTATCTTTTTAGATTTTTGAATGCACCATTCCATTCTGAATTTAACGATATAGCACACTTGATACGTTTACTCAGACTTTGATTAGTTTTTTGCACAATTATAATCAATTATGTTTGAAAAACAATCAAGGAACTTGATCAAATTTCAAATCAAAAAAATCTGGAAGTTTAGAAGAAAGAAGAATTGAACAAAAACTAAGACTTAGGACATATTAAAATTGTAGTATATCAAACACCTTGTTACTCTGAGCAGGCACTGAAAGATAAAATTCGTTTTGCAATTCAACATCTCCGTGATACTCCGGAAGCTCTCATAAGCAAACATGTGGAACAATATATATGATTACAGGATGAGTACTAATGATAAACAAAGTCTTTTGTTGAATATTTTTACTTGTTTAATTCTTTTTTCAAACACATTTGATTGATTGATAATTGTGCACACAACTAATCAACGAACTCAAAACGGAATGGTGCATTTGAAAATATACAAATATACAGAGTGTTTCATTTAAAAATATACAAGTTATATTAATAAGTTTGACAGATGATTTGTTTTTGTTTTTCAATATGTGTAAAAAAAAACTTAAACACGCACTCTAGATGTTAGTTTTTGTCCTACCCTATGTGAGAAATCAAGTGATTTTTTTAAACAATTTACTTTTATAGGAATTAACGTCATGAACAAAAATGCCATTAATTAATATTTTATTTTTAAAAGGGCGGTGGCGCTATCTGTTAGTATATACACTTTATGTTGGCAATTCTACAGATATGATCCTTATTAATAAATGTCAGTTGTCAATCGGCAATTTTAGAAGACGAGCTTCCACTTTTTGTGGAAAATTAAATATAAGTATAAAAGTATACAACTACCCAAATTAATATTATTGCATTAATAATACATGGTTTGTTCTCCCATTTCCGTTAAAGAAAACTATCTAAATAATGTCACTGAAGCTCTAAATTAGAACAATATGTAAACTCACTTAATGTTATTAAAAGAATGCAATATTTTGTGTTTTTTTTATTTTTTAGTTTTTTATTGATTTATAGCAACGTTAAATATATAGAACATAAACTCAAAAAATTATTGTTTATTTATGGTGCAATTGTTGTAGATGTTAACATTGATTGAATGGTTTTCAATCCCAGAAAATCAGCACTGACGTCAGTTTTCCAGTTGCTGATGCTGCGCTTTAAGCTTATCGCGCACTAGACCGGCACGGCACGGCACGGCGCGTCCCGTCAAAAAACGGTCAGGATTAAATTAATGCAGATAAATAGGTGACCGCGCACTACTCCGGTACAGCACGGCACAGCACGGATGTCGCCGGAACGGATTGCTCGCCTCCGATCCTTTCCGTCAAAAAACGGGGCAGGCTGTGCGGTGACGGACAAGTGTGCGGGTCACCTATCGGTATCGGCCGGCTTTAGCTGATTCAATCACGTGTTTTTGTCATTGTTTTGCAGTGTGTGGCAGTTTTTGTATAGAAGTTGATGGAGATACACATGTATTGTATTCTTATATTAATAATAATATAGTTTATTTTAATATAATTGAAATGTACGAGGAAAAATTAATATTGTTGGTTCAGAAATATACGGACATTTATGATGTATCCAGCAAGAACTACCGTAGCCAACAAATAAAAGACAATATATGGGAGGAAATTGCAAAAGAAATGCAGAAACCCGGTAAGTATTTTTCTGTGTTTTATTTATATTTTAATACTGAAATAACCTAGCACATATTTAAAAAAACAAACCAACTATTCAATATTTCTTTTGCCTTTTCTAACCATTTCTGTTTGCCACGGCACTGAACCGACACCAGAAAAGTAGTTTTTAATTTATTTCTAGTCTCCAATGCATCTCTAGTTGAAGATCCTCCTATTCCAGATATATTTCTTAAACCTTGTGGAGGTTGAGTAATTTCGTCTGCTTCGGTCCAACTGCATGTATCATTTCGAAGAAAGTTATGTAAACAACATGTAGCAAGTACAACTTTATCCAAGTGCTCAGGAATAATTTGCAAGTGTCTTTGGTAAATACGAAATCTTTTTGTTAAAATTCCGAAAGCATTTTCTGATACTCGTCTGGCTCTACTGTGTCTGTAATTATATATTTTAATTTCTTCGTTATTCAATATATCCCTTCCCGGATATGGTCTCATTAAATTTCTGTGTAAAGGAAAAGCCTCATCTCCGACGAAAACATGAGGCATCATGTCATTAGTACCAGGTAAAGGCTTGTCTTGAGGTAATTTTAACACATTTGCCAATAATTTTTTCCGATTGTCGAATTGGCAAAAATTCCTCCATCGCTGTTTCTTCCATAAGCGCCTACGTCAATTGCAGTGAATTTACAATGAGCATCCACAAATCCAAGTAAAACAATGCTAAACGTTTTCTTATAGTTGAAATACATGGAGCCACTATTGGGCGGTTTATCAGTAACTACGTGTTTTCCATCGACGGCACAAACGGCATTTGGAAAATTCCATAATCTCTGAAACTCTTGTTCATTTTTTCTCCATATTTCTTCTGAAGGAGATGGCATGACCAGTGGTCGTAATATTTCCCATATAGCATCACAAGTTTGATAAACTATTTCACGAACTGTTGTTTCTCCAAGCCGGTAACTAAACGCAATGGTTCGAAACGTGTCTCCTGTAGCAAAGAATCTAAAACAAAACAGTTTTAAATAGCAAAAATGTGGGTTTTAAGTTCTTTTTTTAGTTTCCGAATGTAAAAAAGATGGGCTTCGTTGAGAGACAGTTTTCGAAAGTCTTTGAAGTCGCAGGAAACTAAAAGTGGACAAGGATCATTAAAAAAAAGGTTGTGGCGATATGACAAACAAATGACATTTCTTCGGCCTTTCATGGCAAATAGGAAGCAAATCAGCAATGTTGATGATTCTGATTCATCAGAAAGTGAAAGGTACGAGCAGGAAAATTATCATATCGAAGAAGACCATGTTGATAATGTTGCCAGTCCCGCCAGCAATGCAAGTGGTTCCTCTATTTCAAGACCTTGCAGTGTTGATGTTTCAGACAAATCGAAAATTTCAACGTCACGGAAGTCTAAACTTAAATCAAAACGAACCTATCAACTGCAGAAGTACTTCAAAATTATTTGAATGAAAAAAGTAACAGAAAACATCCAGCTTTTGAATCAGATTCCCCGGCAGAGACTATTACAAAATTTTTCGACTGCATTGCCGCAACGGTGAAAACGTTATCTCCACAATTGCAAATAGAAGTCAAATCAAAAATATTCGGAATAGTAAGTGACGCAGAAACAAGAAATTTGAATATTAACTCTATGAATAGTCGAGGAGAAGCTTTTCCACTCAGATTCAGCAAACCTCTCAATTCGGACAATTTTGTCAAGCAAATCAGGTAACTAGGTCACAAACTCAGTATCAGCAACATCAGCAACCATTTCAATTGCCGCCATATTCTGCAAACTTACAGCAACATGTATATCGTCAACCACAGGCCACACAAGATTCCTCAAGATATTCTCAACAACAAATAACAACTTTGCCTTCCTCTTCGGATGATTACGAAAGTGTTCCAAACACTGACAATAATACTTCGCAGTGCTAAAGTGACAATGTTTTATTTTTAACCAATCAAGTATTAAAGATTATCCACTTTAAAATATTTTTGTTCTAAGAATAGACTGTATCATTTTCGTTTCACATTAAAAATCGATCAAATATATAATAAACGTATATAAATGAAACACACCATGATTTACTAAATGGTGTTTACCTTAATGTTACAGCCAGCCTTTCTTCTTTAGATATAGCTCTTCGAAATGAAGTATTTTGGAATGTCAATTCCGACTGTAGTATATCAACTAATTCAGAAAATTTTTCATACGACATCCTAAAGTACTGAAAAATTTTATTTCGTCCCGTTTCAGATCGTCAAACAGATGATGAAACTCTCCAAACTTTGATCGTTTTTTATTTATGGGATGAACCCACATTTTTTTTTTACTTTTGTTTTTCTCTTCCTCATCTGCTAATAACGTAGTCACTACGCTCAATTCTTCATCAGAACTATCACTGTCAAACATGATCGATCAGTCACTACTTCAATCAAACTGAAAAAGAAAACGCACGCACGCAACCTGTCTGTTGCAGCCGGAACAATGCGCGGTGCCTTCAGGCGTCGCTGTCCAGCGCTGGGCAGCGCCGTGCCGTGCCGTGCCGGTCTAGTGCGCGATAAGCTTTAGTCTATTTCAACATTCAGATTTTGTATGTTATGTGAAGACATATACTTTTTTGACGTCGTAGGACCTGCCTCAGTCAACGGGTTGGCCACATCCATTTTTCTTATGAGGGACTCCTCGACATAACCTTCTGCGACACAGATATGAAGATTCTTCTTTGTGATGCCTTAGTCTTATCGTATTTTAATTATTGCGTTGAAATTTATGATTCCTGTATTACAGAATGTACTAAACTCAGAATTCAACGTACACAGAATTCGTGTCTCAGATTTATCTTTAATATTCGTAAGTTCCAACGCATTTTCGCATAAGTTACGTGAAGGTAACTGCCTCAACATGTCCAAAATAGACATATATTACATACAACTATAATTAATCGAAAAATTTTTGTTCTTTGGGAATAGACCAGTTATTTGATAAGATTAAGACAAAATTTTATTTTTTATATTTCGCATAACACATTTATGTTTCATCAGGAGCTACAATTTTTAAGGTCAATAGTATACGTAAAATTAATATTGTTTACTTACATTTTTATATTTTTAAATGAGAGATTTTTGAGAGATTTCCATTTCTTGGGTAATAGGATAATACACTACTTTGTAATTCCGCTAGTATAAAACTATAATACAATAAATAATTTTATTTGGGGCTGGTGGTAGACCAGTTAATTAGTATTTACTATATAACTGAACGAGGTCCGTTTAATTGCTTATATTTTTTATGTTTTTGTGTGTTTTATGTAAATCGAAACCACTATATGTCTTTTTTTTATTAAGCAAATAAATTTACGTATTATTATTACTATTATCATCCTTTATTTGAACATCTTCCACAGTCATTTCATACAATTTTACCTAAGCAGAGCACCAGACACGCCAATAATTAAAGCTACCTAAAACATTAACATAATTAATGGTAAATAAACATTGTATTTATGCTAATACTTACTTTCATGAGCAAAAAGTGAAAATCAAACGCTTCACTCAAGAACTTAGAAATGTCACTGTCTTCTAGAACTCTACTCTTTTTTGTCTTACGATTTCTTGTTTTTCGTTTTAAATACGCAATTAATTTGACAATGTCCACATTATTCTTCAGTATCAGACATAATCGAAGCATTGAGTAAACTGACTATGAAGATTTTCATTCTTTTTTAACAGGTTTTGTAAAATAGGCCAGAAAGACGTTTCTGTGTAAACTGTGACTTTCTTTGGTTTAACCATTCTTTGAAAATGTTGAATTGAGGCTCGTGCCGTGTTTTGATTTTTCCTGCAACAACTGAGCCAAACATTTTCAGCCCTCTGTTTTAATTCTGGGGGCGTACATGTGAAGCTTCCCTGCTTGACATTTTAATTTAACAAAAAAAAAAAAAAAAAAATTTTTATTCTATTTGACATTTCAGTGCCATGGCCACCTTGATGTGATGAGAGTTTGAAACGTGAACGCATTGAAATTATTTTTTAAAATAAAAATTTTGACGTAGGCTCAAAAGTTTTATTCAAACCTCGTTGTGTGAATAATTTTTGCACACTCTGCTATAAATAGTTATTTCAATAAACGATTTGTTTTTTTGCAACGGCAATTTTAAGAAGTTATTAATAGTCAGAAGAAATTTTTATAGTGAGCAAAGTAGGTAATGCATTTAACCACGAATCTAGTTGGGACCTGAGCCGTAGGCGAAGGGTTTTACTGGATGAGTAATTAAATGCACTTTTGTTCACGCGTATTGGCGTATTGGTTGTAATTTTTCTACAACCATAAAACACAAATCATTCATTCCTAACGTATTATTTAGTAAATCATACCAGATCGTTAATTTTACAGTTATTGTGTGTAACGATATGTACCCAGGTATATTTGCAGTGTGATTATTTGCTTGCATATTCATTTCATATATTTTACTATCGAGTTGAATAGTGAAGGAATTACTATTCTCTTCATCTAGAGGCACATTCTTACAATACTTTTCTTTGCCATTGCACAAATTGTACTACTCCATACACATCATTTGATGTGTTGGGATTATTCATTTTTGTTGGAATTTTGTTAACAATTACTTATTTTTAGATGTAACTTTATTGACATAGCCTTTAGCTTTTTTAAAAGTTAAACGTCATTTTCTATGGCGTTTTAAACTAATAAATCACCTACTTCATTTACCAAAATTTTATCCAATGTTCTTCTAAAGCAATGGAAAATGAATAATTTAACCTCCGGTAATTGGAGATATGCAGCAATCAAGCTAGATAATTTGGAAAATGTGTTTTCACCTACTGTTATGTAGTATCAAATCAATCAGAATATTGTATATTTTTTAAATTCATTAAACTTCTGTACATTTTTTTTCATTACAATTTACCCCTTAACACACAGTGTCATCAGGGGGATTGGCCATGCAAATCACAAATATCCTATCATAGAATAAATAAATATTTATATAACAATTTGTTCCCTATTTAGTGTGCTATCCCTAACCACCTTCTCCTAGCCTCACTCAACACCGGACACACCCCAATAAAATGCATGCAGTCTTCCCTCTCCCCCCCTATTGCACATCGAGTATATCTTTCTTGGGCCCTGCCTCCCAGGTCTGTCGTTCAGATACAGTAATCCCCCAGTGGCTCTGCCCTCATGTAGTCCTCGGCTAAACCTCTGACTGACAATTCCCCATAATATGAAGTAAAGGATGAGGCGATGGCTGCCTCCCGCGCCCTTATCCCGATATTCAGTCGCACCTCCTCAATCACACACTCAAGCATACCCGGCCAGCTTTCACGCCCCTCCCAATCCTCCCTTACATGCACGTTCCATTTGTTCCCTAGCGCTCTCCACTCACTCATCCATCCACACCTCGCTCTTACAACCTCTCTTAACAAAAACTTTGGCAACCTTTCCATATCATACGACAATACTTTCTTAACATAACCCGCATGCAACTTTAGTGTATATAGGTATGCTCTTTCTACTTTAGTTTCTAAATCTAAAAGGTAATTAGGTGTATAACTGGGGGCTGTCATTATTTTTTCAGGAAGTATCGCCTAACCGCCTCTACCTGGTCATACTCTCTCATGCCCCATACTTGTGCCCCGTAGCAAACAATTGATTTTGTGACTCCTTCATAAATTTTTTCCGTGGCTTCTATGGGAATGTTACTCTTAGTCAGTAAGCTCCTCCATGCACAATGCAATGCTGACTTTGCCGCTTTACCCTTATCTACGAAGTGTTCTGTAAATACAAGTCTTGGTGTCAAAGTCATACCCAAATACTTATATTTATTGACCACTTGAATATCTTGCCCCTTATAAGTCCATTTCTCTCTCGCCACTCCCCTTTCCTGAACACTATGATTTGGGATTTTTCCAAGTTAACAATCAGATTCCACAAGTCACAATACTGGCCTAATCTATCTATCATGCCCTGTAACACCCTAGGATGGTTCGCAAAAGCACAACATCATCTGCATACAACAAAATCCTAATATTTCTATCATTAATGGTAACTCCTCCACCAACATACTCATGCAAATCATTAAGAAATAAGGAGAAAAAAAATAGGAGATAACAAATCGCCTTGCCGCATACCCATATCACAGTCAAACCATTGAGAAATGCCCTGCCCACCCCACACTGCAGATCTGGTGCCCCCAAATAGATTTCTAATTACCCCTATCATTTTACTAGACATGCCCATGCAGCTTAATTTGTAAAATAAAGAATTTCGGACAACGGTATCAAATGCCTTTCTAAAAAACCCATACACCCTTTTATACCCCCTTGCATGCAACACTTCTATAGTAGATTTAAGATTAAATAAGTTATCAAACGTTGAATAACCAGCCCTGTATCCTGCTTGAAACTCTACTAAAATTTTATTCTCAGTCACCCAATCCTCCACTCTTTTCAATATTAATGCTGAAAATATTTTTGCTACTGAATTTAAAAAGCTAATACCCCTGTAATTTCCCATGTCGTTCACTGACCCCTTTTGTGCAACGGGAATATAATTGCATCCTTGAACTTTTCAGGATACTACTACCTTGTTCAAACATATTATTAAAGGCTTGCAACAGCTTAACTTTTACCTCATGCGGACATTCTTTATAGAACTCTACCGGATTCTGTCCGTGCCTGGCGCTTTATTAATTTTACTTTATTTAGGCCCCTAAAAGTTCATACATTTTAAACTGCTTGTCCAATTGTTCACAATAAATATAAGGTTCGGCAAATAAGATGGGATATGACACTAGAGGGGGTTTAATAGTGACTGAAAGTGTTGGACCATTTATCCATACTTACCTTGGTTTTGGTTGGTTTTTTTTAATATTTGGATGAAAAATTTAAATTGTTATTTAATTTTGTGTTACAGAATTGATTTTTTTTTTAATATTTTTAGAATGAAAAATTTTTAGAATTGTTATTTTTAAATAAGGGAAAATGATGGAATCCCTTCCCAATAAAATTAATAAATAAGAAAAAAGGCCCATGAATGGAAATTATAGGGGGGGACACCCAGGATAATATGGGGTCAAAACCCAGAATGGTAGTAAATTCGGTTGGGGGGGTAGTTTAGATTTGTTAAGTTTGTTTTTTGGAAGGGGAAAATTGTGAAATTGATTTTATTTTTAATTTTTTTTTTTTTTTTTTTTTTTAAAGTGTGAAGAAATTTGATAAAAAAAGTGTACAATTGTTTAAAAGTAAGTTTACATAAAAAGAATGTTTGGAGAAGATTTGATGAATGTGTTCAAAGGAATTTTGTGAAAAAGTTTTAAAAAATAAAAATAGAAAGGAAAAAGTTGAAGGAAAAAACAAAAAAAAAGGAACCTTTTAATTTAATAAATAAGTAAAAATGTAGGTATAAAAACACAAAAAAAAATAATATTTTTATTGGGATATTTAATTTATTTTTTTGAGTTAGTTTTTTTTATTTTGAAGGAAAGTTAAAAAAATTTTATTGGATATTTAATTTATTTTTTTAAGTTAATTTTTTTATTTTGAAGGAAGTTTTAAACAAAAAAAAAGGGTTGTTTGTGGTTTTTTTGTCTATCCATACTTACCTTGGTTTTGCATGCAATTAATTTTGATTTGTGTATTTTAAATATTCCTAGACATGACCAAAATTCTCGAAACCAAAAGACACCACACAGCAGAGAAGAAAATATGCGATAGGTTGGGCCAGGGAGGCGCAGAATGTCAAGAGAAAGCTCACCCCTACAATAACGTGCGGCAAAGTAAATTGGTCCAGGTAGTTTGCTCAGGAAACAAGCGTTGTGAAGGCTTTCTAGTGCAGAGGAGCGAAATATCCTCCGTCACTATTACGACCGTATGCTCCAACGTCGACTGTTATAATGGAAATCAGCACTACCAAAGCCATTAAAACAATGCAAACCTTCTATAATTGTAGTAAAGAGACCAGTGTTGGTTTTTGAACACAATATGTTTACCATCTAGTGCCCTGATAAATTAGGAAATTCCATTTTTTCCGAAAGTCTCTCTATTTTCTTCCATTGTTGGTTGTTGGCTTAGGCATACTAATGGAAAAATAGCCATATTTCAGCCATAAATATTTTTCACCGTGGTTTCCCTAACCTGTAGCTGAATGCAATGAAGTAAAACTATCGCCATATCCTAAAACTGAAAAAGTTACCTGAATAAGTTTAATTTTAATTAATACCATACCTATATGTAGTTAATAATGTTATTTATTTTATATTTATATTATATATTTTAGTATCAGAATGCAAAAAGGTGGGCTCTACTGAGGGATGCATTCGCAAGGCATTAAAAGGCAGACAAACGAAAAGTGGCCAGTCAAATGTAACAATAAAAAATGGAAGTTTGAAGAGATTATGTCTTTCATAGTTCCCTTCTTCGCAGAAAGAAACCAAAATCTAATATTCGTATAGAAGAACCTCAGGATACTTTGAATGAAACTATTGACACGGAATATCCTGATATTCCTAGTAACGAGAGCACTCCTCTATACGACAACTCCAACCAGCACCTCTTCCTCACGAGCTTTCACCCCAACCACGTTCTGTAGGATCACCATCCCTCCCAACAACAGAATCAAGAAACGACAAAAACAAGCAGAACCTGGTTTATCGCAGGTACTCCATGAGTATTTAGGTGAAAGAAAACAGTTACGGCTAGAAAAAAAGTGATCATTTAAAAGTTTTGAAAGTATGGAGGAGACTGTAAGAACATTTCCTCCTATTTATCAAATTGAGGTAAAAAGCAAAATTTATGAACTTGTCACTAAATATGAGTACAAGGCATTATTAGAAAATGAAAACACTGGAGGCCCCTACAACATCCCATAACTTGCAGCCATCAGTTGCGGCAGATTCCCTAACCAACAAATTAAAACAATTTACAGACACCAGCTCTTCAAGAAAACTTTTCAAAAACCAAAACTTTTCACACCTTACAACCACGACGTTTTCAACTCTCCGAATCAATCAGCTCACGTCAACACACTTTGAACAGACAGTTTCTCAGTGCAGTGAGCCATGGCGTCCGTGGAATCTATGAATACAGCCCACCAGTCAAATTTCCATCAAGCGCCTTTTCAATCCCAAGATCCTAATTTTTATTAAATACTAGTCAAAATCAAGAAAAAGTAGTGATTGTTACCCCGGAATAAACTTATTCACCCAACTATAAAGTGAATAAATTCAGATTTATATTTTCAAGTTTTCCTTTACTTAATGGTTATTTTATGTTATGTGTTTAACATTACTGTTTAGTTTATTTATTTTACTTGTTTATTTTGTTTTAGAAAATACTGTTTATTTTGTTTATTAATTTTGTTTGAAATAAATATTAGAACTTAAAAAGTATTATTATTTTATTACTTTAGGGTTTACGAAACAACGGATTCGGTTACCTTGATCATAAACTGACTTTGTGTCATTTTTATAAGTTGCTTGGAAAGAAGATAATCAAAAAATATATATATATATATAATATGATCAGGAATCCAGTGACGCGTTTCCGGTAACCCCTAATCAATCATAACAAGAACTTACTTTAAGGTAACTGCTAAGCGTTCTTCTGGTGTAATAGCTTTCGAAAGTTGGTATCTTTCTTCCTTAAAGGCAAGATGTCTAGAATTTCATAGAACTTGGCAATCGACATTCTAAAGTATTTAAAAATTTTTCTTCGTCGGCTAGCAAGTCGGGAAATAAATGGTGAAACTCGCCATGAATTGTTTGTTTTTGTTAACATCATGCATCCAGTACCTTCTACGTACTTTTTCTCTCTTCCTCAGCACAAGCTGCAGCCAAGATAATAATTTCTTCTTCTGAATCGGAAGACGACATATTCGCAATTGTTTTAACTATTTAACACACACACACACACACACACGTCCTTTTCGTTGAAATTCAACCGTTTCAAACACGCGTAACGTGCTGATTCAATGGGCGGTGGTTAAGAACAGCTAGCCGTGCTGAGCGTGCCGAGCTGAGCTGTGCCGATCCAGTGTGCGCCCTGCTTAACTCTCTTGCTGCCACCTCATAATACTCTTTCTTTGCTTCCAAACACTCTGCCTTGTACTCTCTTACCTCCACCAGATACATGTTACGCACACAATCAGACCCAACTTTTCTAAATAATTTCAAATATGCCATTACGCGCTTTCGTTTCATTTTACATTCAACAGTAAACCACGGTTGGTTGTCATGCACTCTTTCCAGTATTATTTTCCTTTTTTTCACCATTATTTTGCAGCAGTTGTTTACCCCTATCAGCCACCTCCAGGATACACTTTTGTATCAGTTCCACCTCATTCCCCGCCAGCCACTCTTCAGCAGCTATCCCTCTAATTCTAACTTCCATTTTAGTTTTAAAATGCTTTTATCCATTTCCGTCCACTGTAATTTCGGTAATAAAGGTAAAAGATTATCTCTTGCAATTAAATTATCAACTTTGGATCCTAACTATGACTGGCATGTGGTCTGAAAAATATTGACAACCCACCTTGAACCCTCGTACATGCTCCAGTAATCCTGTGGATACACATGCCAGATCTATAGTCGAGCTTCCCATACTTCCTAAAATGTAAATTCTCCTAACGGATCCTCCTTACTTCGTCCATTTAAAACTATCATGCTATGATCTTCCCATAATTGTGAAATTTTTCTCCCATTTCTATTAACTACTTTGTCCTTAGACCTTCTGACATATGTCAGCCACTGAGATCCAAGACTTGAGGACCAATGTAGTAAATGAATAAACTACTATACATCATTTTGATTGGCCTAACGGCCAGTATTTCGGTCATTGGTTAACCTAAAGTTTAGAATTACTGCATAGTAATAATTGTTGTCACAATAATCTCCTTGGAAATTAACCAAAAATTAACTTTAATTATATTTTCTGTATATACTAATATTATTAGTTTTTTTCATTTGTTTTTGTAAAAATACTTTCTTTTTTAGGTTTCGTGTTGGGAATGGTAACTATTAATACAGAATCTTTATCTGAATATTGTTAAGTGTCATTTTTCATATTTTCCAAAACAAAATTTTGAATTTCACTTAATATTTTAAGTTTGCAAATCGTGGGCTTACTGCAAAAACCAGTTAAGTCCATTTTATTTAATGTTGAGAAATATTTTGAAATATTAATCACCATTCTTACTTCTTTAGAAAAATTGTTGCTGCATTAGTAGCAAAACTTCTCACAATTAACTGGTTTTGGACTTTTCGCTTCACTTTTTTTTTCGGTTCACTCTTTTGTCAACGACTTTGTTTTCTTCCATTATTCATTGGAATACTGACGTTTTGGTTTCATTTTTATCCTCTTCTGGTTTAATTTGATAACTCGGTGCTCTTGCAGGATTATTCTCGGAAATATCAGACACATAAATTTGTGCACCTTCTTCTGATTCGGGCTGATAATCTGAATTTTGATGTCATCGTCGGAATCAAATCTCAACTCATCTTGAATTACAAGTGTTACATGAGTCATGTGCTCAAAATGGGATAATTGTTTAAAAAAAAAACAATTCTATCTGACCTCAGATGACTATTTGTGTTCAATGATAAGAGTGTAAAATGTCATTCCAAACAATTGCGATTTTTAGAAACACAGTTTTTCTTTGTGATTTCTTTTCGTTTCACATCCTATTTCCGCCACATCATCCGTTCGCTTTTTCTTTTTTCTCTTTGTAGCTTTTTCTATTTCCATTTCCTTGCTTGTTTATACTTCCAATCAATCTACATCATTTTTGCTATATATTAGTATTTTAACTTATTTCTTATGCTATGAACCCATTATCATCTTTATTCCATTCTTTCGGGCTAGTTTACTTCTTCTTTTCTATTACTTGATTTATTTGTTCAGATTCTTCTGTTTCCACACGCCTCTCCTTGAATTCTTACAATAAATAAATTATTACTACTTTCTTTTTAGTCCCTTTTCTTTATTTAATTCTACAATTTTATTTAAATACCAGAGTAAATGTTAATGTTTGGTTTTTATTCACAGATTATTGTACCTATTTTAGGACAAGCAAACTTACTAATTAACGTCATGGTTTTGAGGCATAGTTCCGAAACGAATTTTAGTACAGAAGAAACAAAAATTTCTAATTTAATTACATTGCCACAACTTATAGTAAAAACAACAACAATTTTGTAGAATTTTCTAAAATTTAGTAAGTTTCAAAATTATACGTCGAAGGTCGCGGGTTGATCACCTGCAATTTAAGAAAATACGAAGTGAATCTTTGTTTAATTATAAAGAGCAATGTTTCATTATTCATTATACATAGTAGGTAATAGGTTTTAAATTATTCAAATGTGTATTAGATCTCTAAGAAACCTTTACCTTTTTCACTTCGAGACCTACAATTTGCATTATTACACAAAATAATAGGTTGTCGGTAAAACTATTTATCAATTTCAATGTGGGGACGATCTGCGCAAAACATTTAATCCAAATTGGTATAAATATACAACAGTTTGTTTTCAATACAGACTAGTTAACAATCATGCAGAAGTTGGTAAGTGGGATGTGTTTATGCCGATCATGTTACACTTTTCGATTTTGACAATTACTGTAATTACATTGTTCAATAACGTATAAAAACAGTTTGCATAATTACATTGTTAACACATCAAAATTCAAGAAAAATTTTACTTTGATTTGTGATTTATTTTTCAGGTGATCTTGTTTGCTCTTGTTGCCCTTGCAGCGGCCGATGTGTCTCATTTATTTAAACCTAAGCATAAGAATATAAATCGAAAACCATTTGGACAGGATTATAATGATTTTATGCCTCAATTACAGCAGTATCCAAATTATATCAGCATATTGTCAGGATATAATGATCACGATGTACCAATCATAGAGCAGCAGCAGAACATAGAGTCGGGCGGTAGCTACGAATGGAGGTAATTAATTGCGTTGTACAATTATTTTATTTTTAGAAATTCATTTCATACAGATTTGCAACAGCAAACGGAATTGCGGCTGAGGAAGTAGCTATAATTAACGATAAAAATTCAAATCATCCAACAAAAACAGTTCGAGGTTCTTATCAATATACTTCTCCTGACGGCGTTCCTGTTTTAGTGACATATATAGCTGACGAAAATGGATTTCAACCACAAGTTATCACTAATGAGGGATTGGCGTATGGCGTGCTACCCGATTTTTATAAGATGCCGATTAAACAACAATAAGTTTGCTTTATTTATATTAAGCGTTGAAAAAAATGCGTATACAGTAAAATCATAACTATTTGTTTTAATTAAAGTTTTCCTTAAAACAATATAGTGCATGTAATTTTGTTCTATGAATTCTGTTGTTTTAATTTATGACAAAAAAATAAAAATAATTCTATGTTGTCTATAATTTATAATATAATTTGTCTATTCATTTATAAATTTGTTGATTTAAATAAATACAATTTTTAATTGCAGAGAAATCTTTATTTTAAAAGTCCAAGATTAACTAACAATTTCTTAAAATTTTTGTTAATGATTAAACAATT